>CM021765.1:78999103-79047663 GCA_011076525.1 Nettapus auritus | reverse complement strand
ATCTTCTACAGGGCCTGAAACCTGAGCTGCTATCCTAGAGGTCAAGCAAGACTATCAACAGGACTGGCCACAGCTGTTAACAGAGCTCTTCTTTCAGAGAAACTCCAGGCAACTCTGCACAAGAGGTACTAGGAGCATCCACTGGTGGGGCAACCAGAAAAGAAGTCATTAGGTTATCTAGAATACACCAGCCAGTTCAGACTCTGGCAAGCAAAACATGAAGATGTCAGAGGCCTTGACTCTGTATTCCCATACAGCAGAAACAGCCTAGACCCTACAGTCTGGTCACTCAATTCTCTGCAGAGGGAATGGGTGGGTTCCTCACAAAGAATTCATGACAATATGTCATCCTAACTCTCCTGTGCTTGGTCTGACTGACTTCAGCTTGGGGTAGCAACTTGTTAGCTGTCTCACAACATCCAGCTGAAGGCTCTCACTTTCAAGTGCTACAAGACTAAGAGCATTTCCTAATCCAAGCTTTTTTTTTTAATATATATATAGTACCAGATTGTATTAACCAGATACTGGAATAGTATTTCCAGTATTACCTGTACCAGAACTGGCTTCAGATCCATGAAACAGGACTCTCTCATTCTACAGTGTCCAACTTCACCAAGTCTACATGTTGTGTAATAGATTAAGAACTTGCAGGACAAAAATGAAGTGTCAGGTATGTCTTGTGCAAGACAACTGCTCCATGCAGGGGCCTTGTTTCTCATACATCACGCAAGAGATTTAAGCTCCTCAACACCACAGATATTCCATCCTTAAAAGCTGGAATACCCTCCAGTAACTTGGAAGTATTGGCCTCAAATACATAAGGTTGGAATGTGATGAACCTGACTTACAGCTCAGCTATTACTAGTGCCATTCAGATATTCATTTATATTTAGAGAATGAAGTTCTGTGAACCCAGGCCTAGAATATCTGCTCATATGAGAGAAGCTCAAATTGCATTTAGAATGGGTGTTCTGACTAGTCTCTGAACACACTTTATTTTCTATCAAAAAAATTCCCCTCCCCCATCCTCCTGCTTTCCTCACATCTTAAAAAAGATCCAGGTAGTCATGAAAGACCATACAGCTCATTAGAATTGAGGTATGTTTACTCAGACTACATTTGCAAAGTAGTCTGCAAAGAGTTTGCAAAGAGTTTGACCCCTCTTCCCCTTGTGTTGACCCTTCCCTCCCTCCCCCCCCCACTTTCTATGAAGGGTATGTGGTGCAAAGAGGCCCAGAGAGGGCATCCAAGCTTTCTGAATGCCTGGCCAACCCTGGCCACTAACTGCATGAGTCTGTAGTCAGCTCTGTTGCAACTACTGTATGGCATATTATCTGTACCACAAGTCTTAGTACATTGTGCATACAAAATAATTTAAACATACCTGTTGATAAAGCCATATCCATTTCTCACATTGAACCACTTGACGGTGCCAAGAACTTTTGTGGCTGGAAAGAAAAGTTAAAGTTGCTCTAGAACATAAGCATAGAAGTGATTCTATGATAAGTATTACAAAAATACTTTTATACCTGCCCATGAAGTCAGCCTAGAATGATTCTGCTCCCTTAACGTTTAAGGTGTACCTTCACCTCTATTTCAGTTTATACTGATGTGGTAGCAGGCAGTAGTGCCTTAACTTACTGTTCTTCGTTACGAAGTTAGCATGCAGCACCTAAAAATGAAACCCAGCTCTATTTTCAGAATCGGCCATTCATCCCTTCTTTCGTACAGCAGAAACAGGCAATGAAGCTGTAAACCTGCCATCCACCACCTCTCTGTAGTTTAGTAGTTATGTTTCACATCTAGCTGAAGCTATTTAGAAGTCTCCGCTTTCACTAAGTGTCACGCTTTCACCACTGGAAAACAGGACTAAAGAAGCAGTATCACAAACACCACACAACTCTCATTTGAAAGAGGCAGCACATCTTTATTTTGGATGAGCTCTTTTTTGCATTGCCAACCTCACTCTAACCAGAAGAGCCCAACATTTGTTTTTCTTTTTATTCCTACTTCTGGAAGCCTTCCATGAAATATCAGCTATAAACCGACCAACTACATGTCCTGAGGCTTCTAGGAAGAAGACAAGCTCCTGTCTCATACAATACCAAATTTGCATCTTATGTAGAAGCCATACTGCAGTGTTTTATAGGATCTGGTGAAACCTGTTCCTCCAACATATAGGTTCCTCCTGTGGGAGGAACTAAGAGTGATGGAAGAAGTTCAGCCTCTCCTTCCCTGTCAGCAACTGGGTGGGGACAACAAACTTGTCCTTTCCAAACCTGTAGGAAAGAATTTTGGGCTCTATTCTTTAATGGATGTTATTTACTACATAGCATGACCACACAGTTATGCTATGTAATGTACTGTGCCATGTAGTCATCCTATAATTTATACAGCAGATACCTGAAAGTGGTCTAATCAGGCAAATGCCTACTTGCTAAGAGCCTAACATATGTTCAGGAAAAATAAGCATTAATTAAAGGGAAAAAGTCTAGAGACAGTTCAGAAGTCCAAGCCAGTCTGCTACATGCACGAAGAACATACTACAAGCAATTAAGTTCATTTGCTTTACACCTGCATTCTTGCCTATGAACGTTCGCTAGGCAATTACACAGCTAGCCAGACTTTCAGTCCCATACAATCTTGCTATTCTCATACACCTGAGAGACAAGAAGAGTGACCGCCTCCTCCTCTCAATACTCAGCTACAGAAACAGTGTTTGCTGGTAGCAGTCCATTGTTGTACTGTTGCTGTGATCTACTAAAAATAGTAACGGACTATTTACCATACCATTACTATTTATTCACTTTTAAGAAGTCAAGGTTTTGGCAAGTGTTCATATTTAGAATAAACAAAACCAATTTAAGAGTGAGACTTATTAGAGAAAAGACTACCTAATAAAGCATCAATTCCCAGCTTTCTCCTTATTTTCAAGAGAAAAATCTGAGTTTCACTGCATAGCATTGACTGTGTAACAATAACTGTCTTTGGCATCAACGTTTATAGCTGTGCTCTCAGGTTTAGTTTCATGGGGACATCACTGGGTACAGACACTTACTGCTAACATGAAGACACTGTATACATCCAAGAGCTCACTGCACAAGTCTCAAGATGGAAAGAAGGGGGTGGGGAACAGGAACACTAACAGGGGCCAGTTGTACATGCAGGTTTTAGCCTGCTGTAATAGACAAGGCTAATACCACTGATTCCCACACAATCATCCTTTTCCTCCCCCTCAAAATAGCCATTGAATCTGTTGGCCTATTTCAATCAGATTAGGAAGAGAAGCCTAGAAGTCTAACGGAAACCCTCAGAAAAGCCAGAGAACTGGTGTGGTAAGGAGCAGTCCACACACGGTTTCAGAGGTGGCTAGAAGAACACCATTTTGCACAAGCTGTCAAAAATACACTGGAGACTTCCATCAGTCTCTAAGATGCATACTGGGGAAATATTCCCCATCTGCATTACTCCTGTAGTCTCCCATAAGCATTACTGTGAGGGGAAGAACATCAGACAATAGCATTATACTCCACGTGACCATGGCACAAACACTGTTAAGCCCGAGCTGTCATAGTGGAGAGATTGGGCAGGAAGAAGGACAAGCCCAGAGGAAACCATAACCAGTTTTACTGACAATTCAAAAGATAGTTGATGCAATGAGTCCTATCTCACTAGGGAGCCGAAGTCCACATATTTCTACAAGGCACCATACACCTATCAGAGGAAACAATCACCAACTACTCCTACCCATGCCCAAATTGCTAAATTAATGAAAACATGACTAAGAAAAATAGAAGAGAAAGCTGGTTAATCTTTGCCCTTACACCTAGAAGTCAGACACTCAGCGCACCTCTCAGACCTTGCTTCTAATGGGATCTTTTTAAGAGGATACTTAAGTGAGCATGTTTACAAGCCCGTTAGCAGGGACATTTGAGGTAGGCAGGTATTTTAGTCCATTCTGAATTGGCATCAGTGGTCATTTTCTCACATCTAAAAAGCTTGTCCAGCAACAAGACCAGTTTGCAAAAGCATTGTTGTGATGGGTTATGCTCCCTGCTAGACCAGAAAAGGCATTTGTGCTTTCACTCCCCCACCAAGCAATTGCAAAAGGTGAACTAGATAAAAACATTACTAAGAGCGAAGCAAGCTGCATTAAGGCCAGAAGCAGCTAGATGTACAAAAAAATACCAGTGTGCCTCAACTGATTAGTCACAGATCTGATAACAGAAGAGGGAAAAACCATGCAGGCTGTACCTACAGTTGTTTTGCTACCCTCCTTCCTACCCCGGCTCCTGTACCTGCCACACTGTGACCTCAGTCTCTTGAAATGATGCTGTCTTCATGAAGTTCAGGACTCGGCACTTTCTCTTCGGAGATGTGTTAGCAAAGTTCAGGGCTGTGCATAGCAGCCAACCTCACCTTAATCTTGCTAGCCTCCTAAAGTCGTGCAGTTGTACGTAGTAGATTATAAATAAGATTAGCCGGGTATAAATAGCAGCCTACTTCCACTAGAACTGCTTCACTGCAGCCTGGCCCTTTTCAACAGGTTGATCCAGTTTAATCGCAGTCGGGAAAGCAACACACGCCACCACCCTAGGCTCGAGCATGTGGAAGGCAATTCGGCAGCCACCTCCCTGCCGGCTGCCGAGGAAGCAGCGGGCTGAGAGGAGCCCCCACAGGGGCCGCGGGCGCACCGGGCGGGCAGCTCGCCCAGCCCCGGGCTCCTGACTCACGGAGCGGAGGCGGAGAGCGGCGGGGGGGGGACGGGGATGAGGACAGCGGCGCCGCCCGTCCCGGCCACGTGCAGCCCCGGTACTCACCCAGCACTTTCTTCTCCGTCTCCGCCGCCCCGGTGGTGGCGGGGACAGCGGCGGGGGCAGCAGCTGCAGCAGCACCGGGCGCCTCGGTGGTCGTGGTGGTGGCGGCGGCGCTGCCGGAGCTCTTGGGCTTGGTGTCCGGGGCGGCCGCGGGCGGTGCCGGGGGGGCTCCGTCGGCCGCCGTGGTGGTGTCGGTGGGCGCCGCGGCGGCAGGGCTGTTCTCCGCCGCCTCGCTCATGGCGGCAGGGCAGGTCGGGGCGGGTGCGCGGCGCTCGGCGGGCGTCCTGGGGCCGGCGCTGGGTCTTACTGCCCCAAAATGGCCCCGCCGAACTTTTAACGCAGGCCGCGGGGGCTGGCGCCGCCGCCTCGTTTGCATTTAAAGGGGAAGCGTCCGCCTGGCTGTGCGGCGCTCGGGTGGCGGTGCCTAGATCGACTGCGAGGAAGGCTCGGGCTGAGTGTGCACTGGCAAGCCGTGCCTTGGAGTATGCTTTCGTAAGTCGTTAAGGTTGGAAGAGACCTCCAAGAGCATCTGCTCCAACCATCCCCCTACCGCCAATGTCACCCACTAAACCATGTCCCTAAGCACCACGTCCAACCTGTCCTTAAACACCCCCAGGGACGGTGACTCCACCACCTCCCTGGGCAACCCATCCCAATGCATGACTGCTCCTTCTAAGAAATATCTCCTAATTTCCAGCCTGAACCTCCCCTGGTACAACTTGAGGCCATTTCCTCTTGTCCTATCGCTGATTATCTGTGAGAAGAGGCTGACCCCCAGCTCCACACACCTTCCTTTCAGGCAGATGTAGAGAGCAATGAAGTCTCCTCTGATCCTCCTCCAGACAAACCAACCCCAGTTCCCTCAGCAGCTCCTCAAAGGACTTGTGTTCCAGGCCCTTCACCAACTTCGTAGCACTTCTCTGGACGTGCTCCAGTGCCTCGATGTCCTTCTTGTAGTGAGGGGCCTAAAACAGAACACAGTACTCAAGGTGTGGCCTCACCAGAGCAGAGCACAGGGGGATGATCACCTCCCTGGTCCTGCTGGCTACACTATTCCTGATACAAGCCAGGATGCCGTTGGACTGCATGAGGCATCACCTACTTCTTCAAGAACCGTGAACCTGGATTTGATGGATATCAAAACAAAAAGAAAAAATGCTGTAATGCAGACCCTCCCACAACTGCAAGCAGGCAAAGCCTTAGCTACCCCAGAGACCAAAACTGAGCTAGTGAGCTGTTTTGAAGTTCAAAATGCCATCAGAGAATCCAAGGGTACTTCCACTCACGCAGGCATCAATGCTCCCAATTGAATTACTTTCTCCACTTTCCAAATCCTGTATGGAAATTATTATTGCAGTTCTCCTCATTGCACCCCACTATGTACATAAGAAACAATAAGATAATTTGTCCCACAATTTTGAATCCTCCACTCTACATTTATTTTCTTACTCTATGTTTATGTCACTTTGTGAACTTTGTGACCTTTTACAATTTTCAAGGCACAAAATTTCAGAGGATGCGTATCTGAATCAATTTTTAAATGAAAACTTATTATACTTAAATCTTATCAAATGCTTTATCAAAATTCAGACACGGACATGAAATTTGTTTTCAATGCAGTTGATAATTAATTTTTATCTCATGTTAATATTAGAATATTACTGAAAAACCCATTTAACAGCAAAAAAAAAATTAAAATGTACAAGCTGTGGAAATGTACTGTATTTTACTACATTCCTTTTTTAGAAGTTTAGCAATGCTTTCCTCTATGTTTTAAATTATTTTAATAATTAGAAAATTTAAGAATTACAGGGTAGTCTCATTTTTCCTTCCCTTGCTGACAGTTGGTAACACATGTCCTTTGCTTTGGTACTCCATCCCATTTCAAATTCATCTGCCAACTTGGATAATAACTATCATATGTTGAGACTAATTTCTCCATCTCTTTGCTTTCTGAACAGTTTTGATCACCTATTTGCAAATATTTTATAAAGTTTAGAACAGTGCAGAATCATAGAATGGTTGAGGTTGGAGAGGGCCTCTGGAGTCCATCTGATCCAGCATCCCTGATCAAGCAAGGGCCACCTGGAGCAGGTTGTCCAGTACCACGTCCAGGCAGCTTTTGAAGATCTCCAAGGAGGGAGACTCCACAGCCTCTTCCATTGTTCAGTAACACAAACATAAAGAAGTGTTTCATGATGTTCAGATGGAAGTTCCTGTTTTTCAGTTTGCACACACTGCCTGTGTCTTGTCTTGGCACTGGGCACCACTGAAAAGAGCCTGGCTCCATCCTCTTTGCACCCTCCCTTCTGGTATTTATATATGCTGATTAGACTTCCCTGAGCCTCTTCTCCAGGCTAAACAGTCACAGGTCTCTCAGCCTCTCCTCATAGGAGAGGTGCTCCAGCCATTTAATCATCTTTGCGGCCTTCTGTTGGACTTTTTCAAGTATGTCCGTTTTTCTCATACTGGGGAGTCCAGAATTGGACACAGCACTCCCGGAGTGGCTTCACTAGTACTGAAGAGAGGGGAGTATTACCTTCACTCAGCCTGCTGGCAGTACTTGCTTTGTTGATAGCAATAAATGCTCATGTTGACGGCAATACATGCTCATGTTGACCTTGGTGTCCACTAGGACCCCAGGACCATTTCTGCCAAGCTGTTTTCCAGCTGGGTGGCCCCCAGTGCCTGGGGTTTTTCCTCCGCAGGTGCAGGACGTGACACATCTTGTTGAGCTTCATGAGATTCCTGTCAGCCCATTTCTCCAGCCTGTGGAGGTCCCTCTGGATGACAGCATGAACCTGTGGTGTATCCACCACTCCTCTCTGTTTTGTGTCATCAGCAAACTTGCTGAGGGTACAAAAATACAAAAATCTACCTCATTATCCAGATTGTCAGTGAAGATGTTAAACAGGTTTGGACCCAGCATTGACCATTGAGAGTATGCTGCTAGTTACTGGCCTCCAACTGGACTTTGTGCCACTAATCACCACACTTTGGACCTGGCTGTTCAGCCAGTTTTCAGTCCACTTTACTGTCTGCTCATCTGGCCTATACATCACCAGGTTCTTTACAAGATTCTTATTGGAGATAGTGTCAGAGGCCTTGCTGAAGTCCAGGAAGACAATATCCGCTGCTCTCACTTCATCTACTAGGCCACTCATTTTGTCATACAAAGCTATTAGGCTGGTCAAGCATGATTTCCCCTTGGCTACTCCTGATCACCACTATTCATCTTGTCCTTGTGCCTGAAAATGGTTTCCAGGATTACCTACTCCAATGGTTTTCCAAGAACTGCATTGAGTGTGATTGACATGTAGTTCCTGGGGGCCTCCTTCTTGCCCTTTTTGAAGTCAGAAGTGATGTTTGTTTTCCTCCAGTCTTCAGACTCTTCAGCCAATCATCATTATTGATCAATGATTATTCAGAGTGGCCTCACAATGACATCCTACATCCCATCATGGCCCTTTATGTATGTCCAGTGTGCTTAAGTACTCCCTAATCTTTTCCTCTCCCTCCAAGGATACATCTTCCTTGCTACAGCCTTTTCCCCTGGACTATGACCTGGGATTCCTGAAGGCCAGTCTTACTAGTAAAGACTGAGACAAAGAAGGTATTCAGTACCTCAGCCATTTCCATCCCCTATATAACCAGGTCCACCGTCTCCTTCAGCAGTGTCTCCTTCTCTTAGTCTACATTCGCTCATGAATGAATTTACAGAAATCCTTATTGTTGTCTTTGATATCCCAGGTCAGACTGAGTTCCAGATAAGCTTTTGTTTTCCTAACCTCATCCCCGGATGCTCATTGTCTCTGTATTCTTCACAGGATACCCATCCATGCTTCTACCCTCTATGCTTTCTTTCTGTTTTTGAGTGTGACCTGGAGACCCTAGTTCATCCATTCAGGCCTCACAGCATTGTTGTTCCTTCCTGCACACTAGGACAGACCTCTCTTGAGTTTGGAGGAGGTGACTGCTGAATATCAACCAGGTATTTTGGACCCCTCTTCCCTCCAGGACCTTATCCCATGGGACCTTACCAAGCAGCTCTCTGAAGAGGCTGAAGTCCACTCTCCTGAAGTTGAGGATTGTCTGCTTGTTTTCTGACCTGCTGCCTCCTCTCAGGAACTCCACTCTTTCATGGTGACTACAGCAAAGTCTGCCTTCAGCCTTCACATCCCCAGTGAGCCCCTCTTTGTTTTTAAGTATGAGATACAGCAGAACACCTGTCCTAATTGCCTCCTTTATCACCTCCATTAAAAAGTTGTCATAAGCGTTCTCTGGCAACCTTCTGAATTGTTTCTGCCCTGCAGTGTTGCCCCTCAAATAGGTACGGGGCATGGTTAAAATCCTCCACAATTACCAGGGCTTGCAAGTGTGAGGCTGAAGAAGGCCTCATCCACTTGTTCTTTTCTGATCAGTTGGCCTACAAGAGACAGCCACTACAAGGTCACCCATACTGGTGTGCTCTTTAATTCTTGTGTTGCTCACATCCTTGTGTTGGCTCCTCATCCATCCCCAGGCAGAGCTCCAGGCACTCCAGGCAATCTCTCACATAAATGGCATCTCCCTCGTCATCCCAACCTGTCCTCCTAAACAGCCCGAATCCCTCCATTGCAACACTCCAGTCATTTGAGCCAGCCCACCCTGTGTCTGTGATCCCTGTGAAACTGTAGCCCTGCAATTGCACACACATCTCTAGATCCTCATGTTTATTCCCCATGCTACATGCATTAGTGTGCGGGCAGTTCAGAGTGGCACCTTGATTTCCTAGAAAGGGTCTATTTGTTTTGTTTTGTTTTGTTTTGTTTTGTTTTGTTTGATCCTCCAACAGGGTCCCATGGTAGAAGAAAACAAAACCCTGTTGCAGACACCAGTTCTGCAAACAGTTGTTGCCACTCAAACCCGTCCTCCTCCTCCTCCTTTTCACATCATTTCCCCTTTCTGGTAGGATGGAGGAGAACACCACCTGGGCACCCACGCCCTTGACTATCACCCTAGAATTAACACTGCAAATGGTGGAAATATCAAGCTTGAGTTACTTGTAAATTGGCCAAACTGTGATAGCTTGGACTGAAATTTGTACTTTTGTTTGAAAAGTTCAGCAGAAGGCACTTAGTTCTGAAAATGAGGTGAGGTAAAAATTATTTGCTTTTGCTCATTTGAATTTCTTTTAGGTCTTGGCTTCATAAGTTGCAGTGATTCCATGCTTTTGAATGAAAAGTCAAACTCTAGGTGTGGTATGTGTTTTACAGTTCCTAACTGAGGGGAGAAAAAAGCCCCTCCACCCTCCAAATATTAGCAATCAAATTTCTCCAGGTAATCGACTTCTGAAAAAATATTTTCATTACACAGTTAGTAATGACTTCTGGAGTTGAACTGAAAAATTATCTGAAGCTGCTCTCTAGAGGTGCACTGAGCACGCTCCAGCTCATGCCTGCTGTTTGAATTCTGTGTCTGTCATTCCCGCATGAGCACCATAGGACACTCTGACTGGCCACCCATGGCTGAGGAGGTCATCTTTGTGATTGCAACTCTTGTTTGTCACTGTGGCACCAGTCACCAATATTTGGAGTGAGAAGACTATCCCTTCTGTGCTCTTCCATGCATTTCCTGGTGCCCAAGTTACAATGAAGACAGGAAGCAGCAGATGACTGGGGAGCATGGGCTACAGGGAACACAAGAAAAAGGTTTGCCAGGGACTGAAGCGTCCAGGATGAACGTGTTGTCAGCAGGGGATGAAATACCAGCATAGTATCCTAGAGAAAACAGTGGCTGAGAGAGCAGAGAGAAAGGCCTGGCAACAAAAAGAAAGAAATGAAGGCACTAAGTAAACATAAGAAGGTGTGAAGGAGAGTAGATGATGATGAATAGGCCAGGGAGAATGAAGGAGCACCCTCCTGACAGCAGCTTAGCAATTCAGCTTCCTTCCAGGAGCAGCCCACAAGCCATGAGTGTTTCATGCTCCATGTCCTTTACCTGCTGTTGCTCCAGCTCCCCAGTTGGAAGGTGTTTCACCTGAAGCCCTGGAAAGCCAGACACTGTTTCCCATGCAGCTTGGTCAGTGTGTGTGTATGACAGCTGCATTATTCCTCATGATGAGGTCTATTGCTGTTAAGGTTTTACTCTTCAAAGGGAACTGAAACACATTTTACAAAGACACTGAAGCAGAAAAGTTAAGCAAGGAAAAGTAAAGAAGTACTAGAATTGATGCTACTTGTAAGCGTGAAGTTCAGCACCCTGATTTGTAGAGATAATTATACATTTCTTCATTAGATGATCACATATTCCTCTTCCCACAGGATCCTTCCTTTTTCAGCAAATGAGCTGTCTTTCACTAGTCCCTTTCATCCTCACTCAATGTGCAGCTCAAGCTATTACTTAATGCGTATTATATAACATTTAGACTACATGCAGAATTATTCATTCTTTTTTTTTTTTTTTTTTTTTTTTTTTTTTTTTTTAACCCTGTGGGGCTTGTACTGCTATATATCCATAGTTCATAGGCATTAATGGATGCATTTTATCCAGCTATCCAGCAGCACTTGCAAATAGCTAAGATTATTATCCCATCCTAGGGGTGGGGAACTGAGTAATAACAAGAGATCAGTGCTACTGTTTTCAAGTATCTGATGATTCTGGGTAGCTGCTTGAATAATAGATGCATTTCTTTTCCATAGAACTTGCTCTTCTTACAAACTGGGTGGGACATGAAACACCTGAGTGAGGCTGGGACACATGGCACAGGAGCATGGGAGATTCATACCTGCAGATGGAGGTCAGGTGAGATATCCTAAAGCACTCAAGAGTGTCATTACACACTGAATTATGTATATTGCATACACAAACAGAGCTCCCGTCAGCTTTAGCTGTGCATGGGTGTACACAGGCTGAGGGAGGCTAGGAAGCCCCTGGGTACTGTGAGGAAGGGTTGTTTTATGACCAGAGTCCAGGGGAGGTAGCTCTTGCAGGTCCTGAGTGAGAGGAGATGTCTTGCTGCTGCATCAGGTTGGGAGCCTGCCCTTCTTTGAGGGATGGGGTTTGAACCCCACCTTTTCTCTCACTCTTTCGCACTGATGTGCATAGGTTGTTGTTTGTTGTGTCCTGTGAGTTTCTCTCCTTAGGTTACTGATTCCTCCCATGTTCTGTGTGGGCAGCCTGGGGAACCCAGCTCCATCTTTGGAATCCCCCAGGTACCTGCATTAGATTGTGCAGCTCCTAAAAATCAAATACTTTGTGATTTTTATAACAAATTCCACATTTATCCACAGGTTTATCTTTCATAATCCTTGCCTCTGGAGTTCTGTGTTAACCTGAAAATCTGTTTGCATTCCCTTGTACAGAACTTACATGCTCCATGCTGGCTATGGAATAACTCTTCACATGTACTGCTTTAGGCTTAGATATTAAAAGACAGATTGGAAGTGCTAAAATTCGTCATTGTTCTAAAAATGTCATGATTTTAAACAAACCCCCATGAATTTTGGGTGCTGGGAAATGATAATGGTATACTATAAGAATTCTAGGTCAGATGGGTAGAGTCTGTATGAGGATTTGTAGTGATGAATAACATTTTCTACTTATAAAGGAGCTCCTTAGGGGCCTTGGGCTCTACTGAGAAATTTAAGGGGAAAATGGGAGTTCTGAACATTTTGCACAATATGTGATGTGCAAAGTAGCTGTATCCATCTTTCTGAAACAGAGCACATTCATGCAGTAGACCAGTTTAAATAGCAGATTGAGCTAACAAGTTTTGTAATTAGAAAATGTATTGTTAACTGAAGTTGAAATATTTGCAAATACTTTGATACAAATCAACTTTTGTAACGTATTTCATGGAAAAAATATAACTGTCAATAAAGGAGAATGGTTTTGCCTCAACAAGTGCAGAAAGTAACATTTTAATATAGAATTTCCAAATTATTTTTATTATGTAAAACAAAAAATATATATATATATATTTAAACAGTATTTTTTCTGGGGATATATTTTATAAAATACAGAAATTTAGAAATACCCATTTTTCTTTCAATTTTGGAAAAGAAAGATATTCAAAGCTACAGAATTGCCTTTAAATCGGAAAACCCCTATCTTCTCAGATCTATTTGGGAAAGTAAGAGACTGTCTGGGCTTTAAGCATGAATTTAAACCATAAATACTTCAAAATAGAAGCTGTCCTACAGTATGCTTTTACACACACGCTGGCATAATTGGGAACTTATATTCACTGCAGCTGCTACCTGTGTTGATGTTATAAAATTGGAAGTACAGTGATCCACCACTAGCAGGTTACTTAAACTTTCCACTTCACCTTCCTTATTGAAAAAATAAAGTTATGGCATTTATCAAAAGATAGAAAAGTTTTAAAAGGAGAAGATCATAATCAAAAAATGCAAGACTGAGTCAGTGGAAAAATGGTCTTGTGATTGAAGTGTACGGTTGGATCTAAAATGTAGAGGATTGATTGATCTTAATTACTTCTACATTACATCTTATAACATCAACAGATACTTCTCAAGTAACATCTTTAATATTGGTGTGAGGCCAGTTTGTTGATATTTTTTCAGAATTCAGTCACTTTGGCTTTTTTTTTTTCTTTCTTTCTTTCTTTCTTTCTTTCTTTCTTTCTTTCTTTCTTTTTTTTTCTGTTTTTCCATCCCTTTTGTTTGTTTGCTTGCTTTGAAGACTTCTATTATGAAAAAACACCTTACACTGACTTTAATGGAAAGTATTGATCTTGTAAATCCTTTAATCTAAGAGTCAAAACTGTTCATAGGTTAAATATCTGCAGGGCACAGCAGTCAAATGCAAAAAGCTGCTCCACTAACCTGTGTCAAGAATACTTTACAGTAATGGCATAAGAGAAGAGTAAAGAATATCTTCTTCATTAAAATTGTGGAAGGTTATCTTGGAAAAAATAACAAAGTTACTGTGTTGGGAAGGAAATAGACTTCAGAAGTCATTGTCCCTTGATCTTCATGTTGTCCTGCAAGACACTCCCAGTGCACTGTGAGAAAAAACGATACTGAATCTGGTATTATTTTATTTATTTATTTTCTGGTGGACAATTTATTAGAGATTGCAATGAAATTAGATCACATTCATCAATAACTTTTGCCAAAATAAAATCAACGAAGTACTTAAAAATTGTTAAAGAATTCAGCTGAATATGCTAAATGAAAGTATAGGTAGTCTCCATACAGTACACCTGCTTCAGCATGGCAAATGAAGACCAACCCATCCCAACTTAACACCTAGCTTGGTGCTCTTCTGGAAAGTTTTGGATCAAATGCACTCTGAGGGCTTCTGTGTTCTACCAGACAGAAGATGTGTTTCAAATTTGGTTGAAGTAACTGAGAATTATTGTCAATAAAGAATTTTGCAATCCTCCTAGGAGGAAGAACTTAAAAGGATTGTCAGTGTTTTCCTTCAGGATTTTTGTGTTGTAAAATGCAGAAAAGCTTATAAGCAAAATAATTTTGATTATTTGGGAAGTACTTGGGATAAAGCTTGGGATAAACTCAGGAAAAAGCTGCTGATGATGGAGAAATTAGAATTTATTTGCTAAGAAACCAAGGACCTGACCAATAGTCAGTGAAGGCCATGGAAAAATTTCTGTTGACAGATTGACATCTAAAAAGTATTGATTAGCTCCTGAGTGTGTCAAAAGCTTGGTAGTTGACAAGGCTAAAATATAATACTGTACTGCCATGCAAATATGCCTTTTCATGAAGAAACTGAGGAAGAAATTTAGCACAAGCTTGCTAGAGCTGTTCTTGAGCTCACTCAGTGCCTGGTGAGTCTCTGCTGCCCACTGCCCTAGCGTAGCTTCCCTGCCATGCATCATCCTGCAGAATAGGGCTCAGCTTAATGCAGAGTTTTATCTTCCTGGATAAATCACACCGTTCTCTAACCATTTTCTAACCATGTTACAAAAGATGCAAGCATTAGTGTCCACAGACTGATAAAGCCACTGAGCTAACTTTCCAGCAGTAACATTTATAAACAAACATTTGTGCACACACCCAGGCACTGAACCTTCCCATATGTCTTTGGCTCCTTTCTAATCTATTAAATAGCAGGTAACAGAGGGGAAGCCTATTCCCCGACTTGTTAACTACTCCTACCTCTGGTCCTTGCCACAGAACCCATCATTTTCTTCTTCCCTATCCAAATTATCTGCTATGGCTTCATCCTCCATTCCTTTCTCTGGACGATCCCGTGTATCATTACTCCAGCCAAGGCTTCCTGCAGAGTCTTATGGGTTAACGTGACATGAAGTGAATGCACAATAGGAGGTGTTTTTCTAATCGAGTATCTGGAAGGACCTTATCAAGAAAAGGAATCTGCTCACTCGAGCACTGGATTGTGTATTGACAGTCACACTTGTTTCCGTATCTTTGTTTATTTACCATTTTAAGAAGACTGGATGAAAGCCAGCTGTTGGCTCCATGTGAAAAGGCAAAGGAACAAGATGTCTACATTTACAATGAACTTTGGAAGCTATAATTTGTGTTACAGTGACAAACAAGTAGAGTACAATGTACCTAAATTTCAACTCAGAAAACTATTCCTCAGCCACATACATATACCACAAACCACACACTCACAAATCTGACTGCATAAAAAACACAGAGACCACACACACACAGAACTATCCCAACACATCCTTTCTTAGGTTACAGATGAACTTGCATTTGCCTGTATTACAAAACAAAAACTCGGGTTGGCAGAAACCCTGATCACCCTTCCTGCTTGGTCAAGAAAGATGAGAGTGAACTGACAGTGAGCACCACAGATCTATGTGGGACCTTGATTGGACTAAGATGGGGAGCTGCAGGTCAAATCTCAAGCAGAGACGCAGCATAAGAAGCTCAGCTCAGTACAGCAGTGAGGTTGAGAAAGTAATGGAGAGGTGTAGAACACGCAATACTCCTTAGGTGATATAGGAACATCTTAGTGTGTCCTCTAACGTGTCTCTCTGAAGTGGTCTTTCCCTTGCATTTCATGATTATTTTTGATGTCATGAATATCGATCGCTTTTTAAATCTTTTCCAAAGTGTTATTTTTCATATCACTGTGGCAAATACAATGGTGGTAAGTATCTGGGGTATTTAAGTGGAAGTATGAAAGGAATATAAACTGGCCTCTATCACAGAGTAAATAACATACTCCTTTACCCATGAGTATCATCGACACATTCACTTTGTGGAAAATTTATTATATATAAGTACTCTATTATGTTTAAAAGAGCATCTGTCTGTGATACAGGATTCTCCTTTTGCCTGTCACAGTGACTGAAGACCACAGAGTTAATAAATTCCTTCTCCCGTTCTGAGAATGTCATTGGCTTGTTTTCTTGTCCTCAGGGAGTTTTGCAGAGGAAGGATGTGTCAAAGCAGACGTGCTCTGTGATTCTCTTCTAGTCTGGAGCCTGCTCTTTGGAGACAGCCTTTCTCTGGTTTCTCTAAGCCAGGTCCCGGTAACTGTAATGTACCTAATGGCTGCAGTTGCCTACAGGGAGAATGGGTAGGGAGATTGAACCTACTCAATTCAAAGTTTTATAGCAAGTTGTTACAGATATCTTAAAGGTTAGAAGTGGCAAGTGAAGAGGGGAGTTGCCTGAAGCAGTGCAAAAGATTTATGATTATGATTAGTAAAGAAAAGCACTGGAATAAAGAAGAATTATCTTTGTGGGGCAAGTATCTACAGGCAGGTAGCAACTCTGTACCTGGCAGAGGAGACATGCCTATAGCTAAGTAATTCCCTATGTTTTTCATTTAAAAAATAGTCTCAGTCTCTGTGGGGGTGGCAAAAATCCCATTTATTTTAAAGCTAAGTTGCATAAAAGCATATCAGAGTCACAAAGAACAGATTGCAGAGAAGAATCCTACTCCGCCACATAAGAAAAGTGTCCAAGGTGTGATCTAATACAGTACCTTTTCATTAGACATTTATAAGACGTTATGAAATGCATATGCTCTAGAAATTCCTCCTAAGATGCAACATGAGCTAAATCCTGTTGGACTCACAGCAGTTCCCATTGGACTGAGAGGCCAAAACAGCAAGACTGCTTTTCTGGGAGGTTGCGTTGCATTAGTAGGGAAGGTCGTGGATTTGGAATCTGCTGTTCTGTTCTTGCTCTGGGAGCTCTGGTGCGTTCAGGTGGGCTTATCTAATTCTTGCTTGTAGGAGGAGAGAAGAAATCCATCAAAGGCCACCCATAATTAAAATCCATCCTGTCCTGTTTCCTATTGTCAACAGCAAGCATGAAAGCGTTGACCTTTTCTGAATGATTTCTACCTTACAATGTCTATCTGATTGTTTACAGGAGACTAATTAAAGCTACAACACTAACTGGAGCAGTAGAGCAGGGACAGTTTCCTGAAGCAATGAAATCAACCAATACCTAAATGTTGTTATTGTCTGGCATGCAACAGGATGTTGATGTTCAAAGAGTAAGTTGCTTTCCTTTGCTTGAGGGAGCTTGAAGGTCCTTGAAGCCATTTTGCTGATCCTGGTTGCTGGTTAGGCCACAAAACCTGTGATGTTTTTGAGATTCATTCTCAAGGTGGATTTCAGCACCTTTGATAAAGGCCTGTTTTAAATTAAACTTTGTGAGATTGTATTTTTTTTCTTTTTAACAATAAAAAGCTTGCCTAAAAATAATAATAATAAAAAAGCTCTTGTCTTCTTTCTTTAATCATTGTGATAAATAAACGATTGAGTTAAAGTTGGCTGCGCTGGGCTGGCCATGGAGCAGGGCCCTGCAGATGCACAGGAGGCTGCAGGAGAGCCACAGCTCCACTCTCGCTGCCGCCGCCTGATGCAATGCAACTGCCACGAGCCCACTGCCTGATTGCCTCCGAGGGGTACCTCCCGTAAGGGATACAGAGGAGCCCTCTTGTATACTGCATGCAGCCAGAAGTCGGTCTAATTCCACTGCTGTTGGTGGTGGAGGCAGGGGCAATGGGGGTACCGGTGGGGATACCATAGTCACCGGAGGGAGAGCTGCCACCAAGGGTGGATTATTATCCACTGGCTCCCATTTATAATTTTTTTCCTGTTTTTCTCCTTTTCTTTTAAACTTCATTAAGGCCTGGCAAATCCAGTCATCAAAGGATCCAAAAACAGGCCAAGAGAGTTGTGGTCTTAAAGGCTCCTTTGTCCACTCTATCATGCAATACTGATCAAATTTACTTTTTCCTTCTCTGGGTCCCATATCATTTCTGGGGCCCCTATCGCTCCAATTTTAAATATTATTCCTATTTGTCCAATAATTTGCTCCCTTTTCTCTGGTCCCAGGTCTTCAATTCTGTCTGACCCATCTAGGAATTTTACTGTGGCAATTCCTACAGCCCTTGGTTGCCCAGTAAGAGTGTCTTGCAGGGGGTTTAGGACCTATCACCCACCCACGAATCCTATTTCAGTCACACTGTTACACACACAGGCAACCAAATCCCACCCAACCAGACAGTACACGCTTTAAAAACTCATGACTCCGTTGTCTTCGTCCGGATCTTTGCGTGCAGAATTATGGGTAAAATACAATGCTGCAGCCAGCAAGGGAGCTCATAAAGATAAATAAATAAATAAATAAATAAATAAATAAATTTCTTTGCTTGCCTTTATTCGGGTTCCAGATGGCGTTAGTCCTGACCCGACTAGAACAGGAGCCACCGAATGGTGGGGCACCCCTCCTGGATCAAGTCAGAATTCAGGAACCAAGACCATCCCGGATGAGCCCCCAGTTGTGATAAATAAACGATTTGAGTTCCAAATAGGATTCCAATTAAAGTTAATTTATTTGAATAGAGGTAAGCAAACAGCGGTGGGTGTGCTGGGTGCACCAGGAGTCTCTGCTCCACCAAGACGCACACCTTACAGTTCCCATCCCTGGTTTATATCTCTTCTACTAATGCATATTCATAGTGGGCATGTCCTCCTCCGGGCAGGTCCTCTTCATCTTCTGGCATCTTCTTGAGTGTTCTCAACCCCAGGCCCCGTGCAGGCTCCCCCCACAGAATGTTTAAAAGTGCTAATGGTCCAGCAACAAAACTGGTGGAGGCCGGTCTTGTCAGATGTCCATTGCAGAACACAAGAACTACATACATATATTAACCACCAAACACAAAAACTATATACTTACATTAACCATCTTTCTTAGTCTCTCAGTTATACAAGGATGTGTAAAACAGGTCACATTTTATCATGCGGCCCTAGCATTGCTCCACATTGACACCAATCAGATGAACACATTTCACAATCATCATTTCTCCTCAAATACAGCCCAAGGTTGCCATTACACAAGCATTGTATCTCAGTTAATGTGGCATAATGACCACATGCACACCAGGGTTCTTTTAGGATCAGTAACTGCTACTACTTTATTGATGATGTAACTTCAACTCTCTCTTATTGAGGGCATAACTTAATCTCCTTATCGAGGACAGGCTCCCTTCTTATACCATTTACCCCACAGAAGTACTTTTCCACTAACTAGTCATTGGTCAACAACTTTGCCCAGGAACAGCAAACCCCCAGCAACTTCCATGCCTTAAGGCTGGAGAACAAGCATCCCAAGACAGCAAGGCATCTCCCGAATCACCATCCTTTGTTTCCTCTAAACTCTTCACATTCCTGATGGACTCATTGTTAAGAGTCCGATGTTATCACCAACCATCGGGCTTGTCGACCCCCATGGCCACACTCCCACAAGTTAATTCATTCCAAAAATACTCTCTGCAGTTTCCTTATTGGTACACTGTTTTTCGGGAGAAATGTATTCCACGAAGTGATATGGGTCACACTAGGAATCCTGCTCACAGAAGCAATTCACTGCTCCTGTCCTAGCCTCTCTCTCTGATGTTTTGTGATTATAAAATTGGGTTTGGGTGTGTGTTTTTATGCGAATGCCAGCCATCCTCATGAATATGAGCGATGTTCTGCTTTACTCCACCCCACTACAGAATAAAGATTAGAGGTGGTGATGGAATTTACTTTCCTCTGAAAACATAACATTTAGTGTTGTCTGAGATAATAAAAAGTCAGGTCCTGTTAAAGCCAATCCTATTCCCCTACTCTATACAACACTCCTCCTTACCTCTTAGGAATTGCTGAACTCACACAGGAATCCTGCTAGGACAGTCACCACATGCAGAAAGGTTGCTACACTTCTTTTACCTCCTATCCCCTTTTGAGCTGGATTTTTTACTGGTTTTGTTATATATATTTTTTCTGCTGCCTGAATTATTTCCCTGTTCTCTGACATTTTACTCCTGTTGCACCAGTGAGTCCTAACAGAGAAGTAGCTTTTTTGGCTACTCTCTTACCACTTTTCATTACCTAAAACTAAAACTTCCCAGACAGCCTGTTCTTCCTGGCCTGGTCCCTGGATGTGGACTGCAAAACCATGCAACTCTTTACTGTTTCCAACTGGATATTTGTGTTGGGAGCTTGGTGACAGGCACATGGAGAGGAGGTCAAAAGGAAGGGGAGTCTTGCCAGCGTGTTGAAGAAAAGGGAACTCAGCTCTTAGCAAGAGTATTTGGAATAAACACCAAGAATGTTGAGATTCTGGGAAAATGTATTGCTTTTGTTATTTTTTGTGTAATTTAAAAGTTTTTGTTCATATTTTGAAAATAAAGAAACATTTCACAGTAATTTCTAGTTGCCAAAAATTCTTTTTCTTTTTCTTTTTCTTTTTCTTTTTCTTTTTCTTTTTCTTTTTCTTTTTCTTTTTCTTTTTCTTTTTCTTTTTCTTTTTCTTTTTCTTTTTCTTTTTCTTTTCCTTTTCCTTTTCCTTTTCCTTTTCCTTTTCCTTTTCCTTTTCCTTTTTCTTTTTCTTTTTCTTTTTCTTTTTCTTTCTTTTTTTTTTTTTTTTTTTCCCACGACCAACTCAATAGCTGTGATGAAAAGCTAACAGTGAATCAAAGTGATTTAAGCAGGAAAGGAAGACAAACTTTCCAAAGCCAGTAGAAAAAAAGATTTTTACCAAAACCTGTAGCTCCTAAATAAACAGAGTAAAGGAGAAACGTTTATCTGAGACAACGATGAGTATACTCAGTCACAGCCAGTAGATGGCAGTAAAAGATGGGGAATAATGAAGATAAAACCTCTAATTTAGAAACGGCCTGCGGATTCTCATTTATATTCAGACTTTACTGTGCCCTGGTGCCATACTCCGTTTACAGGTGGATTAGAAAGGTTGCATTGCATAGTTTCTTGGCGAGCTATATTTTTCTCATGACTTGTGTCTTTCTCCTTAGGTTTTTTGGATGCTAAAGAATGTCAATGTTTCTGTACAACAAATCTCTGTTTTCAAAATTTAATCCCATGAATAAGATTTCCTAAAGAAATGTTGCAAGCACAATGGCCAATATATAGGTAGGATCTCCCACAAACTTCTGAAACTCAATTTCCCCTTATCAGTAACTAGTAAGTATGGTCCAACAACTAAACAACAGCTCATAGAGAAAGTGAAGAGTACGGCCAGCTGACGTACAGATGTACCCAGTGGAAGCAACTGGGAGCCCATTTGTCCACAGTAATGTTTGGTCAGCACTTGGATTAGCAAATTGAATACGGCAAAGAAAAATAATCCCAGGATGTTGAACAAGTGCAGTCGTCAAAGCCTAGTCTGTGCATTTTACACAAAGCAAAGCCTTGTGCAGCAGAATACTGCATAGGCGTGCATTGTGTGAGCGGAATGAAAGGCTGGGAATTGTAGTTACAATGTCAGTCTGCGATAGAAGAGCACCTGGGCATTAAGAGACATGACTATCTTCTGTCACAGCAAGAGAGGTAAAACATGGGAGTATAAATTTGGAGGGAATCCTGGGACAGGGTTTTGCCCTGACTTTGCAGCCATGCTCATCACATCACATCTTTAGGAGATTTATCATGCTCCATCCCCAAACCAGTTTGTTCCCCTCCTCCTCCCCCTCATAAATGCCCTCTAATTATCACCTGTAATATTCCATACTTCTATGCTACAATCTGCTAAAGCTATGACATATAATTATATAAACTATAATAAACATAACAACACAATTATGATTATATAATATAGAAAATATAGAATTAATATAATTAATGTCATTACAATACATTAAAAATCTAAATCTAAATAATAAAATGTGCACTTCAGATTGAAAGCAGGTTCACATTTTTCACAGAAAATGTCTTCTGACAAGAGAAAATTACTTCAAAGTTCTTCAAAATCTGCAACTTTTTCAGCAGATAAAACTTTTCAGAGAAACTTTGCCAATGAAAAGAGAAGCATTAATGCCAGGTTTTCTCAGGGGAAAGCTATTTAATCACAAGCTATATGTAACACTTAGAAGAAAGAGAATCCTTAAGCTGAGTCACCAGCTACCGTAAAGACTCCTGTTCTAGGCCTGCCTCTGCTGAGAGTGAGAGATCTCTCATGTCATGACCCTACAAGGGTTTAAATTAAATCTACCTTACACACATTGCGGGAGGCTGAAGTTAATTTAATGGCTTCTGCCTGATACCCCAGAGGATCATATGTTCACTGAAGACACTTCAACAAGACATTTTGGTAAGTCCCAATTTGTATGAATTTCTCCTTGAAATGTACTATTGTTCCTTTTCCTCTCCATTTCACAACTGCCAATGTTGAAAGAAGGTCACCGAGTCCAGCTCCCTGCTGAAAGTGGGGATAACTTCAATATTGGATCAGGTCACTCATATTTTCTTGTAGATCTGAGAAATCTAATAAAATACTGTAAATTAGACAACTGAAAAGCTCATTGAATGACAAGGAAATTCTTTGTCATGTAATTTCTTTAAGGCAGAACAGAAGGCATTGACTGACATACCATTATTAATACAAAATTACTTATTCTTGTTACAGTCTCTGCAAAGAATCAGTGTAAACTGCACATGTGATTCCTGTTCCTGTTTTCTATAAAGTACAACCATCAGTTTGCACCAGGCACATATAAAACACAAGTTAGAGTGTATAAAGCAGTAATGCACTGACATACCTAGACAGGTCTTTATTGATGGTAGTGAAATGCCATGACAGCTGTTACTGAGTTCTGCTCACTGTCTGGTGAGGAGGTAGCTTTGCCTTGGCAGGTATTTTCTGCAGTTAAATTTGGGAGTCAGTAGTCCTCTGAAGGAGTGTTAAAGCAGAATACCAGGTTAAGATATGAATCACAGGAGAATCCTTACAGTGTTGTGCTACAAAGTTTGCATTTGAAAAAAAAAATTCTGCTTGGGGATAGCTTGACAGTGCCAGGAAAGAGAAACCTTCTGGAGCTAATCTACATTTATATGGAAACTGAATGAACATAATTCTTCATTTTCTGCATACAAAGAGCCAATTCAAGTCTTATAAACTCTGCAGGCAAAGCCTGTGTTGTTATCACAAAATATGTTGTGTGAACCAGACTTCTTGACTGTGGAATGGGAACGGAGAGGGAAAGGGGCAGAGCTGGAAAAGAAAGGCAGGGGAGAGAGTGCAGCAGGACACAATCCTTCCAGCAACAGCTTACAAGCCTTCCCTCATGGAAAGCAGCAGCAAGCCTGGTCTTCCCATGCTGCTCCTGGAGACTTGCTCCCTGTGATGTCCATCTACTTTACTGGAGACTAGGACTGTTCCTGTGCACACATTAATGTGTTGTCAGCATTTGCATGTAGTAAATGCTCCGCTTCCTCATTTCTAATTTAGTTCTTGTCTGCTCTTAGGGATGGTTTCAGAGTGGCTGGCAACTACCAAGGCATCACATTCCTAAGGTGAGGGAATCTCTACCCAGAGATATAGGACCATCTCCCAGTGCACTATTCATGGGTAGCACAGATGTTTCTCCAGCAAGCTCTACTAGTCAGGGTGAGAGCTGGTGAAACAGGATGTTGGGAGTCTCCATGGCTCTCCTTCAGAAAGCATCAGTCACAAGCATTTCTGGTGAGGTTGCCCTGGGGCTGCAGTTCTCCATATGAATTTTCTACATCACAATACTTTCATCAAGAAAATACTTAGAAAATGCTTTATCTAGAGAAAGTGGTTTCAAATAGTTCTCTTTGAGAAGAAGACACAGGGATCTACAGGAGGACTTCTCCCTTCTGTGGAGGTAACTGGAGGCCAGAAGGAACATCTAGGTTATATAAGATGACTCTAGATGCTCTTGTTTAGGCATCCCATTTCTAAACTCTCTATATTTTATGACTTTCCCACTCCTTCAGGAGAATGTCTTCAGGAATCAGTTTGCTTTAGAAAAGAACAATTCTGCAGTAATTCAGTCCTAGAGGGCTTTTTGCTCTGCGCTGTCACTGCTTCTAGCCCCTGTCTGGCCTCAACCAGGCAGTACATTGCATCCAGCCACCTGACTGTTGACTGTTGCTCTCTTCCACCACCAGGTAGCCAAAGCCAAAATGGCCACTGTGAGGGGTGAAGTCTGGGCTGTGAGCCTGGATGTTTATTGCTCCACAGTTCAGGCATCTATAGGAACCCCACTAACTGTTCTGTGCTGTCTGACCCTTTGATGCAGAGATGACCCAGTCCATTGTACCTGAGATAAAGCAAGTAAGCTCTTCGTGATCCAGGCAGATAGGAGCTAAAGGGAAAAGGTGAAGGCTGGAAACAAGGGAGGGTAAGGGGAGAGTAGGAATGTTACAAGAACTCCCCTCCAAGTGAGTGCCATGCTCTCATCTGTTTTGGTAATTACTAAACCCTACTGTACCCTAGAGCTATATTTATCTGATGACACTTCTGTACTGACTCATCCCAGTACTCAGCTTCTGACACATACCTATGAACCCACAGGCAAAATATCCACCCATACTCACGCTGTATTTTTAAATCTATCGCTCTCCTTCCTATAATGTAGCAGTGCTTCAGAACATGAAAGGAGCAAAACCTTTCTTTTTAACAAGACCAACAATATCCATGTACCCTGTTGTCACAGCACAGTGGTATGATCCACCAGCTCTTCAGGTAATTAGGATATTCTCAAATGTTCTTAAAACTGCAGTCAGTGTGAGTGACATTGTTATAATCTAGAATAGCTGGACTTCTGTACCACAGCCAGTATGGCCCTAAACCAGAGCTCAGCCACAACAGGTCACAACAATAACTTGAGGTTCATGTATCTGATAGTATGCTCTAGCTGTACCTTAGTGTTAGAAACAGCAATTGGACTGAGAGGAAATTGGACTTGACTTCAGCAAGGCTTTCTTGACTTCAGCAAGGCTTTTGACACTGTTTCCCACAGCATTCTCCTCAAGAAACTGGCTGCTCTTGTCTTGGACTGGCACACACTTCGTTGGGTTAGAAACTGGCTGGATAGCCAGGCCCAAAGAGTCATGGTAAATGGAGTCAAATCCAGTTGGAGGCCAGTCACCAGTGGCGTTCCCCAGGGCTCGGTGCTGGGGCTGGTCCTCTTTAACATCTTCATCGATGATCTGGACGAGGGCATTGAGTGCACCCTCAGTAAGTTTGCAGATGACACCAAGTTAGGTGCGTGTGTTGATCTGCTCGAGGGTAGGAAGACTCTGCAGGAGGATCTGGATAGGCTGGAGCAATGGGCCGAGGCCAACGGTATGAAGTTCAACAAGGCCAAGTGCCAGGTCCTCCACCTGGGGCGCAATAACCCCAAGCAGAGCTACAGGCTGGGAGATGAGTGGTTGGAGAGCTGCCAGGCAGAGAAGGACCTGGGAGTGATGGTTGATAGTTGGCTGAATATGAGCCAGCAGTGTGCTCAGGTGGCCAAGAAGGCCAACAGCATCCTGGCCTGTATAAGAAACAGTGTGACCAGCAGGGCTAGGGAGGTGATCGTCCCCCTGTACTCGGCTCTGGTGAGGCCGCACCTCGAATACTGTGTTCAGTTTTGGGCCCCTCGCTACAAGAAGGACATCGAGGTGCTTGAGCGAGTCCAGAGAAGAGCGACGAAGCTGGTGAGGGGCCTGGAGAACAAGTCCTACGAGGAGCAGCTGAGGGAGCTGGGATTGTTCAGTCTGGAGAAAAGGAGGCTCAGGTGTGACCTTATCGCACTCTACAGGTACCTGAAAGGAGGCTGTAGCGAGGTGGCGGTTGGTCTGTTCTCCCACGTGCCTGGTGACAGGATGAGGGGGAATGGGCTTAAGTTGAGCCAGGGGAGTTTTAGGTTGGATCTTAGGAAGAACTTCTTTACCGAAAGGGTTGTTAGACATTGGAACGGGCTGCCCAGGGAAGTGGTGGAGTCACCATCCCTGGAGGTCTTTAAAAGATGTTTAGATGTAGAGCTTAGGGATATGGTTTAGTGGGGACTGTTAGTGTTAGGTCAGAGATTGGACTCGATGATCCTGAGGTCTCTTCCAACCTAGAAATTCTGTGATTCTGTGATTCTGTGAAATAGCAAATATCTCATAGGGCCTGAAAGTGATTTGGCAAAAGGATTTGGCAATATCTCACATTCAGTAAAATCTTACTCAACTGTCCTCCTTGTAGCAGATCTGTCAATACAGAATTGCTCCTCCCTGGGCCTGAGTCACTCTCATTTAAAAAGGACACCAATAGTAGGCATGCTACTGCAACCCACACGCTGTAAATTGCCCATCCTGATATTCCTGAGTGACAGTATGAGGTGAAACGAAGAAGATGAGAGTCTGGGATATGTTAAATGAGGCACACAAAAGAGGAGGATTGACTTCTAGACTCGTCATCCTACTGATCCTCTTTTCTAGCCAGCAGTCCTACCACATCCCAGATTAACTTTATTGACTACTATGTAGTATGTACCATATCCTACAATCTAGTCCATCCAAGTTTCAGATCTTGGATGGGTCCTGTGGGTCTTATGAAAATTTTCTCATACATATATGCTTCAATCTCAGTTCATAAACTCTTCATCTGGGAATACTTCTAAGAACCAATGACATTAGTACTTGGTTCCTGTAAGGGCTGAAAGCAACCCAATAAATTTAATTATGGGTTCAGTAAAACCTTATTTCTAGATGTATCAGTTTATCTCATGACTCAACATGTTTGTTGCATTTAAAGGTCATCGAGTACATCACTGTGACAACTGAAGAATTAAGTGCAATCTGTAAATCCTTTTCACTTCTGTTTTTTTTTTTCTTTCTTTCTTTTTTCTTTTCTTTTTTTCTTCTTTTTCTTTTTTTTAAATTTTTCCCCTAATCTATTACTGTTCAGCTTGTTTATTTTATCTCCAATGACTCCCACTTAGAATCTATGAGAAATGTAGAAACCAGAGTCAGGATCAGAACAAGTAGCAAACATTACATCCTGCTTACCATCTTTTCACTTCATATGCTGCAATCTTCACTTACAGAAGTGACAATGGCTTAAGCGGGATCAGACCTACCTTGTAAAATGGTGTTCTCAGACAGAAGATTGACAAGTATCAGTTCCACCTGGTGGTCCAAATACGAACTGGGAATTGAAATAACAAGTTGATTTGTGGAAGAACTCTACAACTCAAAGCAAATGAGTTATAAAGTAGGTATGTGGTTTATTTTGGCGCCAGGTGCATGCAGGATAGCTCCCAAAGGCATGCAAACCTTAACGTGGCAACTTGCTTTGGTTATATGCAGGAAAGTGTTACATATGCATGAAGTTTCCCCATACACCTATACATATTCATAACCTATCCCCGCTTTGTATTAAAATTAACTCCAAGAAGTCATTTCCATAAACTGTATCCATCTGTACCTGCGCAGTGTCTTCTGGTGGTGGTTGTGGGGATGAAGGTTGATAACTCTTCTTCATAAACACTAGTTGACCCTCTGCCTTTGTACAGACTCAGCTGCTCCTTGGCTCTTGTCAAAAACACAAGGTCAGTTTCAGATGGTTTTTGAGACAGGTTCCCCATTTTGTCAGGAAACATTCTCTGTGAGGGGCCCCGAGATTCCTTGTTTTGGTTAATTTGCACAGTAGTAAGCAAAGACACTCAGCAATAGCTATTTTAATGCGATTAAGCAAGCCCCCATTCTTCCATTCCTGGCTTTAATAATTACAATTGTTTTATTTAGAAACAATTAATATGATAAAGCAGGCCCCCATTCTTCTATCCCTGGCTTCAAAGGCTCATAAGAAAAGATCACATGAGAAATCATTTCCTTGGGAATTACTCTCTATTTTTTTTTTTTTTTCTCCTGGAAATGAAAAGACTCAGTGGATGAAGTTATACTTCTCACTGAGAGCCCATCCAGATATTTCACTGTTCAGGACAGCTACAAATAGTCTACTTAAACTCTAAAAAATCAGATGTTTTCTGCATCACATGTGCTTTCTTGCCTAAGACAAAAACAACATAGAAGTTGTTTTAGAAAGTCCTGACATAGGAGTCCGCCTCCTTTCTATCTTAAACGTTCAGCCATGTCACATGGAAATGACAGACTGTGAATGAATGCAAGTATTGTGCAAATGCACACTAGGCAGCATGTGAAACCTTTCTGTGCATAGCTGCACAATCCAAAAGTAGCTATATAAAAATGCTCTGGAGATCAGTTTATCTTCTTAAGCCTCACAAAGTACTAATAAGATGTTAACCTACAATAAAGCTGTAGTGAGGAAAAAAAAAAAAAAAAACAAATAAAAAAAACCAAACATTTAAAGAACATTTTCAAAGTTGTGTTTACATAATGTTGTGAATGAACTCGCACAATGCTGGGAATAAGATGCCAGCTTTGTAGCCCTAGAAATTATTTTCTGCCCAAACGATGATAGAACTATGTGCTACTCAACCACTCCTCCCAGAGGCTGAGGTGAATTTGACCCATTTTTCATTGCTTTGTTTTTCAACAAGCAAAGATACAGCAGGCAGTAGTTTTATTCTGTAGTTTAGATGCCTAGTCAATCAACAGCAAACATGCTTACTACTTCACAGCCAAAACGAACAACTGGGTGCTACCATTCCATTCCAGATGGACAATGAAAACCAAGAGATGAAAAACTTTCTAAATTTCTAAAAAAGTCATTACTGCCCAGTACCAACTAGTCTTTGGTGGTCTTACGGTTCAAATGCATCTTCATTTATATTAACTATACTTCTCAGCTCACATTAGCATAACTAAAAGCACAGCTTTTGAAGAGATGGTTCCACACATTCAGCTGCAAAAGAGATAAGGGGAATAGCTAAGGGCAATTGCTGAAAAACAACTTTACTTCCATAGTGAGTTCCTGCACTGAAACAGCTGCCTTCAGTTTTTTCAGTTACATTGAGATATGTACAATAAATATACAGAGGCCTCAGCCAGGAGGGCAGCAACAGCTATGCCTTTACACAACAGTTACTTGAATGTGTACTTTGCCAATAGGTTTCAAAAACACAATTAAAATCTGGAAGGAGAATAATTCAGGAGAACCTGCCTCGCAGCATAGGATCTAACTTTTTTTTTTTTTTTTTTTTGTCAAGGCTCAGAGTAAGATATCCTATGTGAGGGTTCATAGGAAGAACCGATGACCCATGTGTAAAGGAAACATTCAAAGAAAAGACAAAAGCATGTCAAAAAAGTGAAAGAAATTCTTGGCCTGTATTGTGGAGTTAACCACAGGAGGTTCCTGCATCAGAATTCATCTTAATGAGGAATACAACAGGATACCTCTCTCAAATTGAAGTATGAGTTGTTACAGTTTTAAAATAATCTTATGAGAAGAGCTAACATGGACTTTTAACTGATGCAAAACATGTATCTGATTTGTTATATTTTTGGATAGTTTTAAATGTTTACAAGGAAATAACCTCAAAATGTCCCCACAGAAAAGAAGACTGCCCACCCACCCCCAAAACTGGCAACATATTATTGTGTTATTGTCTAGTTAAGAGTAGAAATGAAGAGGAGAAATAAATTGTTCACTTTCACAAAGGATGAAGGAAAGTATGTCTGAAAAGGAACTTTTCAATAGTTTGTTGCATCATACATACACGTCAATTATCCTGAAAAACAAGTAGAGGAGTGTGCAAGACCTACTGAGACTGAATTGTTTAGACCATAAAAACAAAATCAGACTATTCAGAACTGCAAAATACTAAGTAACTGACAGTGAAACAGCACATGGCAACTCATTCATTGTTGAAAAATGCAGAGATGCACATGAAAAACAATCATACACATACAGACTGATTGGCTGTGAACTAGCTGGGGCCAAATGGAAAAGATACTGGTCTAAGCATACTTGCCTTACAGGGACAGTTCAGGACATTCCCAGTTGGCAGTTCTGGCTTATATCAATTTATCAGATGGCAGGGCCAAAATAAACAACAGCAGGAATTTTTTCCATATTATTAAAATAGATTGTCAAACACATGGTTAGAGGATGCTGTACAAGCCCAAGATTTACATTTACAGTACATAATTAAATACCTGATACTCCATGGAGGACTAGGAGACACTAACATGCAAATCTTGATATGGAAATCAATTAATTAACAGATTGCTGTTGGGAGGAGAGGTAGTCTCACTGCAGAATTTCCTCATCCTTATCTTCTTCCCTCTCTGCATTTGGCCACTAAGTGAGAGTGTACCAATGGGTAGGTAGGTATAAAAAGGCAATACGCCTTCATACACAGCTTTCTGTACAGCAAAAAATACATTATTGCCAATAGATACGGACCAGTTGAGTGATAATGTAGCCTTAAATTAGAAGGACATCACCAGCTCAGAAAGAAGCCCCATCCAGAAGAGATTTTAAAAAACATTTAATTAAATAATACTCAAGTGGCTGACATTGAATTTGTGAGTTTGTCCCCCCATTTTACAGACAGTTAGAGCTAGTGAAAACCTGAGTGTTAGAAATGCTTAAATCAGATTCAGGAGTCATTTTTGGTGACTGGCACATATGAAAACAACGCCAACAGAATCAATCTAGAACCACAATCTTGTTCCTCCTCACATAGGTTTTAGTTTGTGATGGTAGCTACAAACTGTCAGCAAAGAGAAGTAAGCCATACTAGAAAATTAAGTTAGATGAGGGCACTGAAGATGACAGGTTAGGCAATGCCCTTCGGAGTCCCCACATATTTAATCTGTGTCTGAGGAACTGAAGTGATCACTGTTTTGGTGGTATACAAGAGGATAATTTCCATCCTCGTTTGTCTTTGACTGGCCAGCCAGACCAGGAGAAGAATGATCAGATAGACTCAAAAATTAAGTATTTTTTGAGGGATTTCCATAAAGCTTTCAGAAGTGTTTTTTGCTTTCATTTTTGTTAGTTTGTTGTATTCCATATTTGAGGCTCTGAGCCATCCATTTACTTGCTCTTTAAAAATCAGCAGAAATATTTCCAGCCCACATCATACTGTAATCACACAGTGATAATAAAGTTGTGGACAGATCATTTCTTCTTGCTTGCAGGGAACTTGACTTCTATGCCCAGCTGACCAGCTAGGGTTCTGTATTGACTGGTCCCCTTTCTAAAGAAAGAAATTACAGCACTACAGCAGGGCAAGGAAAATTGATGTTGATTGATTGCAATCCAGGTTCTAATAATAGAAAACACAATGAAGATTCAAAGCAAATTTTACAAAAGTGTTCCTAACCTACAAGACAAATTATGTAATTTTAAGAATCAAATGTTCCTGCAATAGAGCTGAAATTGCCAGTTCATGACCACGTTTCTTCAGTCCGTGTGCCACATTCTACATGGGAAGAGATGAAAAGTGTTAGATATTGAATTATATTAGCTCACAACTGTCCCAGTATGAAGTATGAGGTAACACTAAGACATTGATCCATCTGTTGGGACACAGTATGGTTATCTGATAATCCCCTCCTTATTATTTTATAACAAACATTTTTTTTAAAAAAAATGCAGATACAACACATGCTTGTCTTAGTTTGGTTGTCTACATTTCCCCAACAATTTTGTCGAGTTTCATCTTAATCTTACAGAAAGGTAGAAATGCCATCTTTCCTAAGAGACATTTGATCATGTCAGAATCCTAGAACTTAAGTCACAAGAATATCAGAGTGAAATCTATTTGTTTTTCTTATATCAGACAACATGGAAAATGGAAGGATCACATCTGTCAGAAGAGAAAAGGTATTTGGACAATACTGGATAACAAGTGTTCACTTACAAGGCTGATCTCTTCCTCCTGCATTTTCCTTGACATAGATGAATTCTTCTGTAACAAGACATCAGAATGGTTACATTGTTAAATGACACCCCCCCCCCTCCAAACTGATTGAGACCCTAAAGAATACATACAAAGTATGTAATATCTGCATAAAAAGCGTAGGATTTTTGCTATAGAGGAGCAGAAAAAAAAAAAAAAAAAAAGAGTAGAAATGCAGACCCCCAGTCACATATCGCTCATTCAAACTGATGTGCTCAACTGCTGGCATGAGGAAAAGGTTCTAAAAATCAATAGACAAACAAAACCCCAAACCAATAAAGTCGGTTCTTCGTAACAGTTCAGTTGGTCTTATTCCTTGCCAATTGGATATGAGTTACTCTAAAGGTTATCCAGAAACCAAGTACCATTTGTAACTGACCCAATGTATGGACCACCTGGTGCTTGTATGCAGGACCTGATGCCTCTGTAACTATGCTGACTTGCAGGGAAGAAGGAAGATGGTCCTATGATGTGCAATAATGGAAAGATCAGGAATCCTGGGATTGCTCTGCATTGCCTGCATCCTTTGTAACATGCAGTTTTTCTCTGGAGCTGACTCACGTTAGTTTTTGATACTTTATATATCGTTTGCTTCATCCTAAATTTAGATCAAAATCTTAGTGTAGCCAGGAGGCCTCCACATATGATATTAAGATAAATGCTTATTATTTATAATACCAGTATATGTGGGTACCCTCATTGTGAACGATGGGAATATTTTATTATTTTCTGTAGTTTAATATCACAGCAAAGATACTTATCTTTGCCATTGTTTCCTAAAACAAGAGTTACAGGCCTTGCACATATCTTAACTTCTTTATGTAAAACCTTCTGTTTGCTGCTTCCTTACTGTAAAAAAAACAACAACTGTAGATTTTAAAAAGTTTCTATGGCACAAGTTCCCTCTCCAACACTTTCATGTTCCTAGTTCTTTGGAAAAGTACCAGAAAATATTTTCCTTATATATTGTAAAAAGAGACACAAACATCACTGTTTATAAATGAAATAAAAATAGAGAGGAAACTTCTTACGTGTTCTGTTAATCACATAGCGCTCAGTGGAGATGCTGCTGGGCTCACCTACAGAAAAGAAAAATCAGAAGATTAGGAAATGTATGGTTTGGATCCTTTTCATCAAAGCTGTTTGCAATTTGCCACAACAGGGTACTGTAGGGTTGGCTGCACTATGCAAAGGAAGCAGAAGTGGCAAGCTAGCTGAATTTCCTGCATCCCCTCCCAGTAATACCAAGACAAGGTAGCAGAGTTTTTCATGCAAAGCTTGCTATTTATCACATACGTCAACTATAAGAAAAAACTGAGTGTGCTGTTTTTCCCCTCTCAAAATAAGTGCCCACAGATAACTCTTTCCTCTGCTTATGATTTATGTACATAACTTGTATCTGCTGCAGGCTTGAAGAATCCATGACAAGAATAAAAATTAATAAAATCCTGGCAATACAACAAAGAACACTGTGACAAATGAGGATAACTGGATACTGTTAAACAGTGTTTGGGTTTCTGCTTACATTTATTTAATTTCTATGGTATACTTACAGCTGGAGTAAGGAAATGGATAAAAACTTCAACATTTCTCCCATTTCCAGCGTAATAGAGCATACTAAAAAAAAAAAAAAGATTAATCTCTTATGGCTCCAAGACATTTTCCTAATAAACTAGCAGACCAGATTTCATATTTTCAATATTTTTAAGAAATAAAATATTTCTTTTACGAAAAAGAAATATTTTCTTGCCTTTTACCAAAAAAAAGCAAGAAACAATAAAAACCCTCAGTCCTTCTGCCTCTCATTATACTTCACAAAGGAATAGGCTAAGAAGCCAATAAGCAAGCAATGACTGTAAAATTTTCCTTCTTCTCTCTACGTAGTAGGCTTGTATGCCATAGTAGAAATCTGAAAGGTGTGTGAGAGTGTTATGTGTGACTGTTGGCAGAAGATATTTGCATATAGAAGGGTTAAAGAAGCAGAACTCACTGTACATACCAGTCAAGTAGTCTTCCTCTGTGATAGAGTCATATTCAACTATTAAAAAAGAATATTATTATAATTAATTAAAAATACTAACATATTTTAAAAGGCAAAGATTTTTAAGGCATCACAGGAAACTTCAGCCCATAAGAAACAAACTGAGGTTCAAGTTTCATTTTGTGGAAGAACAACTCAAGTCAGATGTAGAAGAGAGAGAGGAAGACAATGGTATGCTGACCTACCCACTTCTTCCTCCCATCACCCCTGAACCCTCCTGAAATCCATATTATCAGGAAAACAGAATTAAATATTTTACTTGCTGCCAAGCAGACTGGAAAGTAATGTTGCTGGTGGAAGCCAAAACCCTCAGATTTCTCAGTGTTTTAGGCCCAGTGCACAAAAGCCATGTGACGAAGCTACACTCTAGCCAGTCTCCTCTGGGCACACATCCCAGCAGAAGGTACTCACTTCCCGCATCTGTGCTATACCACAGTCCCCAAGAATGACCTGCAGCTGGTAAGCATGCTGACTAACTGTGGACTATACTTGGTGATCCAAGCCACCAAAGAACTTGTGTATCTGTGCTGCACATGCAGAGATGCAAGAGAAAGTTAGAGACGAGATGAACAAGATTTGTGCAGACTGCATGAAAAGAGATTCCATGAAGCAGAAGAATAGCCGTGCTCAAGGTCATGGAAAAGCTGAATTCAGAGCTCCTTTTGTTGGTGTGGCAATTTGCCAAGTTGGGGTGCTTTTTTAATCAAACATTGAAAAGAAAGAAGATAATCAGAGGCAGAGGATACTGCAGCAAGGGCACCAGAGCATGAGGAACTGAGGGAGGTGTGCGTGGGAAGACAGCCCTGGAACAGCAGAAGGAATGTAGTTCGAGACTGCAGGGATACCGGCCATATTATTGCAGGAAGAAGATTTAATAGGAATAAAGACTTCAAAATTAGTATGAGAGGACTCTGGTGGTAAAGAGGGAATGGAATCTAAAGAACATTAATTTGTGACTTGAGTTTAAGCTCGCCTTCCCACTGTTTTCTGATATAAAATCAGGGCTTTGCATCCCAAAGGCCTGAAATGTCACTAAAGCAAAATCTACACACCTTTAATAGTCTGGGTCTTCATGTTTCTGGCCTCTGCAACCTCTCATACAGTGGGGACTACAGTATGTCATGCAGTTATGGCAAGCACATATATCACAGTAACAAGAGTTACATACTTCAGAAGTAAGAGAAAGTGCAAGACTAACTTACTGTATTCACTTCTCCGGCCTCTGCTTTCACTGATGGTCACTTCACCTGCAACAACATAGGTGAGTACCAGAGAGCATATTTAGGCCAGCCATGCCCTACTAGCTTTGTTCTCCAACACCTACAAATGCTTAAATACATGTGGCCATCTGCTGTGCCTATGTGCCCATGGAGCAAGGCCAAACATCTAGGCTACTAGGAAAATATGCTGTAAGAGATGCTCTGCTGTATCACTGGTATTTCCATTCCAATGCCTATTTTATTGCTGAATTCCTGTGTGATTTTGGGCAAGACCTTTGTATTTGTCAGTACCCATCTGCAAAATAAGTGTTGATGAATTTATTAAAAATTGTATGATAGTGATGGGCATGTAAATAGCTTGGATTAAAAGCAAACAGGGCTCAGAGAAGAATCTACATCCCATTTTTGAAGAACATTTTTCCTCTGCTATGATTCACTTTTGAAATTGCTGTCAATAATATCCATTCCAACTCACTGAAATGGATGATGGATGCAACTTAAGAGATGTAACAGTAGGGACATGGCTCTTTAAGCCTTTAGCTCAGCTGAGAGCCCACAGGAATAGTTCATAGGGGCTTACATATCCTAGAAAACATTCCAATTATCAGTTGACCCCATTTTATGGTTGATTTTCATAGTTTACATTACTTAAAATGTGTTTCCATGCAGTGTCATGTGAGCCAGCATGCAAAGCCATATGTAAACCATGACCTGAATGGACCTCTTGGGAGTACTGGTCTGTGTGCCCATTCCCTCTGTAGCTGTTGTGGGTTACTGGGAAAAGAAACTCACCAGTAACTTCTGTGTTTGTGTCCTTCAGGTAAGAAGCCGTGACATCTGGGAACAATTATTAAAAATAATTAAATATCTCTTGTATGTCCAGAAGACATGAAATACTTTCTGGAAGCTTTCATCTCCACAGCAAATAGCATATACCTGAGTAACCCAGCACTCCATTGTCTTCAGCTATGGGTCAATAAGTGATAGTTTCATCTCTAGAGGTCTCAGGTATACACAGTAGCAAGGACAGTAGGATTTTCCATCAGTGCTTCCCAATAGCACCATGGGTCTCTGCACTGTATTTGCAATGTTCTTTGCCCAGAGCTGCTTACAGCACCTGGCACATGAGCTAGAAAAAGCTCCTGTACAGATTTGATCTTAGCAAGGCTTCAGCTATTGCAACATACATCTCATCTGGATGGGAGATGAAGATGTACATTATCATTTTGCTTATACAGCTGTATTTGTTTGGGACACAGGAAATTCATAGTCCTGCTGGCTTCTCCAGCCCATCAAGCCTCAGAAGGGAGAGCACTGCTGACAGGCTCCAGAGACAGCCTGAGCCTCCTGAATTTCCTCATTTCCAGGGTCACACACTCAAGCCCAGTAAGGTCCTGCAGGGTCCTGCCACTGAACCTCTGAAGATGGGGCTGCCGGGGAAGAAGTCCTGGCACAAACACAGTCTAAGGCTGTTACATCCCCAAACAGAGGTCTGGGGAAAGCTGTCCTACCCAAAACAGACCTATTGTGCCGGATGGCCAATACACCCCTATCCCACTGCCTGCATACATAGCAGTGAGGCTGCTGGACACAAGCAAGCCTGCTCCCTTCAGCAGGCATTTCACCCAAATAATGTACCCCCAAACAGCGTACCACCCCTTAAAGCTCCGATTGGCAATGCTCCCCCTTCCCACCTGTGGCTGTTACCTGGTGCTGCGCTGGGGAATGCCAGCACTGGGGCCTGGAGGGCCAGCAGCAGGGCCAGCCAGGCCAGCAGAAGCAGGCCTTTCCTCGGCATGGTCGTCGTCGGCTTGCCCCCTTTGAGAGCCTGGCGGCCACCATTTAAAGAGCTCCCGGGAGCCCCGGGTGCTGGTGGGGCCACCTTGCCCAGCGATGGCCTCCTAAAAGAGTGCCCCGGGGCCCAGTCTGGGCGCAGTGGGGAGCCAAGAAACACATTCCCGCATTTTATGGGAAGTGGAAATTCCTGCCCTTCACTATCAGCAGGCTTGCAAGAGTGCAGCCGGGGGGCAGTGCTCCACTCCTGCCTTCCCTCCTTCATCTTACGCTTGCCCGGCAAGGGGAGCTGGTGCCCACCCGCAGGCTCCAGCCTGCAGAGGGGCCAGAGCCCTGAAAGGACGGGTGGTTTTTTTGCATGCTGCAAGCTCAACTTGATTTGATCCTTCTGCCCTTATTTTTATGGCCAGCTCCCACTGCTCTTAAGGATAAGGATTGCAAGGACTGCCTTCCCAAGCTGCAGAAGGCTCAGAGGCACCTGCTCTAGTGTGACAAGGCCCATGTCAGGCATGCATGAGTCCATGTAATGACCTCCAGAGACCTGTCTTTTAATTCTCCTCATCAGGAAGGAGCTGACTTTCTCCATGGGGAAAATCAACTGTTAGAAATTAAGTGATTTATCTTAATTAATAGCACGTCTTGCTTTAAAAGATGGCAGACTTTGTCTATATGAGACATTAGGTGGTGATTAACATCAATTACAAGCTCCGTCTTCTTTAGAATGCAGCAATTCCTGGTCTAGCCAGGATGAGGTGGTAGCTGCATGGTCATTAACAGCAGACCTGCGCCCTGCAGGGCTGAGGAGCAGCAGTACAGAGTTGAGTAAGGTCATATTCTGGTGTATCAACCTGAGACAGCATTGAAGCAGGTGATTTTATGCCAGCCATGGAAGGTTGGATAATGATGGACCTGGCATCAAGCCTAGCAGTACAAAGTTGAGCCTCCAGTATTTTAAAGAGGTTTCAAACAGTACAAGGTAGGGATATTTTGCAGTGGTTCTAGAAAACCTCAGGAGAGATTTACTGTGATATCAAAGCCTACTCTCAGTTTTGTTGCTTATCAGAAAGTGTCTCTTCCTCTTGCTCTGTAACAGGTCACAAGATGTCTTTGCTCAGCTCTTAGGGAAAGAAACAAAACTTCCAAACCCAGAAGTTGGATTAGCCACACAAAATTCTGCAGAGATTTAATGGAAATGCAAAATAAGGAGACATTAAAAGACATCAGTATCTGTAAAGAATATGGCTTCAGACTTGAATCTGATAAATCCTGTGCAAACTCCATTTCTACCACAGAGCACTTAGCATAGCCTGTGTGAGAGGGGTCAGGAGTTTCTGTGTGTGCTGAGGAGAATTAAAAGATGAGCAATCTAGTTTCTCAATGAGACTGTGAACTAACATGATCTCCTTGGCCCTCCAGATTTTCTGTCATGTAACTGATGCAGTCCTGTTAATGCGCCCTAGGGAGAAAGCAGTGAAAAAAAAAAATATATTAAAAAATAAATAAATAAAATTTGAGGGAAAACAGAGATATAAGTATGAAGAGAGAATTAAACACTGGTGGAAATGCATCTTTATTAACCCCCATTGTCCTTCCTTACTGAAATCACTTCTTGGGTGACTGTCTTGCTCTTTTTGTAAATTAACTATCAACTTTCTTGACATTATTCTTTACCAGTAACCTCATGTCCTTGTTCTGCTGTGGTTTTCACACCTTATGAATTGTTTCATATTATCCTTAACTTGCACTTTCTTCTTCTACCCTTCTAATACTCCCACCCTTTCATCTTCTACTTGCTAAATGTCCAGTTTCATGCTTTTCCTTTTGGACTGATTTTTGGATTTATAGACTGTATTGTTATCCTGAACAGGGGAGGGCTAGGCTAAGTCTGGTAAAGGAGGATAAGTAGTAAGATCTGTAAAACAGGCATGCCACAAACTGGCTTCTCTACAAAACCTGACAAATAAAGGGGATTGCATTAGTCCTGCAGATTACATCAGATAATTTGTCATGTATGGGCTCCTCACCTATTCCATGCCTTTCTGGTACACGGTACAAATACAATATGACCTGTGTTTACAGGTTGTTAGATTGGAAAACATCAGTCACATTTCTGAGCTACAAGAGGAAGTGTCTCATTTTAGCATTCACATCAGCTTCACATTGTGGTAGACATGTTGGACATGCTTTTTTAACTCAATTCTTAACCACAACACATTGTACAGTTATGCGGGCTTTTATCTTTCTTGATGCTGCATGAGAATCTGAACCCAAGTTGCCACAGAGATTTTAAATATGAAGTAAGAGCAAATGAAGAGTGCCGTGTGGACTCCAACTCTCAGGCCAGTGGACTATGAAGTGCCCTGGGATCTCAGGACAAAACCTGTGCTTCTCTGTGTATTTCTGTACTGTTGGTTATTAGGGCATTTCTGTACTGTTGGTTATTAGGGCATATTCATTTACTAAAAATGGAAAGGAGACAACATGCAGCCAGATGTGCTACTCCTCAGGGCTGAAATCTATAAATTATTAAGGACTCAGGGCTGGCATTCTGCCTCAGTTGCATTTCCTACCATCTCAGATTGGTTGTTGAGGTGTTTCATCATTTCAGTTTTAGAGCTTGTTTTTTTTTTTTTTGTTTTTTTTTTTTAAGTTTAGTTATTTATTATTTTCTGTTTGCTATCTGACTTGCCGTACAATAACAATTGAATGAGCATAAGGCCTGATCCTGCAAAAGAATTCAGCACTTTGCCTTTGAGTTAAATGGGGTCTGTATAAAAGGCTGTTTTTGACCATTGACCATTACAAGAAAAGAATGACAGTTGTTATAAGAAAGGAACTAAGAGTTCATAATTAAACCACACACTGAAATCAGCTTAGAAATATATTTTATTAAACTAATTATGTATAAGGATATGTATTCAAGAAGAAAATCATGTAAAAGGTGGTGTTTCGAGGCTGATTTTTTAAGTGCGTGGATTTTGTTGAATTATAGAAATTTGTTCTTATATTTCCAACTGTCTTTGAATCATCTCTCCTGTACAGCTGGGTCTGGGAAAATTCTAAACACTGTCACACCTAAGCACAGACAGAGGGTGGCAAGCAGGTAAGAACTAATACAGCTCCTACTGCAACTGGAATAATTCTTAAGGGTCTGAGAGTTAGTGCTCAGTAACAGCTCAGTAATCACATTTGGAAATATTAGTTCTAAAAGGACTAAGAGGCTTTGTCCTCTGCTTACCCTCCCATTCCCTGGGGAGTATAGTAACAGAAGACCATGTGAGTTTTCCCTGGCAAACAAGATTCCTCTTGAACTTGCACCCCCAGATATTGGACTGGTTTACTGCAATTAGGCTTGTCAGAAAGGAAAAACTCAAACAGACTGCTGAAGGACATATGCACCCACAGAACTAGTACCCAGCTAGTCCACGGTAAAAGCAATGGAAGATCATCTGAATGGGCCAGAGCTGTAATAGTGAGTTGATACAGCTGATAAAATTTCCTTTGAGTTTAGGGACTAAGACTGACCTCAGGGGTCAAAGTTGGTTTTCTGTTCAACACAGGCAGAGGTTAACTTAGATTAACCAGAACAGGCAAGAAGCACAGCAAAGCTAGCACAGCGTGCCTTTTGTTTTAATAGAGAATTCATAACCAAAATCAGCAGTATCACCACCTTTTCCACATTATTGCTGTCTTTAATGAAGACCCTGTGGCAGACGGGGAATAGAGGAAGAGCTCTGTCTGTGTTTGAAGAAAGTCCTCATCCTTAGTGAACCTTACTATAATGAAAAAGAAGTCTGAGAATGAACTACTCAAGTCCACTGCCTCACAGGAAGGTTGCATATATGGACTGGGGAGTCCAGCTATGCAGTTAGATGGTTAGCTGATTCATCTCATGGATAGCTGATTCATCTATCCTGTCATTTAGGAGGAGCTGTATGAGTTTTACATTTTCAAGTCCGAGAAGTGATGAAGTCTTTGGCTTACTGTCAAATGGCAAATGTGATATATACTTGATTGCAAAAATAAGACAGATACCTGTGTTGCACCATCTGAGAGAGTCAGTCCTCTCCTCAAACTGGTATAGATATCTTTAGCTTCTGTCCTACCCTTTGAATGAGTGTGTGCCACTGTTTGTGTTTGGACCACCCTCAGTGAATACAGGTTGACGTACTTCATGGGGAAGGTGACGAGACATTGAGGCTAGATGAAAACAGCAAAGGTGGCTGTGAAATGCCAGGGAACTTTCAGTTAATACTTGCAGCTCAGACCTCTCACCCAAGTCTGTGATATATAGCTGTCTGCCACATCTTAAATATCAGTGGCAGACGAAAGCCACTCAGGGATTCACCCTTACCAGCCTATTCTTGATGGCTGAGATGACCCTTACCTTTGTGCAATAAACATCCACATCAGATTCTGTATTATGGAATAGAAGGTAGTTCCTCAATAAACTGCACACACGCATCTCCAGGAAACACACAATAAGTACCCTTGTGCAGTTAAGCACATCTTATTGGAAGGTAGAAAATGAACCAGTGCAGCTCACAGAAGTTCCTTCATGTTCACGGCTCAGGTCCTAACTAGGTCCTTGGTCTTCCAAGCAACTCTACAGGAAGACCTACTGGAATGCACTGTGGTTCGCTTGATGCCCAAGCAGCCAAGGGGAGGATACATAGCTATCTCCTCCTTTCTGTCTGCACGGAAGCAGGACAGATCTTTTCCCCCTTGAAGTTCTTCTGCCTGTAGAGACAGTCTGCTCTGGGATGATTTCCTACACAAGCAGGTAGAGAGTTTTTTTCTAATTAAATTCTCACATTGTTGAGTTGATGCCAGCTATTATGTCTACTAGCATTCTGTTGCTTTCCAGAGACAGTGTTACAGTTTCTGTCGGGAACTGATGCATTGAAGAGAATTGCTAGGTAGAGCCTGAATATTCTGCTAGCTCATAATTTGGCTGTCTAGGGAAGAAGATGTACAGGGTTGAAAGGATGAACTGTAGTACCTCTCTCTTCTGATGAACTCCTGTGCCTTTTTTTCCCACCCTTCAGGTTTTACAAAGAGAGTGATGAATTTCCAAAGAAAAAGGTTTGAAACTAGCCCTATATTAGGATTTTAGTTGTTCTTCTAATGTTTATTATATTTGCCTTCAAGGATATCCTAAAATGTTTGTTCTGTGCTGGTTTATCAAGGACATCCTTTTAATGACTTGTTTGCATTCTTTTAATTATCTCCTTCAGCCTTCACATATGCATTATTGTGTCCATGAACAAAAGGGATGGAGCTTATCAGTAAGGGCTGACTGGAATGGGTGAAAAGCCAGAAAAATAGGCCAAGCCAGAACAGCAGGAATGAATGTCACTCATAGCTCCAAGATGTGCCTGCAGCCAGAGGGAGAGAGAATGCAATAAAAGGAATCAGGTAAGCTCCAGGGAAAAGGAAAGGGACCAAAAACAAAGGAGAAAGACAGCTCCCTAGAGCCAGATTTACAGTCAGATGTAATTTTTATATGTCACGTGTAAGACATGTAATATTATATATAAAATCAATGGCCAGGCAGCCTTGTTTTAACAATTCAGTGACAGATAGTCCATTTCCCCCTCAAACTGTATCTAACAAGGATTTTGCCTTTATGTTTGAGAGCAGGTGTGTGTGAGCATGAAACAAATGCACGGAGAAGGGTACTTCCTTTCTCATCCATATACATATCCTTAGTATTGTAAGGGTGAGAAACCATTGCAAGCTGTCCCTGAGAGCAACCAGGCTGATGAGGCTCAGAAGAGTGATCAGTTGGCATGGCTCCAACAGGCAAGACGTAACTAGAGCTCACCAGGGAACCACAAGAACCTGCTGCACACCTGCCAATCCATCATCTGTATATTTCTGTTTGCCAAGAGCCATCAGCAGGAACATACTTCATGTCAACATTTCAAAGACACTAAATAGACCATGAACATTGACAAACTCCCCCAAATTCAGTGAACACAATTATAGTCTCTGCCTTCTGAGAATGAAAATCAGGCTAAAGTTTGTTAAAATTGCCTTAAACACTATAGTGGGCTCATTGTCAAACCCACAAAAATGCAGTGTGTGCCAAATTCTTAGTAAACAGCAAAAACAGCCACTTCAATTTTTAGAAGTTAACAACTTCTCATTTTAATCAAAGTAATTTCCCTCCTTCAGCTACCGAGCAGCATACAGAGCAGTACATGCATGCTTTTTACTCAGTTGTCTATGTTGTACATGTGGTTACCTTCCGGATGGTAGGACCTGCCACTTATATTCCCAGAGATCTGCTTGTAGCAGCTGAAGACCTGGTTATCTGCATGAGTCCCTGTGGGGCTTATAATCAGTGACAGTTTCTAATTGGTCCTGAAGTGTTTCCATTTGCTGTGTTTGCATATGCAGCATCTGGGTGGATGTGCGCTTAGTTTCTTGTGAAGCTGGCTCATCCTGAAATGATGACCTTCTCCTTGGTCGAGCTTGTATTGCCAGGAACTATGACTTCTGCTGCTGTGTATCTGCTATTATTGAACACGTTTTATATATACAAGACTACATTACTTTAGCTTTCAAAGACTGTGGAATTTTTCTCACTTCTAAAGAAAGCTGGAGCTAATTTATTTAGGTTGACAATTTAATTTGGTTGCAGGGGTTATTGGATAGTCTTATGTGAACCTACAGGCTAACATCAGATAAGTCTAGTGAAGGACAACAAAATGCAGTTCCATTTCAGGTCCAAATGTCTCCTGCCACCTCTTCTTTTATTATCTCTGTTTTTTTAACTTTTCTTCCTCCACTAGTTTTTAAAGACCTGGATTTATCCCACAGCCCGGCAAGCAAAATGATCTCAAGAAAAACATAACCATTTTCTTCTACTATGCACTTGATGCTCTGCTCCTGTCTTTAGAAAGTACTTATTAGATCAGCACCCCGCTTCCTGACAACAGCTCAGAAGTGTTGCAGTCATACAGTTAATAAATGTATAACTAACATAAGAACAAATGCTGGCATGCCTAGTGCTTTACTAAATCTTTATTGATTTCTGGTGAATATATTATAAAAACATGGTGCCTTATCAACAGCAACAACATGACCTAAGTACAGATAAGCTTAGACACGCGGAACAATTTTGCAGTATTTGATACACTATATAGTCCCTCCTACTCAGAGACTGCAAATCGTTGCTATCAGCCTGTTCAGAGGAATTTTAACATAACCAATGAAAATTCAAAATAATGTAAAAACAGACACCAAAATAATAATTACAAACAAATACATTTAAACCTGAAGTGGTTTAGTTCCAGTAGAGGATTCTGATTTAACTGAAGCTACAGCATTTGGGAAAACAAAATAAACAAAACAAAAATGAATTGCTGGTCCAAGACAGAAACAACATACTGTAAATCGATGAGATACTCCTCTGGACAAGCAGAACAGAATAATTTTACTCAAGCCAGTGGGGGAATGAGACTGAGACTTCTCTGCTAAACATTTAAGTTCCTTGCACCTTTAATAAATTCCACCAGAAGGCTGTCAGAGGAAGAAAAATTACATGTATGTCTGGCATTAAAAAAAAAAAAAAAAAAAAAAAAAAAAAAAAAAGTTTAGTGCAAACATTCATATTCCCTGTTTTATCCATGCATTTTTGCACTTCAGCATATCGAAATCTAAAAGCTTATCTACATGCAAATTATGGCAAAATCAAGTCAAGTGTGAAATAAAAATGATGTTCCAAATGGTTCTACCTGGTCATTTGCGTTGTCTACAGAAGACCCAGATCCAACGTTTGATGCAGCAGCTTGAGCCTGCACCTTGTTACATGCACTGATATAATGAGATGCTTGCTGGCATTATTATATTAATAATATATAATATATATTGTCCACATATGGAGGCATTTAATGAAAACCCTGGAAGAAGTAACTAAAGAGTGATCAGTCTGGCAGCATGTCTTCTTTCATAGAAGTCTATTCAGAGAAGATAATGTGAAAGTGAACAAACTTCATATCTTGTTTTGTTGAAGAAGCAGAGCCTTTCTCTTCTGACTTATCTGGAAATAAGAAGACATAAGCTAATAGAATATCTTAGTGAAGTTCAGCCTGCTGCAAGTGTCCTCGTGAGCAAAGGGAGGGCACCTGGGCGTCATGGGGACCACGGGTAAATGTGCCATGCCTTGGGATGGAGGCGTGGCAGTGCAGATATGGCTAGGGAGACACAGTGAGGGGGACATTGCTCAGTGACGGGGACACTGTTTCTGGCACAGGTTCTGAGATGGTGACAGCTGCCAAGGGGAGTGATCTGGAGGAGTGATTAAACACTTTGTAGCTCTACAAGAAGTGAATCTATGTCTTAATACTAGGTCTGTTTTCCATGCAGTGTTCTTTTATTAAAAGATTTCCCAAAAGATCCCCCAAAAGCTCTAACAGGAGACAGGCACAGATGCTTACAAGGTTTGTATCTTTCCCTTCAGGTGTACCGTGTCAGCCACCCTGTCCCAGAGGAGTCATTGCCTTTTCAAAGCTGCCCACAGAGGGCTCTAGGAGCGCTGGATGTGAATGGGAGGATTTTCTTTGGAGGGCTGTTCCCTGCCATTCCTAATCTGAATTGGACAATTGTTCTGGCTTCTTTCAAAACCAGACTGATAAACACGGCTTGTTTTTCTCATGCCACGACTTGCTCTGACAGGCAGTTCTGCCAAAGCTCTTGGGCATTAAAATGTGCCCAGCTAAGTGCACTGTGCATCAGCAGCAAGAAGCTAGATTTTATCTAGTGTGATTGTGAGTGAATTGATGGCTGGCTGAATGTGTGGCAGAGACTTTATCATATGGGTAGAATGCTTCCTTGCACTTCTTTTGATAAATGTGAACATATTGTATGAAAATACAAATAAGGATAAAAATATCTTACTCTGTTTGTCCACTGGACTGCACCATCTGCCTCAGGAATTCTTACATTTCAGAGCTAAAAGGATCACACAGATAAGCAGAATCACTGCAACAAAGTACAGGATGATGGCAACGTAACACCAGTGTTTGCTCTCATAGCAGGCCACTGCTGAAAAGAAAAGGAAGAAGGGTCTCACAACAGACAGAAGCAACTGAAGTTTTATTTCAGGTTAAGTTTTGTTCCCAGAAAGAAAAAAATAAATTTAAAAAGTCAGTTAGCTAGCATACAAAATCACTTTAGCTAAGCCTCCAACAGGAAATGTTGGAGGATATCATCAGTCTCTGCTGCAGATGCAGTACATACAATTGAAAGTGTTGTTGTTACTGTTGTTTTGTTTGTTTTGTTTGTTTGTTTGTTTGTTGTTTCCAGGTAAATGTATTTGTATTAGTTAATTCTTTTTCTAGAAAATGTTATTATTAGTTTTAGTTATAATTTTAGTTATTAAGTGAAAATAAAGCCTTATTTTTTATGTTTATATATGAATTCGCATTTTCAGTGTCAGAAGAACCTGGTCTAGAACTAGAACCTAGTTCTAGTTTTGATCATGATAGCTCATAAGAACATGCCTGAAAATGTGACATCTCACTTTCTGAAACCATGCACAGCTTTGCCAGCACTGGTTGCCTTGCCATGCAGTTTACCGGCTGCTGTTGCACAGCTCTGGCAGTGCTTCTTGCTCTGCAGTATATCCGGATGTTCTGTCCCGGAGTTTCCCTGGGAGAATGACTCATAATGTTGGTGCTAGCATCGGGTTATTATTCTGAGGTTACACAACTGAAGACCCAGAAGGAAATAATTACATTCCCGTTCCAGCTTTTGGAAAAAGTTTTCACAGGTAATTTGGAAATTTACAGGCTGCTTTTTCCAGGTAGGTTCTTACCATCCTTTTTAAGCAGTCCAAAGAAATACATGTTTAATTATTTGTTAAATCCCTGCCATCCATTATTTTCTGCTTCCACTATAACCCTGTCCAGGATCTCTGTGCCTGTGTTCTTCTGATCCCTATCCCTTCCACTTTCCAGACCAATCTGTATAATAATAATAATAATAATAAAGATCTAAATGAGAATTAGAAGAAACACCTGATTTATGTGTCTTTTAAAGAGGTTTCATTGAAAAATGTGAAGACACAGAGGTCACCTGTAGCATTTTGCCTGGATCTTGATAGTTCTAGAGCCAAACTGTGCATACTTGGATATATGGGTAGCCTAGGCAAAATCAGAGAAGGAGAGAAAGAAAGTGAAGACTGGAGTATAAAAAGGCAGTCAGCAAACAGAAGATGATGATATATCAAAGCCATACACTGCATCACTTACAACACTTTTAATGCTGCAATCCAATCCCAACTTCTGTGGCAAAAAAATAAAAATAATAATATTAAAAAAAAAAAAGAAAAAAGAAAAAAAGAAAACAGAGGGAATTTAAAATAAGCCAGTAAATTGGCTTTGCCTTTATGTCAGCAGCACTGAATCTGCATTTGGTCCACTGTCTTTTCTGCCTGACTGGAACTGTTAATCAGAAACACCTTCTAAAACTGTCAGTTTCTTTTTCCCTGCGGTAAGGTGAAATTAAACCAGCAACGGAAACATTTGTTCTCACTTAACATTTTTTGCAGCTAACATTTTTTCTATAAATATCTTAATGTTCTTCTGCATTGCATGAATGCAATATTTTCTTTCCTTCTCTTATTTGTTTTTACCTCATACAAATACATGTGAGTTTAAACTCCTATATTATTTTGCTTTGCAAAGCCAAATTTTGTTTTAGGGCTGGTCTCACTTCTTGAAAAAATGTATTTTAATGTATCTTAAAATCTCACTTCAGAAAAGATCAGAAAGAAGTTATCTGAACTTATTAAATAACTATTCAAGACCTGGTTAGCCATCACTTTCTAAAAATAACTCAATTTCTCCAATTTAAATGACATTGCTGACTTGTTTATTCTCTCTAAATGCATTTGGAAATGAAAAAAACATACACAGAAATTGTTGCAAATAAGAATATAAAGCTTGCAATTGCAAAATAATTTTAACCACATTTTCTGAGCAACCCCTCAAGATCAAAATCATCTGCAGAAAGGATGGAAAGTAATACTGTTCCATACCCTGGAAAAGTGGGCTATTTGTCTGCTGAAAGGGTGGGGAGTTGCTGTGTTGTTTGTGTATCTATTTGCTAGAAGCATGCGAAGGCAATTATTCTGCTACCCATTCTGCATCAGATCCTAGTCCTCCAGTGGGACACTTTGCCTGCAAGGTGCATATACATTTGCTTCTATGATCCTTCTAGGATGAAAAAACTGTTTCCTTCTCAGAAGAAACCTGGACATATTTCACAGAACATTCAATAGTGCAGACATGGACAGTGCCAAGCTTTACTTCCTCTCTCCAGAACTATCTCTAGCACAGTCCCCAATGGATGTTGTCATGGTCTATGTGAGAACCCTCATTCTGTTCCCAGCAATGTGCTGAAGTGTATTCTGTGCCATACAGTAAAACAAACAAACAAAAAACAACCCAACCCAATGAACAACAACAGCAACAATATCAAGATGTCCCCACAGAAAACAAACAAACAAACAAACAAACAAACAAACAAAAAAAAAAACAAAAACCAAACCACAGGAAAAAAAAACAAAAAAAAAACAAAAAAAAAAAAA
>CM021765.1:78939218-78998059 GCA_011076525.1 Nettapus auritus | reverse complement strand
TTTCTTTCTTTCTTTCTTTCTTTCTTTCTTTCTTTCTTTCTTTCTTTTTCTTTCCTCTCTCTTCTCTCTTTCTCTTTCTTTCTCTTTCTTTCTCTCTTCTCTCTCTTTCTCTCTCTTTCTTTCTTTTTTTTTATTTCTTTCTCTCTCTCTCTCTTTCTTTCTTTCTTTCTGTTCTTAGTCACAGGAAACAGAATCTGGAGGAAGAAGAATTAACAATAGACTTATCTGAATCTTTATTACTTTGTTAATTTATGACCATTCTCACTTGAGAAGAGAAAAGGCCCTCTCTTCTCTTACATCAGTGCCCTTGGCATTTGCTTTTCTTGACTAAGAGTCATTTACAAGGGAAGCTTTCCATAATTGCTGCAGAACTGGCATGGCCACTCACTTTGCACCCAATGGAGCAGTCGTCTCTACTTAGCTGAGACACCAGTTCCTCTTGGCTTAGAAGTCACCATTTCACAAACCAAGACAATGGAACAGGTCTTTCTATCATTGTGAACATTTATCTTATTTGTTGTAATGAAGTTTAGAAACCACATGTAACAACTGATTTTCCTCCAGGTACTGTTTCTTCTCTGTCTCTTCCAAGTGTTACTTGCCAATCTTCTTCCTGATTTTTTTTTTTTTTTTCAGTTTGCCAGCTGCTCAGTTGATCTTCAGATAAAGAACTTCCCAGACCATCCTTATTCTAAGAAATCTATTTTTAGGAGTTATTTTGTAAAAATCTCCTCCATCCTTACACTTGATCAGACTGTGTTTGCATATCAGGAAGAAGTCTTCTTTCTTGTCCTTGTGCCTCAGAGCATGCACCCATTCCTTCTGAAAACCACTTAGCATGTCCAGACTGCTTGGAGGTATTGGCTGCACTGAAAGGAAAGAACTGCCTCGAGACAGAGAACATTTAAGTAAAATAAGCCATGGCTTTTCTGTTATTGAGAGACATCGTTTCCATACACAGAAGGATTGCCTCTTGTTATGCAAGGATCCTGTGGTAAACACTCCAGCATTTGCTATGGCACTGTATGAAACTAGGTTTTCAAAAACAACGTGGTGGAGGGAAGTCTTCCTGTTCTGTATCTGGTGCTGAGTCAGTAGCAAACCCTCAGTTGCTCTGGTAACCACTAGCATGGGTATGACACTAATAGTTGCAACCATTAAGAATGTGTTTCAAGATTTTTAAAACCAATGGGACTAATAAAATGTTGTCAGGGTGGGTTTAACCAAGGCATGGGATTGCCTGACAAATTGCACAGTCCTTTCTTTCAGTTATGGCCTCTCAGCCTTAAAAGCAAACAATACCCATCTGCTGTATTATCAAGAATGTTTAATAACCTGGGTGGATTTGCAATAACGCAAGTTGGGCTGAAAAAGGAGTTGGCAGGATTTTCAACAGCAGACATTCATTTTCCTAAGAAAGAGGGTCATTTTCTCAGATTGCTGTGCCTTAATACCAAGAGAAAAATCATTTCTCTTCTTGCCTTTGGAGGCTTTGCCTACACTTGACTGTAATTATCTATGGATGCTTAAGCTAGCATCTGCATAACAGGAGAGATATTTTCCGCTATCACTGTAAAAGCAGAGCATCCTTCAGCAATTAGAAATTCAGAGACAGGTGCTAGACATTGCGCTCAAGGCAGTCTTGATGTCTACTTCTGCCGTGTCCTCTAGCTATATCATATTCACAATGCTGTTAGAGGAATACCTGGAAGACATCTCACTGCCCAAAGTCTCCACAGACCCACTGTCCCAAATAAGAAAGATAGTAAAAATAAGAGAGAGAGAGAAAGTGGAAGGTGGTGGGACATGCTTGACAGACCCCAGCAGTTTTCTGTAGATGTGGCAGTGGAAGGAAGGAAGGAAGGAAGGAGCTTTATTTATTTATTTATTTATTTACTTCAACACACCACCTTGTAGATTGCCTACTTTGCATCTTTTGCTTTATTTTCCATGAGCTCTGTACGTCAAATTTACTTGCTGAAATTTATTTATTTATTTTTTTCTCAAGAGATTTTTCATTGAAGTTCCATGGGGAAGATGATCAAAATCAAATGTAAGCAGAGCAAAATGTAGGATGAGTCCAGCAAAGTGAAGATTAAAAGCTCTTGCCACCACATGCACTTGCCACCACATGCACATGCACCACATGCACACTCAAGGCAGCAGTGCAGGAGATGAAGGGGGTTGAAGGGAGGGAGAGGAGAAGCTGGGTGTAGACTTGCAGATGTGCATAGTGGCCACAGGGAAGTAGGCCAGACTTAAAGCTTGTAATCAGATAAAACAGCACAAACTGTGAAGTCCGTAAGTCAAAAAATGCTCAGAGACAGGGCAGTATGAAACCCCTTTTCTTTGCAGGTCTAAACTATCATTCCAGTCTTATAGGAACAACTTTGGCCTTTTCCAGGTCTTGATGTATTAATGATCTAAAGTAAAATATGCTTGGAGTTAAGACAGCAGCTGCTTCCTTTGCAACTTCCTAGGCAGGTGGCTGAGAGTGAACTCAACTGCTCTGAACTCACTGTAGCATGGCAAATACCAAATTTTTGAATAAAGAAAAACAACCTCCTCAGTGTGCCAGACCTGCTTAGGCTTATGAAAAATGTTGAACCTAAAGCATGTTAGTACCAAGCATTATAAAATACCTTTCATATTAAATTCACCATCTTTTTCACACGAAAGCCAAGGAGTCAAAACAGCTCACAGCACCTCACAAAATGAGGACCACAGTTTCCTGCACTGGTGTTCTAATTGGTGAAAGCAATTGAGCACACATATAAATGGAAAATGGGAAGAATGTGTAATGGAGTATGTATGTTATGTACACTTCCATTACAATGTGAAAGAAAAATCTTAGTTAAATAGATTGGATGTTTTTTCACTTTGTCGCACTAGGACACACTAAAAATAGGAGGGAAATTCAAGACTGATTTAAAGTATTTATTCAGACAAGATATTAGAATCAGCCTGTAGAAGTAATTGTTTTAGGAAGTTATTAAAGTAAATAATTTATTAGGAGACCAAAAGGGATGCAACATTCACAGAAGTGACAAGGATATTGGTGTTACAACAGCAAAGATTTTGCAAAAATATTATGAAAGAGTAAATGTCTTTTTGTCATACTCTAAAGGGTAATAAAAAAAAAAATTTGCCTAAAATTTAATTTGATTACTTAGTTGGCCTCATAATTGTTGCGCTTTTTTTTTTTTTTTTTTTTTTTTTTTTTTTTTTTTTTATTAAGGTAGACAAATTTAGGTTCTGTCTGTCCAATAACCTAATACTGGCAAATTTCAGAATTATGTTATTGCATTAGAGGGCTCTCAGGATATATATATAAAAGCAATTTTTTTAAGCATATTTTCTGAAGTATATTGAAAACTGTGTGAAAGCAGTAAAAATTACAATAATATAAGCATTAAAATATAATGAATTTTAAAGGATAATGTTAGATGACGAAACAACAACAACAAAAAAGATGAAACAGTCTTTTATGCTCTCAATTTTTGAAACATTTTGTACTGATAGTTGTATTGGATATGTGTGTACATCTCCAATAGTACTTATACAGTAGTTCTGCACTGGTAATTATCCTGGCAGTTCAGCTCTTCTGCAGTGAACTGGTTGTGACCATATAGTCTAAGAGACAAACTGAGTTAACATATGAAGGATGAAGACATTGCACTGATACAGATGCTTTTAGAACCATGTACCAAGAAGTTAATCTACAAAACTTATTTTTATAGAATAAAAGTTGCTTTGCTAGCGTATTCAATATACATCTGCCTTTTGAACTATGATCTCTAAATATAATATTAAATAGTTTGTCTATACTTAGTTATCTTTTAACTAGTAAAGATCTGTTTTTTGATCAGAATTTTTTTTTTTTTAAAAAAAAGCTCAATATTTTTGTTTTAAAAACATGAGGTATACCCATTAATGGATATCTTTGGCACTTTATTTCTTGAAAATGTATTTTTAAAGTAATGTAGTTTTATAGTAGCAGACATCAATAGGTTGTACACATGACTAAATTTTGAATATTATAGAAACTTCTATTGATTATTGACTTCTGTTTTTCTCAACATCTAACTTGCAGAAGAGAAAGAAAGAGACAGAGAGAAAGAAATAATGAAACAAAAGTAAGGAAGAAAGGTCTATTGTTTTACAATTTAAAATTATTTCTGGTGTCTAAGAAAATTAATCAAAGTAAAATATAAAATGTAAATATACTGCAGGAGAGAAAATATCAGTGTCATCACTGCACTGTAACTGCCAATGAGTTTTCAATAATTTGTATTAATATCTTGAATTTCTAATTGTTAATGCAATTCAGAAACAGCACTTTTAACCTATTCTATTGAAATCCAGAGTGGGATTTTAGAGGTCAGTCTTTACTTTTGCTAGAATTCAATTTTCCTTCTACTAATAAGAAAAAAATTTCCAAGTGAATGGATATGTAATAGACAGATAGATGCTAATATATTTAAAATGCGTTTAACAAGATTTCAACTTCTTATGAATGTTTCTATTCAAAGAAAAAATGAAAGATTTAAGAATGTGTCACTGAACAAAAGAAAAAGTAAGTAATATTAAGATGACCATTTGTTACCTGCATCTGAATTTTGTGAAGAAAAACGCATTCTTTCCTCAGGTGATACCTCTGCATAAATCACCTCACTTGCCATTTTGAAGAAATGTCTTCAGATCTGCAATCAAAATGGACTCATTGAAGGAGTAAGTACCCTGTATAACATCCTTTCTGGCCTCCTCCCACCTATCACACAACGTTAGGTCAAAAGAAATGTTTAGATGTCTGTAAAACGGAAGGAAACTAGATACTTCTTTCTTAAAAAAAAAAAAAAAAAAAAAAAAAAAAAAAAAAGTAAATGCACACCTTGCACACTGATAATTTTCATCTGGAACATGACCTGCCAACATGAGTATGCTCATATCCTGTTCAAACCAAATGGACGCTATAATATATGTTTCAACAACAACAACAAAACAGTTTGTGATTGTCAGATCACCTCCTCCTAAACTTTCTAATTTAGGGTTGAAATCAGAAAGCAATGATGAGGGGAGGAATTGGGGAAGTATGAAACCGCTAAAATATCTCATTTCAATACTCTTGAATTGTGGGGGGGGGTTGTATATTGATTTTTTTCTTCATTATTCCATTTTGAAGTTGGATTTGAAACAAAGTGCTCTTATTAGGCCAACTTACTTTTTTCTTCAGATTTTCCTCCACAGATAAATTTGTTTGTTTGTTTTGTTTTGTTTTTACTGTAACTTAATATGTTGCCAAAATTTTTAATTCTTATCCCAGAGGAATTTCTGTTCTTCAACCAGCTCTAGACTACATGCTAATACGTATAACCCAGGGGCATCATTAAACTCAGAATTAAATCTTGACTGAGTCTGACCTGTGAATGTTGTCCGTGTTGGTCATCCAACATTTACATTAAAGACAGGCACCATGCTGCTTTGTTTTCTCTCTTTAGCAGAGGTGTTTTTTCAAGATGAAGTTAACGGAGATATCATGGTGGAAAGTCACAAAGTTCATTATTTTGTCCTCTTGGAACCAGCCATGAAAGTAAGACTTTGGCTTTTCAGCTTAAATAATTAAACTATTTCAATAATGGGCTGTCATGCTGTTAATGATCACAGTAACTAAAAGGCTCGGTTGAATTTCCTTTTCTCTCAGGGACAGGTTTGAGGTGAGGTGGTTTGTTACTTTCTGTCTTATCTGCTAATGCCAGGCTTTTATGCAGCCTGTCAAACCATGTACAGAAAAAGATGAAAAGTGTATTGATTTTTTATTCTGCTTCAATGATTTGGAGTAAATGCAAACTACACAGCCATACTAGAACACTAACTGAAAACGGCCAGGAGGGAAAAAATAAATAAATAAATAAATAAATAAAGCTCGAACATCCCTAGATGAGATGCATCTATGCTAGGCTAGAATAAAATTGTGAAGCAATACCACTACTTTTTGTTTGAAGGATCTTTAAGAAAATATCCAATATATGTGTACATTAAGCAAATGTTGCTATTTACTGCCAGGGTAATGCAAAGTTAAATTTATGAAGTCATTATCGGCTGTGTGAGAGAAGGATTCGTCACCTCTGGGCTAAGCTTCCACATAGCTCACAGCTCTGCAGGCACATCTACACTATTCAGGGATGCTGCTCTGGAGGGGCCTGGATGTATTGAGATTGTGCAATAGTTGGTGTAACTGTTTGCACTCTGCAACTTGTATCTCAGAGGCTTCTCCAGCATATACCACACTAACAACTCACCTATGCCATGCACAGACATCGCTGTGCTGCTATGCTCCTTGTCTGGATGCAGGCACTGCACAACCCACAAATTCTGCTTGGCACTCACAACAAGAACGTAGCATCTGCTCTTGCTCAGGCTATGCAACAGCACATCACTGCCTAGGACAGCTGTGAGATTTGGTTCATGAACTAGCGGGGTTGAAGGTGAGTTTGCCTTTGACCTTGTGTTGTCCTTGAACAGCCTGTAGGGAATGGGGAACTCTCTTGCAAAGGGCATCTTTTGTATCTATGGCCCATCACAACAGCCTAATTCATGTCTGTGATTCAGGACAGTCTTCCACTGCAGAGATGTGGTTTCTGGCAAGAAATATTCAGTTGAAGATAATACTTTTTGCCTGACTTCACAGACAATATGTTCCAAGGAAGATTCTTTAATCAGCAAAACAGCATGAGGAAGATATTTGTATTGGTACTTAGGCACTAAAATGTGCTCTCAGTGTCAGTGTTGCAAACCTAGATTGACTTTACTACCATTCTTCTGGATTTATTTATTTCCAAGTCTAAGTCCTCTGAAGATATCTGGGGAAAGGAGAAAAGAGATTCTGTATACACAGAAGCCACTGATGTTTGATCCTTGTTTTCCACACGATGCATTATTAGTTGCAGAGAACTGGCAAAATTATTTTGTCAGTGGATTTGTGGAGAGGATGTATAGACGTGTATATCACTAACAGGACATTTCAAGGATTTGGAAGAGATCTTTGTATTTTAATAACACAAAATAGACACTAGATGTCTCACCTGCACCATAAAAAATATCAAATTATATTCTACCTAAACTAAGATCCTTATATGCTTATATAGCTTTTTCTTTCTTTTTCTTTCTTTCTTTCTCTTTCTTTCTTTCTTCCCTTCTTTCCTTCTTTCTTTCTCTTTCTTTCTCTTTCTTTCTTTTTCTTTCTCTCTCTTTTGTCTCTTTTTCTCTCTTTGTCTTCCTTCCTTCCTTCCTTCCTCTCCTTCTCTCTCTCCTTTCTCCTATGGAAGTCCTATGGAAGTCTTCTCATTTCATGTTTTTAAATGTGTTTTTTTTTTTTTTTTTTTTTTTTTTAATTTTTTTCCGATTATAGACTGTGGAGAATATATTCATATAATTCATATCCAAAACAAGGGTATAATTTATGTACATAAATATCCATGGGCATAAACTACTGTATCACTTTAAGTCTTCTTTTGAGCATAAGCTGAGGAGATGACTGGAACTGAACAGGCAAAATAACAGCCACTGACAATGCTTAAAACATAATCTCCCCTCCCCTCCCCTCCCCTCCCCTTCCCTTCCCGCCATCTGTGAGGTAGTAGATGCAAACTTAGCATACCTGGGAAATAAAGCTTACATCTTCGGGGGGTGTAGGCCCTGATATTTCATAAATAGCCACCATTTCCCTTAAGAATTATGTGTATTCCTAGAAAGGGAATAGGGAAATATATTTATTATTACTTCTGACCAATACATCTCTTAAGACTGCATTCAAAAGTACGGAAATATTTTATGTGTATATTTGATTTCACTGAAACATACAGACTAATAAAAATACGAAGAATAGCTAAAACCTTTTCTCTTCATCTGACACAGCTAAGCCATGAAAGGATATGGGGCTGGAAAATCAGACATATTAAATTGTCTGCAATTTGAGTTTTGTATCACACATATACTTACTGAAAAGGCTTAGACTAAGTATTATTCTGGACTGCAATAGGCTCAGCTAAAAGTAATTCTTCTTATAATAATCAGAGGCAAGTCTTGGCATGTGGACCTTTCTCCATTTAGAGCCTTACCAACTCCTGCTGATTTTTAGTAAAGCCCTTGTTTGGGGAGTATATTATCACAGAATCACAGAATCACAGAATTTCTAGGTTGGAAGAGACCTCAAGATGATCGAGTCCAACCTCTGACCTAACACTAACAGTCCCCACTAAACCATATCCCTAAGCTCTACATCTAAACATCTTTTAAAGACCTCCAGGGATGGTGACTCCACCACTTCCCTGGGCAGCCTGTTCCAATGTCTAACAACCCTTTCGGTAAAGAAGTTCTTCCTAAGATCCAACCTAAAATTCCCCTGGTACAACTTAAGCCCATTCCCCCTCGTCCTGTCACCAGGCACGTGGGAGAACAGACCAACCACCACCTCGCTACAGCCTCCTTTGAGGTACCTGTAGAGTGCGATAAGGTCGCCCCTGAGCCTCCTCTTCTCCAGGCTGAACAATCCCAGCTCCCTCAGCCGCTCCTCGCAGGACTTGTTCTCCAGGCCCCTCACCAGCTTCGTCGCCCTTCTCTGGACTCGCTCAAGCACCTCCATGTCCTTCTTGTAGCGAGGGGCCCAAAACTGAACACAGTATTCGAGGTGCAGCCTCACCAGAGCCGAGTACAGGGGGACGATCACCTCCCTAGCCCTGCTGGTCACACTGTTTCTTATACAGGCCAGGATGCTGTTGGCCTTCATGGCCACCTGAGCACACTGCTGGCTCATATTCAGCTGACTATCAACCATCACTCCCAGGTCCTTCTCTGACAGGCAGCTCTCCAACCACTCATCTCCCAGCCTGTAGCTCTGCTTGGGGTTATTGCGCCCCAGGTGGAGGACCTGGCACTTGGCCTTGTTGAACTTCATGCAGTTGACCTCAGCCCATCGGTGCAGCCTATCCAGATCCTCCTGCAGAGTCTTCCTACCCTTGAGTAGATCAACACACGCACCTAACTTGGTGTCATCTGCAAACTTACTGAGGGTGCACTCAATGCCCTCGTCCAGATCATCGATGAAGATATTAAAGAGGACCGGCCCCAGCACCGAGCCCTGGGGAACGCCACTAGCGACCGGCCTCCAACTGGATTTGACTCCATTTACCACGACTCTTTGGGCCCGGCCATCCAGCCAGTTTCTAACCCAACGAAGCGTGCGCCAGTCCAAGCCAAGAGCAGCCAGTTTCCTGAGGAGAATGCTGTGGGGAATGGTGTCAAAAGCCTTGCTGAAGTCAAGGTAGACCACATCCACAGCCTTTCCCTCATCCACCCAGCGCGTCACTTTGTCATAGAAGGAGATCAGGTTCGTCAAGCAGGACCTGCCCTTCATAAACCCATGCTGACTGGGCCTGATCTCCTGCTTGCCCTGCAAGTGCTGCGTGATGACTCTCAAGATAATCTGCTCCATGAGCTTCCCTGGCACTGAGGTCAAACTGACAGGCCTGTAGTTTCCCGGGTCAGTCCTCCGGCCCTTCTTGTAGATGGGCGTCACATTTGCTAGCCGCCAGTCAACTGGGATCTCCCCCGATAGCCAGGACTGTTGATAAATGATGGTAAGCGGCTTGGCCAGCTCCTCTGCCAGTTCTCTCAGTACCCTCGGGTGGATCCCGTCCGGCCCCATCGACTTGTGCACATCCAAGTGCCGTACCAGGTCACCAACCATTTCTTCGTGTATAGTGAGGGCCACATCCTGCTCCCCATCCCCTTCCACCAGTTCAGGGAATTGGGTATCCAGAGAACAACCGGTATTGCCGCTAAAGACTGAGGCGAAGAAGGCATTAAGCACCTCCACCTTTTCCTCATCTCTTGTAACTAAGTTTCCCCCCGCATCCAGTAAAGGATGGAGGTTCTCCTTAGTCCTCCTTTTTGTATTGATGTATTTATAAAAACATTTTCTGTTATCTTTAACGGCAGTAGCCAGATTGAGCTCCAGTTGAGCTTTGGCTTTTCTAATTTTGTCCCTGCACAGCTTCGCAACATCCTTATAGTCCTCCTTAGTGGCCTGCCCACTTTTCCAAAGATTATAAACCCTCCTTTTCCTCCTAAGCTCCAGCCACAATTCTCTGTTCAGCCAGGCTGGTCTTCTGCCCCGCCAGCTCGTCTTTGGGCACGTGGGGACAGACCGTTCCTGCGCCATTAAGATTTCCCTCTTGAAGAGCGCCCAGCCTTCCTGGACTCCTCTGTCCTTCAGAACCGCCTCCCAAGGGACTCTACCAACCAGTGTCCTCAGCAGCACAAAGTCAGCCCTCCGGAAGTCCAATACAGTGGTTTTACTGGTCCCCTTCCTGGCCTCGCCAAGAATAGAGAACTCCACCATTTCATGGTCACTCTGCCCAAGACAGCCCCCGACAATCACATCCTCCACCAGTCCTTCTCTGTTTGTGAACAGAAGGTCTAGCGAGGCGCCACCCCTAGTAGGCTCACTAACCAGCTGCGTCAGGAAGCTATCTTCCACGCTCTCCAGAAACCTCCTGCACTGCTTTCTCTGGGCTGTGTTGTGCTCCCAGGATATGTCAGGGAAGTTGAAGTCCCCCACGAGAACAAGGGCTGATGATTTCACAACTTCTGTCAGCTGCCTGTAGAACTCCTCATCCGTCTCCTCATCCTGGTTCGGTGGTCTATAACAGACCCCGACCAGGACGCTAGCCTTGTTGGCCCTGCCGATCCTAACCCAGAGGGACTTGACCTTGTCATTCCCAGCCCCGAGTTCTACAACATCGAAAGACTCTCTAATATAGAGAGCCACACCACCACCCCTTCTGTGCTGCCTGTCCCTTCTGAAGAGTTTATAGCCAGTCATTGCAGCACTCCAGTCATGAGAGTGGTCCCACCACGTCTCCGTGATGGCAACCAAGTCATAGCCTGCCTGTTGCACGATGGCTTCCAGCTCCTCCTGTTTGTTACCCATGCTGCGTACATTGGTGTAGATGCACTTCAGCTGGGCCATTGCCTTATCCCCCGGCCTTGCTATTGTTCCCCCTGGCACAGCTCCAACAATCCTTGCTTCAGCCCCGTCCCCCTTCTTACCTAGTTTAAAGCCCTCTCAATGAGCCCTGCCAGCTCCTGGGCCAGGATCCGTTTTCCCCTAAAAGATAGGGACCCGTCTGCGGCCATCAGGCCGGGTGTCAAGTAAAGTGCCCCATGGTCGAAAAACCCAAGATTTCTGTGTTGGCACCAGCCCCTTAGCCACGTGTTTAACAGGTGGGCTTTCTGTGTCCACTTTGTACCCCTCCCTGCCACCGTAGGGATGGACGAAAACACCACCTGCACTCCCGCTCCATCCACTAACCGTCCCAGTCCCCTAAAGTCTCGTTTGATAGCCCTGAGGCTTCTCTCTTCAATGTCATCACTACCTGCCTGGACTATCAAAAGAGGATAATAGTCAGAGGGGCGAACCAGGTTGGGAAGCTTCCTGGCAACGTCCCTGACCCTGGCCCCAGGGAGGCAGCAGACCTCCCTACAGGTAGGGTCAGGCCAACAAATAGGGCCCTCTGTTCCCCTGAGGAGAGAGTCTCCCACAACAATAACCCTTCTGTCTTTCTTGGTGGAGGCAGTCCTGAGGCGTGGAGTCGACCTCCTCGCCCTAGGCATCCTCCTGGGTACTCTTGCTACCTCTTCCTCACCCACCGGTCTCTCAAGCTCCAGGGCCTCAAACCTGTTATGTAAGGGCACCTGGGAAGGTGGGGCCGGAAGGGGAGGGCATTGCCTGCGATGTCGAGCAGGGACCTGTTTCCATTCCTCCTCAACTCCCAGATCCCCTTCCTCTGCCTGACGGCGACAGGGCAGGGGGTCCACCCCCGTTTAGGATGTCTCACCCCGGTACCTCTCCTTGAGGCCCTGCAGGGAGTTGCTCCACCAGTCTATCTCCCGCTCAGACTCCCTGATATCCCTCAACCTCTCCACCTCCTCCTTGAGCTCCGCCACCATGCGGACCAGGTCATCCACCTGCTCACACCTCATGCACCCAGTTTCTCTGCCTCCCGCCGATGGCACCAACAGGCTCAGACACTCCCTGCATCCGGCGACCTGAACTGCTGCATTTTTTAACAGGTAGTAGGTCTGGGTGTGTACCGACTTCCTGGAGAGCGCACCGTGCCTGGTGGAGACCATTATCGCCTAGCTAACGGCTGTCGTTACAGGAGGTGTTACGTATGGGCGGGGGAGAGCGCCCTGCCCTTCCTGCCGCGCCACTCCCTTCTGACGCGCCACGCCCTGTTTGCCTGCCCTGGTCGCCGCGCTCCTGCTCGCTCGCGCTCCCCAGGGGCAGCTTTTGAACGGCTGGGGAGGGGGCGCTGCTGGCTCCGCCTACGCCTCGTCAGCCTCCCTCACGAGGGCTGCCGGGTCCTGGCGGCTCCCTCAAGTAGGCTCGATGCCGGAAAATTAGCCCTGCCTGGCCCGATCCCCCGCTCCGCTGCAGAACGCGTCTGCCCCGGAGCCGATCGCCTCAGCAAATGGGTGGGTTCCAGCCTGCTTGAGAGACTAGAGATGCTATACTGCTTCCTTCTGTAATTATCAGAAAACTTCAGACAAGACTACTTGTGATGACGTGATCTACAATATTTGAAGATCTTTGTAAATCTCAGTAGAGCAATCTGCATGTATTACACAGTGTACATCGTAAAAGGTACTAACATCAAGGACATGAGACTGGGTTGCAATTAGTAATTTGCTGTCTTCTGCCAAAAACAATGCAATATTTTATATATTATGATTTTTTAAAAAAATCATATATTTTAAAGATTTTATGATGCATTAAAAATATCAGAAATGTAGAGAAACACCACTAGCAGCAAAGTTCTTCAGACAGAATCCTTAAACAAATGAATCTTATTTTAAAGAAGCAAAGTGAAAGCTTTAATTCTGTTGTGTTATTCTCATAGTAAACATTATAGCAATTTATTGCTGATATCCTTCTCCTTATTCAAAGGTGCTCTCCTATTTCCAACACAGGTTTGAAAGAGCCAAAGTTTTGAATTTAGATCTGTCCTTTGATCAGCTCATTTAAACTATCATTTGCAAGCTTGGGTAACTTATTTTTGATTGTATAATTGGAACACATATTATATAAAAATTAAGATACTAAAAAAGATACAAATTACAATTGCACAATGAATACAACCCCCAATTGTTTCAGAGGGTTCTGTATTTTTGTTTCTATCAGCTAAATACTGAACTGTTCAAATTGCTTAGAAAGAAGTATTTAGACAAGGACAATAGGTATTCCATAAATGTCAGTAAACACTAAAAGTGTATTTGATGAGAAAGACAGGTAGTCCCACCTTTTCACATGATTTCATTCCTCTTCTAATGCTAGACAAGACAGATATTTTCCTGTGGTATCTGGAAAAAAAAGTGCACAGAAAGTTAAAGGCAATGAACCAACCAAGCAACCGCTTTCTTTTCTCTAACTTCTATTATTGAGGGAGTCCAAGTCACAGAGGCCAGGCAGCTTCATCTGACTGAATTACACATTTATTCTGCTTCAGCTGTTAAAATGGACACAGCAAGTTTGCCCTTCTGCGTTAAATAGCCCATTATGTTATCCTCATCTCCTGAGAAAGGAGACAAGGACACAGCATGTGCTATGCAAACCATAGCTGATCATCAGTGTCCAGATTTCAGCCAGGCAAACACATACTGTGTAACTTTCTGCAGCTGCACAGGGTTAGTTGAACCATATGAAGGGACTGTCAGGATCCACGTGTATGGCTTTATGGTCAGGGCAGCACAGTAATGAGACAGGAGAGGGGTTATGCTCCCTGTACTAATCTGACCAACACCAGCCAGAATAGCAGAGCAGCTCTTCTACAAGTTTACCCACATAGATTAATTGCTGAATATTCAGGAAGTTTCGATTCAGCCAGGGTATCCACTGCTGACAGAGTATAGCACCTCAAGCTTTGAATGGCCTGACTTTGGCCTGAACGGCCATAGACAGCTGGAGGGATTGTTGAGGGTCACTGGTTTCCAAATGCAATGGTCCCTTCCCTTTTCACAGTGAATGATGAGTATTGAATGATACATCAGGAATGTCACCAAGAGACTACCTTGTTACAGCCTCATGACTATTATCCACTGCTGTTGTTTCACATGGGCACCAGTGATACAGCCAAGAGAAGTCTGAGGAGTATGAATAAGGATTACAGAGCCCTGGGAGCAGCAGTAAGGGTCTCAGGAGTGCAGGTAGTTTTTTCATCAGTCCTTCTGGTCAAAGAGAAGGGGATTGAAAGAGTCAGTAGGATCAGGTTACAGGACTGTTGCCCCAGACAGAGGTTTGGCTACTTAGACCATGGGACTCACTCTCAGAAACCTGGTCTGTTGGGGGCTGCTGGGGTCCACCTGTCAGAGAAGGGTAAGAGCATCTTCAGTCAGAGGCTTGCCAAGCTGGTGAAGAGGGCTTAAACTGGAGTTGCTGGGGGAGGGGAACCTCAATCCATCCCACTCCTCCCAGTTGATGCCAGTGTCAGTGATAGATACCCAGAGCACAGAGAAGGGTCACAGTCAGCAGGAGAGCACCTGAAGAGCAGCACAAAGGAATTCTAGCCACTCCAGCCAGTAAGCCAGCTTCATCAGGGGCCCAGCTCAGATGTCTCTATGCTAACACATGTAGCAGGGGGAATAAACAAGAAGAGTTAGAGATGTATGCACACCTGCAAGGCTATAGCCACGTTGGCTTTACAGAGATGTGGCGGGATGGCTCCCATGACTGGAGTGTTAGAATGAAAGGACACAGGCTCTTCAGAAAGGACAGGCAGGGGAGATGAGGAGGGTCATCACCCTCTACGTTGATGAGCAGACTCTAGACTTCAAGGCAGTAGCCTTTGGTGTCTTCTGGGATCTGCTTGGTAGAATACCATGGGACAAATCCCTGGAGGGAAGAAGGGCCAAGAAAACTGGTTAATATTCAAGGATCACCTTCTCCAACTCAGGAGTGGTGCATCTCAACAAAGATGAAGTTAGGCAAAAATGCCAGGAGGCATGCATGGATGGTCTATGACAAACTCAAGCAGAAAAAGGAGGCCTACAGAGTGGCAGCAAGGACAGATAGCCTGCTAAGCATACAGGGAAATTGTCTGAGCAGCCAGGTGTGAAATGTGTTAATTTGATTTATGCCAGTATGGAACAATGCTAGGGCCGCATGATGAAATATAACCTTCTATCTAAGAAAAAAAAAGAGTGATTAGTGTATATAGTTCTTGTATCATGTAAAGGAAGGGTCCAGCAATTTGTGTAAATAGAGGATCTGAAGGCCGAACATTGAGACTGAGACTCGAGTCTGGGAGGTAAGATAACAAAGGGGGTTTTAAAATAACTGCTAACTATTGCATGGGATGCTGTGCAAGTCTCTGATATCCAACCAAGAGATTACCAAATAAGGAGAAAGGGGGAGCTGAAGGAGAACTGAAGGACAAAGCCTTGGAGGAAGACTACGAGCCTTCATCATGAGTGACCACCAGAGAGACCACTGGAAACTGATATGCATATGCCAGTGGGAGGGTTAGGATTCTGGGAACTAATGATAATAACCCTGCCTTTTCTAGAAGTAGTGATGGATGCGTATTAGCCTAAGAACATAAAAAACAGCAGACTCATGTAACAGGTGTGCGTCTTGGTGGAGCAGACTCCCTGCACACCCAGCACTGTTTGCTTGCCTCTATTTGTTTAATAAATTGCAAACTTTGATTGGAATCCTATTTGAAACTCAATCATTTATCTCACAGGGATGAGGTTAGGAAAGCTAAAGCCCTATTTGTATTAAGTTTGGCCAGGACATCAATGTCAACAAGAAAGGCTTCTATAGGCATGTCAGTGATAAAAGGAAGGATAGAGAAACTGTGGGCCCTCTCGGGAAAGAAAAGGGACACATTTTCACACGGGATTTCGAGAAGGCTGAGGTATTCAATGACTTTTAACCTCTGTCTTAACCAGCAAGTGAGGCCATGGAGAAATGGCATCAAGTTGCTTTGGGGGAGGTTTAGGTTGGATATTAGATACCAGCAGACTGTTGCAGCTTTCAAGTCCCAGACTGCTAGTGCTGCATGCTCAGAGGATTTTCTTCTTGAACTTTGTGTTCAGGAAATATCACGCTTCCTCGCCACTAGTAGGAGGGAGTTTTGCACAGAGCAAATACTCTTTCAATTTAGAAAATATATATATATTTAAAAGTGGATGTGCTCTTTGACTCAAACTGGGGCTGATCTCCAAATCCCAATTCCTATGACTGCAGAAACAGGAAGTTCATTTCTTACCAGAGGAAATCCTGCTAAGAAAGTGTTTCCTACTCCACCTGATTTTCATGGAGGTTTTCATATCAGTTTGTTCTTCTTAGGATTCTTTTTTTTTTTTTTTTTTTTTTTTCCAAAAAAGCAAGAGCAACCAGTAGTATTACTTATAGCCAACTGTGTTCCCTACAAATTCAGTTCACATTCAGTGGAATAATCTGGGGTTTGGAGATCAGCCCCAGTTTGAGTCAAAGAGCACATTCACTTTTAAATATATATATATTTTCTTCCTTGAAAGAGTATTTGCTCTGTGCAAAACTCCCTCCTACTAGTGGAAAGGAAGCATGCATAATAACTATTTAAAAAGATTCTTTCATTCTTGTGAATAACCGTGTTTCAGCCATTTTTCCATCTCTTCACGGGGAACTTAAAAAATAGAAGACAAATCTTCAGAGATAGATTGATCTCAAAGCCAGCAGTCGTTCAGATTCAGTCTTTTGTTTCCAAATAGTTTCAGAGTTGACTGGATATTAAGATCCTGAAGCAAAGTTGATGTGCTGCTGTAGGCAATTTTTGAAGAAAGAAATGCCTCTGTCCCCAGAATGAGGGCATTTTCACCACATGAATTATAAATTCTCATTGTCAAGCAAAAACAATGGCACTTCCAGGAAAGTGTCAATACTCAAGGTGGAGAAGAAAACATAGTGATGACTACTTTAGCATCTAAGATTCTGTAATTGCACTTTATTCCTATCTTCTGAACCCCCTATATTCCATAGTCTACTCTATAATCTGCACCCTATCTATATGCGACTCCTTAGTTTTCTCTCTAGTTAAAGCCTGAGGAGCATTAAGCATTAAGGTAGCAATATGAGTGGTCAGAAGAGGGAAAGAAAAATACTGGTTTACTCTGTATGGTCCAAGCAACCAACAGGTCAGAAGTAACCTGTAGGAACAGCCATGTTCTCCTTAGAGAAGGCAAAAAGCAACTGTTAAGATATTCCCTGCCATATCTTGGTAAAATAACAGAGATAGAGGCCATATGAACACAGCCTTGAGGGGGCTTATGAGTCCCATTATGGTCTGGTGGGAGGGGTCCCCACCCATGGCAGGGAGGTTAGAACTGGATGATCTTTAAGGTCCCTTCCAATCCGAGCCATTCCGTGATTCTGAAATTCTGTTATTTCACCAGTGGGTTCTGCTGAGACTTATCAAAGGTCACCTTGCACATCCAGTGTGTCTGAAGTACAATCCATCAGTCTCAGCTGTGAACAGCAGTCCTTCACTGAGCCTTTTACAGTGGCTTTCCTGTAATCCTTCCCTCTGATACTGAAGATCTGTGACGTTCCTCTAACTTCCTCATCAGTGCTTGAGCCTCTTCTCCCTCCCTGCAGCCTGACAGTCTAGAAGAGAAAGAAGTGACTGAAAGTAGTTGCTAAAGAGGTTAGTGTGGAAACATCTGTGTAGAAGCAGGTACCAGCCTGTCTGGGAACAGCCTGTCTGGAAAGGAGATGTGGACTCCAAGCAGCCTGACTCATGGAACAGCCATGAGGGTTATGAGTTTCCCCTTGAAAGAGGTGGCTGCATCACTTTTATCTCCTGCCATGTGAGGATATTGTAGAGCACCCAAGGGTTCAAGAGCTGCCCTGGACCAACAGGCAGCTTTGGAAGTGGGACAGGCATAGCTGAAGCTAGGAGGGTAAAACTCTATATTACACATCTGTCTTGTGTACTGTATTCTCTGCCTGCCTCCTCTCTGGTAAGAGTTATGGAGAAGCAGCAGCAAGAGAGAAAGAGATGCAAGGCAGGTAAGTATGCATAAACACCTCTGTGTGTGTGGATTGCAGTTTGAGAGGACAAAGAGTGGGTAACCTGAGACAAAGTTATGCCAAGCATGGTGAAATACGTCAGTATTTATGCTAGTGCAAACCTAGACTTAACAAGAAGTGAAATCATTGTATAATGATTTCGGCAGAACCAAAAAATATACTCCACGGAGAGGGAAAAAGGGGAGAGCCTCAGTAAGATGAAAAACTGGGAAAAATTCTAGTTAAATAACTGTTTTGTAGATGCAGAATAACTTTCTTTTGTCATGAAATTTCTGCCCTCTTTTTGTCACTAAAGTCTGACAGAACAGCATTTTAAACAGGATTGAGATATGCTTTTGACCTGGATCAGTGGTGCACAAATGGGGGTGGGAGGGGGGAAGCACTCCAAAAATTAATTTCCACATTTAAAAAAAAAGGTTTTTGTTTTGTTTTGTTTTGTTTTGTTTGTTTTATGAAGAGGTAACAGGGCAGTCATGCTTCAACCCAGAGTAGTTCGAGGGTTTTCAGTTAAACCTTCAAACTTATGAAACTTGCAACCTAATCCTGATGTAATGGGGATTGACTTCAGACTTGTTGATGGAAGAAAGAGGCCAGAAATTTTCAGGGCAGGAAACTAAGCTTCCACAAACTTCTGCTCTTCCCCTAGAGATTGACCCTGTGCAAGACTTCCAACTGCTGGTCATTTCTCACCAACTACTTGTTTTTGTCTGTTACAGTCAATTCTTCGGAATGAAAATCATCATTTTGCTATCAGTTACAGAATTATAAATCCATTGGGAACAGAGAGAGTTCACAGCATGTCCAAGCATGGTAGGGAAGCACAGGAGAATCAGATTACTTTAACACTTTGGAAGATAGAAAATGTTATTTGATGAATTAGGAAACTACTTTTGAAAACATATGTAGTCTTATTGTTACAACTAATCTAATTATTTTATTAATTAATCATAGGCAAATTAGTTGGATTCTGTACAGTTTCACTGAAAATCACGCAGTGAAAACTAATATGCCTGCCCAACAGCTCACCACACAGGAAGTTTTATAACCTAGAAGAGCAGGAAATAGAGTACCCATCCAGTCCAGTTTTAACCACAGTGGATAAATAATACAGGAAATTTACACATTATATTTATCCAAATATCATTTTCACCACCTGCTTTTGTGGGTTGTTACTCTGCCTGAAAGCTTTAAATTGAATTGCATTAAGTAATCCACCTGCTCCAATGCATTGCAAAATCACTTCTTGTATGACTTTGTTGCTATGTTCCTAGCTTGAATCAACTTTACTAGTTATTAACTACCTTCCTGATTTACCAAGGTCCCATTTACTTCAGTGGACATTACATACCAATCACATTTTGTTGTGGTTTAACCCAGCTGGCTGCTAAGCACCACACAGCCGTTCGCTCACCCTCCCCCCTCCCTCTCTGGCATGAGGGAGAAAATCAGAAAAAAAACAAAGCCTGTGGGTTGAGATAAAGAGTTTATTAGGACAGAAAAGAAAGGAAAATAATAATAATAATAATAACAATAGTACTACTAATAATAGTACATAGTACAAAACAAGTGATGCACAGTGCAATTGCTCACCACCCACTGACCGATGCCCAGCCTATCGCTGAGCAGCTGGTCCCCCCACCCATATTAATTGTTCAGCATGACGCCATATGGTATGGAATACCCCTCTGGCCAGTTTGAGTCAGCTGTCCCGGGTCTGTCCCCTCCCAGGTCCTGCTGCATTCCCAGCCTGCCCGCTGGCAGGACAGAGGGAGAAACTGAAAAGTCCTTAGCTTAGTGTAAGCACTGCTCTGCAACAGTCAAAACATCAGCATGATATCAACAATATTCTCATCCTAAATCCCAAACACAGCACCATACCAGCTACTAGGAGGAAAATTAACTCTATCCTAGGCAAAACCAGGACACATTTGAATACCCCATGGGTAAAGAAGAAGGAAATCAAAATACCTTATGATATCTTACATGCCAAACAGACAAATCGAAAGTTCCTAGTCAAAGAATTATTGAACTCCATAAAGAGCAGGAGGAGTCACATCACTGGTTTCGCTATGAGTTGTTTTTCAGTATGACATTCATGTCTGTCCCACAGTGTTTTCAGCTGCACAAAGAAGCTTGCAGTTCTGAAGCTTATCATCAGAGTTCTCAAATAACTTATCCATTGCAATGCCTTCATCAGTTTTAGCCATGAAACTGCATTCCCAAGAAATAACTTTTGTTCTTTGTAACAGACACTTTATCATAATTTTCTTGTCGGTCCTGCCAATTTTTAAACAATAACCTCTTTTTGGAGAGTCACTATAGTTCCCTTTATTGCTTCGAGAAGGATCCAGGAAACTACAGGCCAGTCAGTCTCACCTCTGTCCCTGGAAAGGTGATGGAACAGCTTGTTCTGGATGCTATCTCCAAGCAACTGGAAGAGAAGGTTATGAGGAGTAGTCAGCATGGATTCACCAAGGGGAAATCATGCTCAACTAACCTTGTTGCCTTCTATGATGGTGTCAGCAGCTGGGTAGATGAGGGGAGAGCAGTGGATGTCATCTACCTTGACTTCAGCTTTTGATACTGTCTCCCATGACATCCTGCTGACAAAGCTGAGAAAGTGTGGGACAGAGGAGTGGACAGTAAGGTAGGTTGAGAACTGGCTGACTGGCCGAGCTCAGAGGGTGGTGATCGCTGGTGCAGAGTCTGGCTGGAGACCTGTGACTATTGGTGTTCCCCAGGGGTCGGTGCTGGGTCCAGTCTTGTTCAACATCTTCATCGACAACCTTGATGAGGGAATAGCGTCTGCCCTCAGCAAGTATGCCAATGATACAAAGCTGGGAGGAGTGGCCGACATGCCAGAAGGCTGTGCTGCCATTCAGCGAGACCTGGACCGGCTGGAGAGCTGGGCAGGAAGAAACCAAATGAAGTTTAACAAGAGCAAGTGTAGATAGAGTCCTGAACCTGCGAAGGAACAACCGGACATATCAGTACAGTCTGGGGGACAACCTGCTGGAAAGGAGCTCTGCGGAGAAGGACCTGGTGGACAACAGGTTGACCATGAGCCAGCAGTGTGCCCTGGTGGCCAAGAAGGCCAATGGGATTCTGGAGTGCATTAAAAGGAGGTCAAGGGAGGTGATCCTCCCCCTCTACTCTGCCCTGGTCAGGCCTCACCTGGAGTACTGTGTCCAGTTCTGGGCTCCCCGGTACAAAGAAAAGACAGGGATCTCCTGGAAAGATTCCAGCGAGGAACACAAAGATGATCCAGGGCCTGGAGCATCTCCCCTATGAGGAAAGTCTGAGAGACCTTGGTCTGTTCAGCCTTGAGAAAAGAAGACTGAGGGGGGATCTTATCATTGATTATAAATACCTGAAGTGTGGGAGACAGAGGGATTTGGCCAACCTCTTTTCAGTGGTTTGTGGGGACAGGACAAGGATCCACAAAATGGATCACAGGAAATTCCACACCAACATGTGAAAGAACTTCTTCACGGTGAGGGTGACGGAGCACTTTAAAAGGCTGCACAGTGTGGTTATGGAGTCTCCTTCTCTGGAGATATTCAAGGCCCTTCTGGAGCCTACCTGGGCGACCTGTTCTAGGGAACCTGCTTTGGCAGATGTGTTGGACCTGATGATCTCTTGAGGTCCCTTCCAACCCCTACAATTCTGTGATTCTGTGATTCCCATGGAGAAGTCTGGGTGTGATCTTCCTCCACTGTACCCCTTGGTACTGTGGACCTCCTACAGCAATGACTCCCTGTATTCTGAATTCCAATTTCATATGAAGAAAGTCTCTGTATTTGCACAGCCAGCTGTTCCCTATTAAGAGACTGTCTTTGGATCAAACTGACCAAGGGTGCAAAGCCAGTTCCTCTGTGAAGAGCACTTTTTGGTAGAGATGAAGGCTGAATTTACATGGACACAATCTCCGTCATCTGTTATATTGACATGAAACCTAAAAAAAAAACAAGAGAAATACAAAAATTAGAGCAGAACTTTGGCATAAAATTTACAATATCTATTTCTTATTCTGTCTACAAACTGTAGAGAAAAAAAAAAAAAAAAAAAAAAAAAGAAGAAGAATTTAAAATTATTCTCTTTTTCACTGGGACAGCTCCATTTTTTCTGACAGATATTGGCAGAATTCCCATATAAGCATGGAGTTTGTATAGGGACAGATATTCTCCACAGTGATACACGTTTTATACACTACCTATTTCTTCCAGTGTGGATGCAAATGCACAAAAATAAAGGGACTCTGTGACAGTTCCAGCTTTTTCTTTGCCCCTTCTGCACTTCTATTGGGACCAAACTAGATCTGTATTAGCACTTTTATAATCATATGACAACCATCATTTGAGAAAATATGCCAGTTTAGCTACAGTGGAATAGTTAATACAGAATAACTTTTCTAAATGGACAAAAAAGCTATGGACTCTCCTCTTGCATAGCGTATTTGAAAGAAAGCTCACAAGTTAGAGTTAAGTGACTCTCCATTCACCCAGAAGAATTTATTTTCTTGGAGTCCAATCCAGAAGTCTATAGTGCGCATTCGATATAATCGAAATTCCTAGGCAAAACACAGAATAAAATAACATATGGGGGTGATTAGATTTTTAAGAAATGACTATGATTTTATAGCTTTTTATAAAAAACAACAACTGTGTATATATACACTTTGTCACAGAATGCCTGACTCAGCACTGTCTTGACTGTTACGTCACTGCAATTCCTTGAACGCCAGCTAAACTGTGTCTCTATCAAATTCCAGCTATACAAGGAAACAAGTGACAGACACATTTGCAAATTCCAGACCTGTGTCCTCTAGCTTACAAATCTCAGAGACTTGCATTGAACCAAGCAAGACATAGGCAAACACAATAAAATTAAGTAAATTAAAAAAAATAATAAAAATAAAAAGTATATTGTTCTGTGTTAGTTCTTCCAGTTCTATCAGCTATGGTATTTCCAGGAATGCCTGATTGGCTGGGCATGTGTCAGCAATGGAATCCTGCATGTGCAGGTGCTCCCTTGACACTGGAGACACCACATATAAGAACATCAGGATAGAACAGACAGATAGACTGTCTCTGCAGATATGATAATATCTACCGTGAAGTGGCCAAAATTTATACTTAAACAGGTTCTTGTTTAAGTCATTTAATCACAAGCAAAACAAAACAAAACAAAACAAAAACCAACCAACCAACCAAAAACACCTCTCCATTCCTCAGCATTTTGCTAAGCTGCTGTCTAAACCTTGCAGTGTTAAAAAATAGAGTTAATTTAATGCCAGAGGAAACAACTGTGCACAACCTAGGCAACAATTTAGTTTTTTTTTTTTTTTTTTTTTTTTTTTTTTTTTTCAGATAATGTTTTCCCTGTTCCTGCAGCCATGGTGAATGGGAGGGGTGAATGCCAGTGGAAATGCCTTTTACCCACCAGCAATGCACAGACAGCAGAATGAAAGGCAGAAATACTGAAACTGTCAGCCCCAGGCTAGATTTTTTTAATAAATGCACTCACATAAGATCACTCCTATTAAGATGAAAATCACTGCAAGACAGATGACAATTCCAGCAACTCTTTTCCAGAAAAAAAGGTGTGAACACACATCTAACGAGAAAAAAATAAATAAATCAACGCACATCAAGGACCAAGCCACATGCAAAGAACTCAAGCTCATTATGATTTTCAAAGTACCAAACACCTGCAAACACTCCTGGAACGCTTGTGTATTACCCACCTTCAGCGCCTCTAAATCTAGACCGGGTTTCCAAAGGCATTAAGCTGCCAAATCCCAGAGAGATACTTCCAGAAAACCATCCTCCGAGCGCTTACACCCCATGGGAAGAGAGAAGAGACGTCTCAGAAGAGAGACAGGCTGTCCCCAGCCCCAGGCTCCGGACACGGCTGTCACCGTCCCCTCCCCTGTCTCACCCCACGATGCCTCTCGTTCCGGCTGTCCCGCCTCCAGGCACACACCCGGCTGGCCGCGGGGACCCTTCTCCTGGCACCGGGCGAGCAGAAAACCGGGACGTCGGGCGTCTGAGAAGAGCCACCGCCGGAGCCGCCGCCGCTCGTCGCTGCGCTCCACCAGGAGCCGGAGGTGAAGCAGGGGCCGGTAGTTGGAGCAGCCCCTTCCAGTTTCGGTGGCGGTGCTGGCTCTCTCCCTCTTCCGACGGGCTTTGTTGTTTTGCTTCCTCGGCCGGGGGCGCCCCGTCTGGTCTTCTCAGCAGCTTTCCGAGCGTGCGACGAAAGCAGGTTAGGGAAGGGCGAAAGAGGGGAAGAAGCAGGAAAAGTCCCGGAACAGCCCGGCAGTTCATCTGCAGGTGTCTTGCAGCCTAAAACAAACATAGTATAGCTTCTTTCCTGTTTTCCCAGCTGTGTAGACGGGACTTGAAGATGAGCAAGGAGGCTGTGACCCTCCAGACTGCGGAAGCCATTGCTGAGGACGTAGACACTGCAGATTATATGCAATGTGCCTTTCAAATGCCTCACAGGTTGTTGAACAAGATTCAGTGGTTCATTCGCTGAGAAGAAGGTGCTGCACAAAATGTAAGATTTTTATGTTGTTACGTAAGACATCTTCCTGCAGGGTGTCTGAAGTCTAGCTTTAAATCCAAGTCGCTTGGCTTGGACAAGATATGGAGATGATAATTTATTTTCAGGTAAAGCTGTAGATACACAATTTAAGACACCTATTTGTGCTTACTCCAAATGTTCTCTTTTGTGTGAAAACAAGCTTTTTTCCATGTGATAGTTTATCTATATGACATACTGTTGGTTAATACATAGGAAGTGAAGGCAAACCTCATTAGAGAAAATAGTCTGCGCGTTTGCAACAGATGAGCATCTGCTTTGAAATATGTCTGTGAAAGAGAGCTTGTGGCAAAGTGTGAGAAACAATCTGCCGCCAATAACACAGGCTCAGGTAAGGATCTCAGTGAAGTAGCATTTTCATTCATGATTGCAATGGTGCACATCCTGCAAGTAGGAGTGCACAGTGTAAGTGTATCACAGTCCCCTATTCCCTATTACCCCACACTTGATTCCTCCCATTTCCTCATTGGCTGAGTGCTACAGGTTCACAAACTACTTGACACTTATTACTATACCATATATGTGCAATTTGATTTGACGAACCTTTAATTCTTCCTTTTCCTTTTTTTCCCCTTCTTCTCTCATGACTAGAAGGCCTGTGATTTTTTTTGTTTTGTTTTGTTTTTACTGATTTCTCACTGTTTGTCTTGTTTTTCTTAGCTAGCCTCCTTACTTTGGGACAGTGGGACCTTCCCCTTATCTGCTTAACTTACTCCCCACTATTATCCCACTGTTATGCCTAAACAACCACTTTTGAATATGCAAGGTTAGTGGGATTTCCCACTGCAAAAACACATTCTACTGCAAAAAAACACAATTTTGTTTCTCACAAAAGGGAAATCAGGTTTGATTCAGGGTTGCAGCCATAAGCGGAATCCGAACCTCATCCTTTAATGGTTGAATTGTGTGAAAACATTCTCCCACCTTCCAAACATGCATGTAGCTTGACTGAAGTCAGTGATGACCTACAGATTTTCAGACTTCAGAGGTTAGTGCTAAGACGTCTCTAAAACATGGTGAAGGAGACTGGAAGGCTTAAATTTGCTACACTGTAATTTGTGCATCTGTTGAAAACTTTTGTATATTTATAGATCAAAACAATGCCAATTAGACAATTATTGCCATTTTGTTAAGCTGTCAAGTTGCACAAATATCATAGAATTATATCAATTCAGACTGCCTTGTTTGACTTCAGTAGTGCTTTGTATTTACATTATTAAACTTTAAATTAAATGCCATTCTGCTGCTGTTTCATTAATACACAAATACAGTCTGAGCCTAAGTGCTCATACATATGAAACCATTAATTATCTTCCTTTTCACGGGCAACTTTCTATGTATCACATTTTTGCTGGTGATGATCATCATTTTATTTGTTGGTAAGCCTTTGAAAGATTTTCCATTTGAGATATATTTCCTCTGACTACTGGGTTTCAGGATCACAGCAATCAAACACAGCAACATGGTACTGCTTGCAGAGTCACAGCACCTGGGACTTCTACCACTATTTCAGTACTAATGTTGGTATAAGGTTGAATAACATCCAGGCAGAGTTTAAAATGAGGGAGATTTTTCCCTACAAATAAAATTCAGATGATTTAGCTGTAAAATTGCTTTTCTTTCTTTTTTGTTTGCTGAGTCTTTGCTACTCTTCAGAGTGTAGTCTTTTGCCTGGCCATTCATGTGGCGTATGGATGTTCTGTCGGTGCTTATACCAGTAACCCATCTGATTATACCAGCTGGTGTTCTCTGAGCATCACATCTCCAGGCACAGACTCCAAGCTTATGTCTGCTCCTATATCTGGTCTTGATGGCTTTTTTATTATCACATCTGGAAGACAACTACGTCATACAGCTAGATTATCTTTCTTACAAACGGTCTTTGGGTGTCATTTTGCCTTTTTGTTTTTAAAAATCAGTTTGTGTTGCATGCTGTATTTCTAAAAGTCAGCCTTACCCGGCAGTGTCACAAGGGAATTGAGATGTGCATCTGCTGTTCCATGCAGAGTTCATCAATAGGAACATAGGCTGTGCTGCCTCCTTTATTATTTGAGGTACCCGAGTCACTGGATGCATGTGAGTCTCAGTGGAGGCTGTGCAGCTCAAATCTGCACAGGGAGCTCTTAAACCCCTGGATTATACCTACCTTCTCTCTGCCCCCTGTAACAACATGCAATATTTTAGTGAGGTCCTCTGCACGTACATGGAAACAAATGGAGGACAGTAGTGACGTCTGTCCCTGTTAATTTTCCTTTCCTTTATTAGGCTTTTATTTCAACAGAAATAGTCACATTTTCTTGGAGGGATGGAGGGCAGTGCTTAGTGGAACTTGCTAAAGGGTCTGCAGTTACTGTGAATGGAATAGCTGACTGGAAAGGAAAAAAGAGACCCAAGTGTGGCAACAGCAGGCTGTGGAGTCTAGGAAATCAGTTCTGTTTCTGCAAGCTGCCATACTCACATAACGGTCAGTTACTGTCACTTCAAGGACAGCCATCACCAAGCACAAGCAGTGGATAAATGTGCTTTGGGTGAGGAAAGTCTGGATTCAATCCCAGCAGGATAACCCAGGAAATATACTTTGTACTCAGGGTGAGCCTGCAATTGTTAGAAAAGACAGGATGCTGCACCCAAAAGGTCACTGTAACTTTTCAGTAACAATCAGACTATTTTTGTTTGGATAATAGAAACTGAAGTAAATGAACATTAATTATCTTTAACAAAAGAAATTAAAGTAAGCACTAAAACAAAATATACCAGTGAGTCTTCTCACCCTCATAGAGCTACTGTGACAGAAAAAGATGAAGGGGGACATCAAAACATGCTGGAGAATAACTCCAAAGAACCATTCTCCAGACCATTATCTCCAAATAATAATAATTTTACCTCTTCATTAACAGACAAATTTCATTTTCATCATATCTAATTTACATACCTTCACACGTTTCTCAAACACTTAAAAGGTCTGATACAAGATCAAAGAAAATTGTCTTGATATTGAAGCAACTTCATTACTTAAAGTAAATTTTATCAATAAATTAATATAATATTATGTTTATTAACCTATTACTGGATTAAAAAATGTGTCAATGCCTCTAATTCTCTAAAATACTTGTTTTCCAGGCCTATTTATTTTCTATTGATTTTAGGCTGCTGTCCTCAACTCACACATTTCTCAGTTGAAGACATTGTCTAAAAGGCACAGAAGGTCAGGACCCTTGACATTCTTTTGGCTTCTCTTCTGGCATCTAGTGTGGCATTGGCTTTCAAAAAATCTGCACTTTAGGTTGTTATGCTAATGAATGCTATGAATTTACAAGGTAGAAAATTTGTTCTCCCTTTTCCTTTGTAGTTCTAGTACTTCAGATACATCAGTGTGGGAACCTTCATTATGAGCAGTGTCCCAGTGAGTGGATAGGTTACAGAAAGAAATGTTACTTCATATCAGAAGAGGAAAAAAACTGGACATCTAGTCAGGCCTTCTGCACTAAGAATGAATCTTTGCTTGCTGTTTTTGAAAATAAGGATGAAATGGTAATGGAACATAAACAAATACAACTTCTGTATCTCTCTCTTTTCTTGACTGTTATCTACAAAGCCATCTTTTTCTTATCTTGTAAATCTTTGTAAAATAAACAAGCTGTGTGAATTCAGGGAGTGAAAAGTACCTACTTGATCAATTTAAGTAACTGTCTCACTGCAGCAGATGCAACAGCACTAAATGCTTTCCCATGCTGCTTTTGTGCCTGGATTTGACTTGAATGACTTTGAAAAGCTCTTTTTAAACTAATCAAATAATTTACATAGTTTTCCTTTTCTGTCCTATGTATCTTCATCTTCAAAGCAAGTATGAATCTATCAAACTCTCAGTATAGACAAATAAATATATCCTTTGCTTTCTAAAAGAAACCAAACTTTTGAAACCAGCATAATAGAAATCATCCATTTTATCTACTTGTATCTAGTTTTAGATATGACTTAATGCCTCTTAGAGATTCATGCTTATACCAATGGTGTGAACATACCTCCATGGAAGCTGTTTTGGACATTACTCATTGTAATAATTTTGTTAAGACACAAATTTGCCTATATTATGGTCCAGTTGCACTGAGTTGAATGCTAGTGACATCTTGCTACTTACTGCATGTTACTAAAACTGCAATTTGCTTTTACAGACTTGCTACCTCTTGAGTAATGTCAATGAGAAAGTAGTTTCATCAGAAAGTTAGTTTTTAAATAGGTTGATATTTGAGCTTTGTTACTGTGATTTTTAAAGAGAGGTCAAAAGTCTACTTTTCTATCTGGCTGCTACATGGTGGTGGTGTATCAGCTCTTGAAATAGAGGAAACCTCAGTGAAATTACACAGTTTAATCACATCTAAATTTGTCTTGAGCTAATAAGTATTTTCACAGTGACAAGTATTTCAGCAATGACAAAGATGCAGAACATAATTCTTAAGTATGAGTCCCTTGCTGAATGTGGTCTCTGATTTTATCCTATTATCAGACTCCTTTCTATGTAAAACGTATTTGCCAACTTGTCCCCTCTCCAACAAGCCCCTTCTGCATTATTACCCTGTGAGTGGGACATCACTTGGCTGATTTGTTAATGCTTCTCTTCCTTACTTATCTAAAAGATCCACTTTTAATTTGGTGCTTGTTCAGCTGATGTTCAGCTGATAATTGGCTAGGTAGAAATTGGTGTTATTTAAACTGCAGCTTAAAAACCTCATACATACAACCTGCGAACACACCTTATAAAAGTAAAGCACAGGTACACTGACATTGGCCTACTGGGTCATCCTTGTGCCCTGTGTCATGAGGTGTCTGGTCTCCACCACTGTGTACCGTTAGCCACACCAGAAGAAGGTCCATCAACAACTGCAGAAATGTCATTGGGACCGTACCAAGACAGTTCCTTTTGAACGGTATTGATCTGAAATTGCTAGGGAAGAGTAGAGGCGTAGAAGGCTACATTATTTTTGTGTCAATTAAGTCCATGCTGACAGTTAACATGCATATGATTTCTAATTTCACTGAGTCTTATGACAGCTTGTTGCAGGGAGTGCTATAATATTAACCTATTGCAAGTGCTGCTTCTGCTGTTTCCCATCAGCCTTTGCTGTGTTTGATATAGGTTGTTGTAAACTTCTGAGGTAGTGAACTGTCTTTTACTCTTTTTATCTAGATACCCACAAGGCTTTAAATAAGAACTGGGAAGGGGAGGAGATCCCATATGCCCATCTGAACTGCAGTTTAAACATACCTGTTTGTACCATCCCATTTATACCAGGCTGCATATGTAGAGATTGATAAACACATACAGGCATACATGTATATAAACAATACATGGTGTTTGGGTATTTTTTGGTGCAGTGAATGGTAATAACTTTTAAGGGTATAGAATTGAATAGTTTAACTAAAGGTTATGGTACTAAAACAATCAATTCACAGGCTCAATTAGGGCCAAGAAAAAAGAGTTAATTCATAACTGTCAATGAAATACTTAATGAAAACCTTCTAGATGACAGAATGATGAACTAGTCCTCCTCTGAAGTCACAGGAGGGATTTACTTCTTGTTGTGAGAACTCATGTTGATAAAATACTTTTTTTTTTTTTCCTAGTATTCTTTAGTTAAGCTATTGAAAATAGATGAATCTTGGATTGGATTGTGCAAGAAAGGTGAACGTTTCTACTTGGAGAATGGCACTGCCTTGAACATGAACTTGTAAGTTCGTTTTCATTGAATAACACATACCAGGACATTGAGAATACCATCAAGTGCTTAAGCAAATGTAGAACTGAGGTTTGCAGCACAATGTAATTTCTGTCCACATTTTTTTTTTCCTGCTGGGACTTACAACCATGACTTTGAAAAGAAACTCTTTGCAGTTATTACTGATCTAAATCCAAAAGTGCCAATGAATGGAGAGAAGTCTGATTCAAAAACGATGTTTTGTTAGCTCAGCACAGTAATATGTTATTGATCATCCCTACTTACTTTAATGTCAATATATTTTTCAGTACTTAGTATAGACATTTCAACTTCTAGACCTTCAAAGTTCTTGGTTTCTAGTGCGATCCTTTGTTCTCATCTTCCTGAAGTATACAATATCTAGCAAAAGCTGTTTCAGTATGGCTCATGATGGTGTTGTCTTATGTAGTTGTAGTTGAGGCATTCATTTTCATTAGCTATTAGGAGATAGCAATTAAAGCTGTGTCTGAATGGATCTGTTTAAACTGTTCTCAACTTTGGTCAGATACAATTTTTGCTATTATAGGTCTCCTGCAGCCCTCTCTTTTGCTCTCTTTTAGACCTCTCCCAAGTAATTTTTCTATCTATGCATTCATTTGTATTAAAATAATGTAAAGTAACTTTTTGTTGCATCATACCAAAGTATGATCTTTCCAACGTGTTGTAAAGATGTTTCATTTGAAATCCCCATTTCATTCTTTCTCAGCAGTAATCCAACCTCTGTGACCAATTGTATTGGTGCAGTTCTAAAAATAGTTGATAGACAAGGTACCTAGTTGTTATTCACATACCTCAGATTCTCATTTCCTTTACATTGCTGCCATTTCTCAGAGAGTATTTTTAAACAGTGGTGGAAGTGCCATGAACTCCTCCCTAGCATCTTGCCTTTCTTAGGAATTTTGAAGAAAAATACGTGTGATTGGAATTCTTCCTGGGGATCATTTTTCACTTTCAGTTTGTATTGTACCTATGTCAAGATTATTGGCATTTTTCAGTGCCATCAGTAAATGTTTAACCTGTTCTTCTATTTTTGCCTAGATAGTTCTGTCTATTGTTGGAATCCAGATTTTAGGGGAGCTGGGACTTTGGCCAGACCCAGCAACACCACTGTCAAGGTTTTCTTGTTCAGTACAGGTACCAGTATGATTTCTTCAGATATATTGTCTGTTTATCGGTAGTCTTAGCAGGTCACCTGTTACTCTCACGTGATTTTTTTTTTCAGGAATCAGAGAGAATGAAGTGACAGGTAGGAAGGAATCATAGAATCATAGAATGGTTTGAGTTGGAAGGGACCTTAAAGATCATCTACTTCCAACTCCCCTTCCATGGGCAAGAACACCTGCTCAGCTGCTCAAAACCCCATCCAGCCTGGCCTTGAACACTTTCAGGGAGGGAGCATCCACAGCTTCTATGGGCAACTTGTTCCAGTTCTTCACCACCCTCATAGGAAAGAGTTTCTTCCTAATATCTAATCTAAATCTACCCTTTTTTAGTTTAAAGCCATTACCCCTTGTCCTATCAGTATTGATAGGACAAAGAATCCCTCCCCATATTTTCTGTAGACATCCTTTAGATACTGGAAGGCCACTATAACGTCTCCCTGGAGCCTCCAGCCCTCTGATAATTTTTGTGGTCCTCCTCTGGACACAATCCAACAGGTCCATGTCTTTCTCGTGCTGGGGACCCCAGAGCTGAATGCAGTACATCAAGTGGGGTTTCATGAGAGCAGAATAGAAGGGGAGAATCACCTCCCTCAACCTGCTGGCCACACTTCTTTTGATACAGCCCTGGATACAGTTGGCTTTCTGGGCTGCAAGTGCACATTGCCAACTAACGTTGAGGTTTTAACCACAAACATCCCCAGGTCCTTCTCAGAGCTGCTCTCAATCCATTCCCTGTCCAGACTGTATTTGAGCTTAGGATTGCCACGGACCAGAGGCAGGACCTTGTGCTTGGCCTTGTTGAACTTCATAGGTTTGCATGTGCCCACCACTCCGGGTTCCTCTGAATGGCATCCCTTCCCTACAGCATGTCAACCGCACCACACAGCTTTGTGTCACTGGAAAACTTGCTGAGGGTGCACTCAATCCCACTGTCCATGTCACCAACAAAGATATTAATTAATGCCAGTCCCACTACCTGCCCTGAAAGATAACACTCATCACTTGTCTCCACCTGGACATTCAGTTAGTGACCACAACTCTTTGAGTGCGACCATCCAGCCAATTCCTTCCCCACCGAGTGGTCCATCTGAAAAATCCATGTCCTTCCAATTTAGAGATAAGGATATCATGGGGAGGTCCCAGTTGACTGGAAGCTGGCAAACATTGTTCCAATTTTCAAGAAGGGCAAGAAAGAAGACCGTGGTAATTACAAGTACAGGTACTAAGGGAGGTACTAATTCTAGGTACAGATACTAGGGGAGCTGGCTAGGAATGGTGCCCTCCGAAATCTGTTTCTTGTGAATAGAGAGAATCTCATGGGTGGAGTGGTGACTGGTGGTTATCTTGGCCATAGTGACTGTGAAATAAGTAGTCAAATTTAAAATATTTGGTGAGAGGAGGAGAACTGCCACCAGAACTTCAACCCTATATATGGGGAAAGCAAGCAGACTCCCATATGGAGCTGCTCAGGGAACTGGTGAGCAAGGTCCCCCAGGACCTTTTTTTTTGAAGACATTTTTTTGAAGACATTGGTGCCCATCAGTGCTACTCAGTTTTACATACCAGCTTTTATGAGCACAGGAACAGACAATTCCAAAATGCTGGAAGTCAGGCAGGCAGGACAGAAGGTTGGCTTGGCTGAGCAGAGATCTTCTTGTAGACCTTAGGCAGAAAAAGAAAGTGTGTATCTACTGGAAGCGAGTTCAGGTGATATGGGAGGACTATAGAGATGACGTTCACCATTGCTGGGAGAAAACTTTTGCGGCCAGGGCTCAATTAGAGTTGAAGCTGACCAGTATTGTGGGAGCTCTTTTAAAGGGCTTTTTAAAGTATGCTAACAGCAAAAGGAGGACCAGAGAAAACATTGGACCATTGATGAGGATGGTCAGCTCACAAACAGGGACGTAGACAAAGCAGAGATGCTTAATGCCTTCTTCGCCTCTGTCTTCAACACTGATTGTTGGGCTCTGAGTTGGAGGACCATGACTGTAGTAACAATGAACTTCCAGCCAACCCCGAGCTTGTGGAGGATCCATCATTTGGGGAGGAATAACCCCAAGCACCAATGGAGGCTGGGGTCTGACCTGCTGGAGTGCAGCTGTGCAGGGAGAGACCTGAGAGTCCTGGTGGACAGCAGGCTGACCGTGAGCAATGTGTCCATGTGGCCAGGAGGGCTGATGGTATCCTGGGGTGCATTTGGAAGACTGTTGCCAGCAGGACAAGGGAGGTGATCCTGCCCCTCTACTCAAGCCCTGGTGAGGCCACACCTGGAGTATTGTGTCCAGTTCTGGGCTCCCCACTACAGGAGGGACATGGAGCTACTGTAGTGAGTCCAGAGGAGGGCTACAAAGATGATTAGAGGCCTGGAGAACCTGTTGCACGAGGACAAGCTGAGGGAACTGGGCCTTTTTAGCCTGGAAAGGAGAAGACTGAGGAGAGGTCTCGTCAATGTGTATAGATATATGAGGGGAGGGCATCAAGGAGATGGAGCTGGTCTCTTTTCATTTGTGCCCAGCGAGAGGGCAAGAGGCATAAACTGAAGCACAGGGAGCTATGGCTGAATATGAGAGAGCACTTCTTTACTGTGAGGGTGACAGAGCACTGGAACAGGTTGCCCAGGGAGGCTGTGGAGTCTCCTTCTCTGGAGATATTCAAACCCCAGCTGGATACCATCCTGCACAATGTGTTCTAGGTGATTCTGTTTGGCAGGGGGGATGGACTAGATGATCTTCAGAGGCCCCTTCCAACCTCGGCCATTCTGTGATTCTGTGACTGGGGACACTGTCATGCTTTCCACAAGTCCAGGTAGATGATGTCAGTTGCTCTTTCACTATCCACCAAGGCTGTAACCCCACAACAGAGGGCTACCATCTGGCCTGTCAAGCACCATCTGCCCTTAGTGAAGCCATGTTGACTGTCACCAATCACCTCCTTATTTTCCATGTGCCTTAACATAGTTTCCAGGAGGATCTGCTCAATGACCTTGGCAGGCAGAGAGGTGAGACTGACTGGTCTGTAGTTCCCCAGGTCTTTCCCCCTTTTAAAATTGGAAGTTATGTTTCCCCTTTTCCAGTCCTTGGGAACTTCACTGGACTGCTGTGACTTTTCAGATATGATGGACTGTAGTTCAGCAACTTCGTCTGCCAGTTCCCTCAGGATCCTTACCAGGTCCCATGTATTTGTGTACCTTCACGTTCCTTGGATGGTTTTGAACCTGATCTTCTCCTAGAGTGGGCAGTGCATTGTTCTCCCAGTCCCTGCCTTTGGATTTTCTGAAGTGGACAGTATGGCTAGAGCACTTCCTGGTGAAGACAGAGGGAAAAAAAAGACAGCTGAGTACCTCAGCCTTCTCCATGTTGATTGTAGCCAGGTCTCCTGTTTTGCTTATTGAGGGGATACAGTTTCTTTTATCTTCCTTTGTTGCCCGATGTACTTGAAGGAAAACTTCTTGACATTTTTTACATCTCTAGTCAAGTTCAGCTCTTTAGATCATCTTCAGATGCTTTAAGCATCTTCATAAGAAAAATCATACCGGCTTTAGTGAATTTATCATAAGCTGCAGACATCCCAGATTCCGCCACTGTTTATATTAGAAAATGTGAGGGACAAAACAGTTCTGCATCAGGCCTAACAAGGTCCCCCCTGCCCTGCTCTCCTGAACATTTTTGGCCTCAGTAATTATAGTCTGTGGATATCATAAGACATCTTTTGTTTTTCCTCCTGTTACCATGTGATATCTGGTATTGTCTGTTCACAGGAACAGGGATTTATGCAGCAGTGCATGAGCTAAATGGGCTTTTCTAACAAGATTTGTTGCTCACCTTGTTTTGAGCAGCTGAAAGTACCATGTCCCAGGGGACAAAAGTCAACTCGAAATTTCTTCAGTGGAAGCTTGTTTTGCAGCATGCTGAAATATTTTGCTCTGTAGTAGAAGAAATTATTTAGTAATCACTTTTTTCTTCCTGTATTTTTTTCAGGTTTCAGATAAAGAATCATTCTGAGTGTGCCTACTTGCACTCCTTCACTGTGTCTACATCATCGTGCTCTTTGCCCAGGTGCTGGATCTGTACCTATTATCCCTAAAGTAATAGCTCAGATCTTCTTGGGATCTTGATAGTTAAGATGTATCTGTCCATTGTACAGTCTCTTTGGATAAATGTTTGTCCTGACATGGCCAGGGACTTTTGTACCACCTGGAAGCTTAAATCAGAGAGGAGAAGGCTCCACGCCAGCTTCCAGAAATGTGCTCTGCAAAACACACCAGCTTTCCTGTCCTAGGACAGAAGAGAAATATGCTTGGTCCAAGATACAGATCCTCTTCAATGGGGACTACTTGTGCTGGCTGCTTAAGGTGAAGGTGCAGTGGGATTCCTGATAGTCTTGTGCTGCATAATGATCTCTTTAGTGTTCTCTTTCATCTCAGCTCATGGCTTTGGGGATGCCCACCAGCCAGAGATACTAACCAGCTGGCACAGCTGCAGAAGCATTAAATCGGGGCTATTTGCTTTCTCCAAAAACTGAGGTTTTTATAGTGCTTACTCACTGTGTTCGTACACCGTTTCCCCATCTGCCAACCTTCTGGCCTCACCTTCAGACCCAGGCCTTTCGATCCTCTTACCTCCTTTTCTGTCCTAACCCATGAGCATCACATTTTTCTGCTTATTGCCTTTTAAATAAACCAATACACTAACTTTGCATTATGAACAGTCTGCGGCCATAACTGTAGGAAACAATTCCTATGACTGCAGAAACAGGAAGTTCATTTCTTACCAGAGGAAATCCTGCTAAGAAAGTGTTTCCTACTGCACATTTCTGGAACACAAAGTGCAGAAAAAAATCCCCTGAGCACACAGCACTGGCAGTCTGGGACATGAGAAACTGCAACTGTCTGCTGGTAGCTAATATCCAACCTAAACTTCCCCTGGTGCAACCTGAGGCCCTTTCCCCATGTCCTGTAGCTTATTCCCTGAGAGAAGAGACTGACCCCTACCCAGCTACAGTTTCCTTTGAAATAATTATAGAGAGCAATAGGGTCTCCCCTGAGCCACTTTTTTTTCTAGGCTAAATAACCCCTCAGCTGCTGAGGTGTCCTCAGCCGCTCCACGTAAGACTTGTTCTCCAGGTCCCTCACCAGCCCTTCTCTGCACACACTCCAGCACCTCGATGTCCTTCTTGTAGTGAAGGGCCCAAAACTGAACACAGTACTCGAGATGCAGCCTCACCAGAGATGGTTACATAAGGACAATCACTTCCCCAGTCCTGCTTGCCACACTGATACAAGCCAGGGTGCTGTTGGCTTTCTTGGCCACCAGAGCACACTTTTGGTTCACATTTAACCAGCTATCAACCAATACACGTTGCAGAAGTAATACAAAAGCAGAGTAAGGGGCTTTATGGAAAAAAAGGGTGTTAGCCTCCTGCTTCTTGTAACGCAATGATATCTGCTTGTAATCATAGTGCTAGCAGACAAGAATGGTTTTGGATTTGTGAACACAAGGCCACAGAAGCATCTGTAAACCAATAAGAACTGCTCATTTAGTCATCGAACTAGTCATTTGAAACATTTGAAAACTTTGCTTTTGTTTTTCTTTTGATTGTATGAGAATATCTGCATTCTATTAAAGCACCTATATTGTCCTTTGATCTGTATGATAAAATGTCTAGGTAGCTTCCTGTTTCTTTGTACAATGTCAATGCCTCTTACAGGAATTTTGAACTTTGTTTCTTTGAAACATATTTTTGAGAAACCTCATTTTGCTACAAGTTTTGCTCTAAAAATGTTCACAGTATCATTAAAATCTTTACAAAAATACATTATTAAGTTCCAGAGTTAAAAAAGCTTATTTTCCCAGCTCATTTGAGTGACAGCAGATTTCTTAGTTCTGCTAGAAAAAGCGGTTTTCAGACATGTGAAGAGATTTCTCAGACATAACGCCCAAATATTGCAAAACTTCTGCACCACTTATGTAACCAGAAACTCTGCATTCTTGTGGTTCAGTATTTATATAGTATTCTTATAGTTTATGGGAGGCATCATTGACAGAACAGAATTCTACAGCATCTAGAAATCTGACAGGAGGATTTACTCAAAGAAACAATAGATCTTGTGATCAGTTTTTCTTAGCTCTTCCCCGTGTTACTAAACATTTACGGTTCCTACTGGTCTGAATGACAGTTGGAGAAGGCTACCACTGTGAGCACAGTGGTAGAGCTTTACCCAATTTCTCTGCAGCACTTTGAGTTTACTGATTCTCTGCACAGCTTGCTTGCTCAAGCCAAAGCCACTGTGCAGCACCCCAGCCACTACAGAAGAGAATCACAGAATCATTAAAGTTGGAAAAGACATACAAACTCATCTGGTCCAATAAACCCACTACCACCAATATTACCCAATAAACCATGTCCCTAAGCGCCAGGTCCAATCTGTCCTTAACAGGGATGGCGACCACCCCCAGGGATGGTGACTCCACCACCTTCTTGGCAACCCGTTCCAGTGCCTAACTATTCTTTCTGAGAATAGATTTCTCCTAATTTCCAACCTGAACTTCCCATGGCACAACTTGAGGGCATTCCTCAGAAAAATATCAGCTTTTACTTCAGGAAATCTATCAGAAAATTTGCAGATGACACGGAACTGGGGAGAAGTGGCTGATATGCCAGAAGGTCATGCTGCCATCCACAGAGAACTGGAAAGGCTGGAGAAATAGGATGACGGGAACCTCATGACATTTAGCATGGGGAAGTGCGAAGTCCTGCACCTGGGAAGGAACAACCCCAAGCACCAGTACATGCTGGGGACTGACCAGTTGGAAAGCAGCTTAGCAGAAAAGGACCTGGGGTTCTGGTGGACACTAGGTTGAACACAGGTCAGCAATGCTGCCTTGTAGCAAAGAAAACTAATGGTCTCTTGGGCTGCATTAGGCATAGTATTGCTGGCCACAAATATGATTAAAGGACTGGAACAGAGGACCTCCAGAGGCCCCTTTCAACCTCAACTATTCTATGATTCTATGATTCTATGATCTTGCCTGAGTTTTGGCCAAAGCTAAACCTGAAGAAGCTGTATTTGAGAGATGAGGCTTCTTCTCACTGCAGGCTGCTCAACTGTACAAAGTATCATACACGATGTGCAAGGATTACTCAATTTAAATACATCAAGAGCAGAGAGACACCTCCCTGGCTGAAAAAAGAAAAACACAGAGGTTTAAGAGTATACAGTATCCAGGGGAGGAATGGACATAACTTAGAGGAAGTCATGTCTCATCACTGATCTGATGCTTCAGACCTCCATAAACACAGGAACAGTGCATTTCGGTGTTATTTTAACTACTACCAAAATCAGAACAAATATCTTACTCTTCAAAGAAATAGGCATTGTCAGACAATGGCCTCGAAACAGTGATACTGAGACTGGCTTTCTCTAACAGTAGGCCTGACTCAAGTTTGAGTCCTTCAAGAGCAATTAATATGAGGTACGAATATAGTGCACACAATATGTTCTTGGAGAACCGAAAATTTATGCTTGCTGCCAACAGTGTAGTGCTGTAAAAAACAAACAAACAAACAAACAGAATTGTTATTTAAAATATCATTTTAATTTTAATTTTTCTTTAGTCAAATCAGTGAAACCTAGAAGCACTTAGTAGTCTGCCTTAAGGTAAAAGAATAGGCATTTATTTTACCTTGCTGAATTTCAAAGACTAGATAGAAATATTAGAAGCCCATGAACAAAAGCATTTATAAAGGAAAATGATTGAAAAATCTCAGCAATTTGTGGTTTCCTATGTGAAGCTTTATTCTACATGTTAACCAGAGCAACACACATGCAGGGGAACTTACTGTATATATATTTTTTTAACAAATGAATGAGCACTGGTGGTGGGTTGACTTGGCTGGCCACCAGGTCCCCACCAAGTGTCTCTCTCACTTCCCTCCTTAACAAGACAGGGGATGAAAATAGAATGAAAAAATTCATGGGTTGAGATAAAGACAGGGGACTGAGATTTTTCACCAATTACTGTCTCAGACAAAACAGACTTGACTTAGGTAAGATTAATATAATTTATTGGTGATTAATAACAGAGTAAGGCAGTGAGAACAAAAACAAAAAACAAAACAAAAACAAAACAAAAAAAAAACACAAAAACAAAACAAAACAAAAAACCACAAAAACAAACAAACAAAAAAAACACAAACAAACAAAAAAACAACACCCAAAACCTGAAAGCACACTACCCCCATCTTCCCTTCTTCGACTTCACTTTTGCCTCCTGACTCTACCCCTTCCCCTTTCCCAAGTGGAACAGGGGGATGGCAAATGGGGTTTTCAGTTCGTCCATAACACTTCATCTCTGCTGCTCCTTCATCTTTATTCTCTGCCCCTGCTCCAGAATTGGGATCCTCCCGCGGGATGTTGTTCTTCCTGAACTGATCCTGTGTGGGCTTCCCACAGGCTGTAGTTCTTAAAGAACTTCTCCCACATGGTTCTGTACCACAGGGCCCACCCTTCAGGAGCAAACTGCTCCAGCATGGGTCCCCCATAGGCAGCAGCTCCTGCCAGACCTCCTACTTCACTCTGAGGTCTCCACAGGCTGCAGCTCTGGGCCACGGCCTGCTCCTGTGGGGGCTCTCCATGGACCGCAGCCTCCTCCAGGCCACATCCACCTGCTCCACCGGGGGCTCCTCCACAGGCTGCAGTGTGGAGATCTGCTCCATGTGGGACCCATGGGCTGCAGGGGGACAGCCTGCTGTGGTGGTTTTACTCAGGTGGGTGGCTGAGCTCCACCACAACCATTCTCTCACTCCCCCTCCTCAAAGAGAAAGGGGGAGAAAATACGATGGAAAGGACTCAAGGGTTGAGATAAGGACAGAGAAATCACTCAACAATTATTGTGGCAGGCAAAACAGACTCAGCATAGGGAGACAGTAAGATTTATTGCCTATTACTAACAACCTAGAGAATTGAGAAACAAAGGAAAGAAACCAAAAACATCTTCCCCTCCATCCATCCTCTTCTACCTCCTCCCCCTGAGTGGCACAGGGGAATGGGGGAACAGAGACTGTCATTAGTCTGTAGTGCTTCTTCTCCGCCGCTCCTTCTCGACCACTCTCATCCCCTGTGCTGTGGGGTCCCTCCCACGGGATGCAGTCCTTGCTGAACTAATCTGGTGTGGGCTTCCCACAGGCAGCAGCTCTTCAAGAACTGCTCCATATATGGATCCGTACCACGGGGTCCATCTGTCAGGATTACACTGCTCCAGCCTGGGTCCCCCACGGGAAGCATCTCCTGCCGGGTCACCTGCTCCTGTGTGGTCTCCTCTCCATGGGCTATAGGTCTGGCCTGATATCTGCTCTGGCAGGGGTCTTCCACAGGCCGCAGCCTCCATTGGTGCAGGTCCACCTGCTCCACCATGGTCTCCTCCACAGGCTGCAGCTTGGAGCCCTGCTTCATCGTGGTACTCCATGGGCTGCAGGGGGACAGTCCTCTTCACCATGGTCCTCATTACAGGCCGCAGGGGACTTCTGCTCTGGCGTCTGGAGCACTTCTCTCCCTCCTTCTTCACTGACCTCAGTGCTTGCAAGGCTGTTTCTCACTCCTTTCACTCTCCCAGCTGCTGTGTGGCATAGGATCTTTTCTTTTTTTTTTTCTTACCTTTCTTAAATATGCTCTCACAGAGGTGCAAACAACATCATTTATTGGCTCTGCTCTGACCCCTTACATGGGTCAGCTTCTAGATTCTTCTCACAGAAGCCACCCCTGCTACCAAAACCTTGCCGTGTAAACCCACTACACCAGCTCCACCAGGGGCCTCTCCACATGCTGCAGGGGAATTTGTGCTCCGTGCCTGGAGCACCTCCTGCCCTCCTTCTGCACTGACCTTGGGGGCTGGAGGGCTGCTTCTCTCCATACATTTTCTTACTCCTCTCTCCCAGCTGCTGTTGCACATCATTTTTTCTTAAATATGGTTTAACAGATGTGCAAACAACCATTGGCTTATAACACAGAATACTCTATTAGTCATCGTAAATCACAAACTGTGAGTTTCTCTGATCCCAAGCATTAAAACCTAGTTAATATTTACTTTCCAATCATTTCTGATTTTTAGTCTTTATCTCTCCAGTTTCAGAGTTGTCACCCAAATTGTCAGTCTACTATTGGTCTTTCTGAAGGTCCTATGACTGCAGATAATTTGAGCAAAAAAAATCAGAGAGCTCTTGCCACAGCTGCACATTTTACACAAAACTTTTTCTTGATTAAAAAAACAGTCACTATGTGATAAATGGAACAAGATGGAACTGCTACACCATCTGCTGTTTATTCTAATTAACATTTTCCTGTTGGAAGCCAAAATACTTTTAAGGCAGGTCTACAACTTCTCGTTTTAGAAGACTGTGTATGCAGTTTTTGAAACTTTTGCTAATGGAGAGAATAAGAAGGAAAACTGAAAGTTGATTTACTGTCCATTTCAATAGTGAAGCTATTTTAGATAATTGAAAGAAAAAAACTCATGCTATGGAAATTTTCCTTTGCTGAAAGAGACTGAACTTTTGGAGTTCAGAATACCTGTGCAAGAAATTCCTTGGATATGCGTCCCCTGAGTCCACATTGAACCCAGTTCAGCTGTCACAACCAGATGCATTCTTCACAGTCGCCACTGATGGTTATCACCCAAGCAGGGTTATTGGTGAAAAGTCAGGCTGGAGGGCAGGCAAGAGTAGTATACTGCCACAATGGGTGAGGCATGATTTCCCTCTAAATCTAAATGGTAGCTCTCTGGATCTCCTTTGAGACCCTTAAAAACTAGACCCACCTTCCTGTCTTCTGACATGGATATTTCTAAGCAAGTTGCATAGCAGTATTAGCGGCTTGGCTGTCTGCTTGCTGGGTTTCTTTACACGTCTTGGATAGATAGCATCTGACCATGTCCATTTGGGTGTATTCTTTTTCCTGTTTATTGAATAACCTGTAACACTGACCTTCTGAACTGAGACACACCCTCTCATATGTGTCCCATGAAGAAAATTTAAGTACAGAAACCTCACCAAATTCCTCTGTAGCAAACACATGTAACATATCCACAGTTCCCCCCCCCCCCCCTTTTTTTTTTTTCCTATTACCATATGCCCTTTCTGATCATCTATTGCCTTACCTGCCTTTTGGCAGGTTTCTGCTGCTGCAGGAGATTTTTTTTAATTTTATTTTCATGTTTCTTGCAAGCTGCTCCTCAGTTTCTTTCTTGTTTTGTTTTATGGTGTTATCATATTTAACTTTATTGAATTTATGCACCTCCTTTAGTTTTGTTTTAATACATATCTTTTTGTAAGACCGGCTTCTTACCATTCATAGACTTTCTTGCCTATTTTTTTAGCTCTGCCAGCATCCATGGGGGTTGGACCCAACGATCTCTTGAGGTCCCTTCCAACCCCTACAATTCTGTGATTCTGTGATCCTCTGGGTCTGTCATCATACAAAGATGTCCTCCCAGAATAAATAAAAAAGTATTTTTGACTTGGACTCACAATACCGCATTGTCAAGAAAGATTGCTTCTTTGCTTTTTACCCAGAAGTCAATTTAACAGCTCGTTTTTTATAGTTGGAAGCACGCTGGGCTTCACAAAATAATATAAAATGATATAGCATTATATTTTTGCAGCTTTGAAGTTTTCTTTCTGCTGAAATAAAATGTGAAGTGTAAAGTCTGAGAAACAAGAACCAGAATGGAAAAAAAAAGCTGAAGCCAGTTTTCTGAGCATGCAAAAATAAGAACTAGGTTGTGATGTGAAATATTATGCACGTCAACTGTAAGTACACACTTAAAGAATGCCATGGAGACACCCTCATTGAAATGTCTGCATGTCTACATTTTCCTGTATTGTTCTGTCTTGATGTTTGGAGCCAAGTTGCATGCTCCGTCCTTCTGTTGAGACAGTGATCTATATTTTCAAGGCTCTTGACTGTCACTTACCTTCCTGCAACTTTGGTTGGTATCAGGTTCTACTGCCAACTTGAGCTTAATTTATCTTGCTAACTTATTTAATAAACACTTCTGTGTTTCTATAAATGTCTTACTCCTTGACTTTCTTTTGGTATTTTCCCAAAGTTATCCTCTGCTAGTATAGAACTAAAACCTCAGTAATAGATTAGAAGATGCTGCTATGAGATCAGCACCCATCATTCACAGCATCATTGGTTTACCTTTCTTTTGTCCATTGTGCTCCTCCATTTTCTTGCTGTATCCACCTATTTGGCATATATTTTATTTTATTATTTATTTAGTTTTTTTGAGAAGTAGCTGATAAGGTTTGACAAGGTAGACTCACCAAGTTGTCATGCATTTGTAAAGTACTCACTCTGTACTCACTCTGTTCCAAGACTGTTTTACTGCAGTAGAAAAAATAATAATAATAATGCCATCTTTGGCAGAATGTTGTCAAATAAAACAGATCCCTGAAAACTCTGTAACAAATAAGGCTGCTGAAAGGTCGATGTTTTGCTGCTACGTGGGATTTGACATTCATATTACTTGACTGTATCATTATTCGATGTGTACTGCTTGTATGCATCTATGGCTTGGTTAATTTTTTGTCAGTGTGGTAATTCTTTGAAGTCTGGAAGACTGACCTTTAATTGACTGGGTTTTCTTCAATCTTTATATGTAGATACAGGAATATATTTTCACTTCCACTTCTAAAATCTAGTCTAAGAGTGTGAAGGGGATTTAGTACAAATGAAATGAGAGACTATAGCATTTGAGCAGTGTATTTATCAGACACATGAGTTTTAAAAACTGGTCTGTTCCTATGCAGGAGGAAAATCCACCTAGGAATCAATTTCTGACATTATTCCCACAGATGGTCTTTTCTTAATCTTTTTAAGAGCTTTCTGAGACAACTACAAGATCTGTTCATCTACTGTTTTGATTTACTAGAACTTTGTATAGCTTAGAAAAAAAAAATGAGAGAAAAAAAGAAAAATTATGCAGACTACGGTAAGATGATTGTGGTAGGCTGAACTTGGCTGGATGTCAGATGCCCACCCAGACAATCTTTCACTCTCTCACTCCCACTACCCTATAGGATAGGTGAGAAAATAAGGTGAAAAGACTCATGGATTTAAGATAAAGCCAGAGAGAGCACTTATGAGTTACTTTCACAAGCAAGACAGACTCAAGTTGGGGAAAATAATTTAATTTATTGTAAATTAAAATAGATTTGGATAGTGAGAAACAAAAAGATTAAAACACCTTCCTCCCACTCCCGTTTCTCAGGCTCAACTTCACACCTTCATTCCCAATTCCAACACCCTCTCCCCCCCCCCCCCCCCGAGATGCAAGGAAGGTTGAGGATGGGGGATTATGGTCAGCCCATGACAATTTTATTGACATAAATTGTGCCAGTTTTGCTGCTATTATACTGAGAGTCTGTTCCCAACTATAATAAAAGTACACAACCAGCAAAACTGAGAGAAAAATAAATGGAAAGCCGATAATAAAACCTAATATTTATTTAACTAAGAATTTAAAGTAGTCTTTAAATTACTTATCAGAATGCAAAAGGATGTTGCTGTAATGGAGTAGGTTGAACATTTTCATTTAAAAAAAGCAGAAAGCTTGGCAAAGTGTATGTGACCAAATGTACATAATAGTATATGACCATAAACACACAGAGCATGTAATGACTAAGTCAGTTTTAAAATGCTCATCATCTCCCTGCATGAATGGGTATCTTCCCAAAAGACCACTGCAGGAGCAAACAGGCAGAACAGGAAGACTTCAGGCAAACAGCTTACAGGAACGGTGGTTCCTTTAAGCCTCCTTCAGGCCATATCCACCTGCTCCACTGTGGGCTCCTCCAAAGGCTGCAGGGGAACTGCCGCTCATGGGCTGCTCTGGTGTCTGGATCTGGATCATCTCCACTTCCTTCTTCGCTGTCCTGTGTCTGCAGGGCTGTTTCTCTGTACATTTTCTAAGTCTGCTCTCCCAGCTGCTGTTGTACAGCAGATTTTTTTTCCCCTTTCTTAAATATACACTCACAGAGGTGCAACCGGCATTGCCTAGTAGGCTCTGACGTATTATAGCTTCTGGGCTTTTCTTACAAACCCCACCCTTGCAGTCCCCCTCCTATCAAAATATTGCCACATAAGCTCAATATACAGTGTGTGAGCTAGATTTAGTCCAGTCACAGACTAGTCATGGTAGCATGGTATCTCAGAAGTGAATTTACTAGAATGGTTAGTACTGGTCACAATGCCCTGTTGGCATAATCCAATGCAATATTGACACCAGTTCTTGTAGCACAGAAGAAAGACCACAATGTAGAGCTCCCCTTCCTCCTTGCAGTCACATCCGGTCTTGCCAGTGGTGCAAGCTGCAGAGGTGTCCTGAGAAGCTGGGCAAACACTGAGCTGTTAGCTTGTGCTTCACTGTCAGTGTTGTGATATCACCACTACCAGAGCTCACTCGGTATCTGTGCAATAATCTGAGTATTTACACAAGTCACTTGTTACTGTTTTGCGTGCAGTCCAGCCATTGTGTAAATCATGGCAGAGATAGGATTAGATAACCTAGTTGCCTTTGTTGTCAAAATCACTGCACAGTACTCAAGGAAGAAGGAGAATACACACATATGCATAACCATAATATATGTTGCATAGTCAGTGAAAAGAACCATACTCTATTTACAGAATATGTGCTGTCTAAACAGGGTGGGAATATAAAAACAGTGGGGATTAACTATTTGAATATTTAAAGACAACTAGTCACATACACAGAATTTCACAAGTAAGCATGATTGAATGGATAAATGAGGAAAAAAAATGTTTGACCTTTGTGCAAAACTGACAGCTAGAAACCAGTCATGAAGCAGAAGTGTTAGAGAAAATGAATATATCCTGTTGCACAAAGTCCAATCGTCTTTTCATGATTTGAAATGCAGCTCCATGCATTACATTTTTGAAATAATAGTGTTGCAGCAGAGAACTTTTTCAAACAGCTAATTCACATCTGATCAGATCACCAGTATTTTAAATGTAAAGTTATTAAAGGATATTTACAAAAGATACTTCCTGATGTGATTTACCAGATGCAAAACAAGATCTTTATGAGGTAAAATATTTTCCTACCCCATTTTCTCTTCTGAGAAGGTTAATTTCCATGAAATGGAAGTAATTCTTCTGTTGTTCTCTGACTTTATTCCAGGACCCCAACTCAGGGCAGATGGGGGTAAGGAGTGGCACTGTATGTAATGGAGGGGCTGGACTAGATGGAGCTTGCAGTTGGTGATGACATGGCAGAAAGCCTCTGAGTAAGGATTAAGGGACAAACAAATTAACAGATGCCATTGAGTCTACTATAGGCCACCCAGCCATGATGATGACACCTATGAATTGTTCTTTAAGGAGCGAAGAGATACTCTAGATCAGCCACCCTTGTCCTTTTTGGTGACTTCAGCTTGCCAGATGTGAACTGGGAATATCCCACAGCTGATGCAAACAGGTCCAGGAGATTCCTAAAAAATCTTGATGATAACTTCTAGGTACAGGTACTAAGGGAGCTGGCTAGGAAAGGTGCCCTCCGAAATCTGTTTCTTGTGAAGAGAGAGGATCTCACGGGTGGAGTGGTGATTGGTGGGCATCTTGGCCATAGTGACTGTGAAATAAGTAGTCAAATTTAAAATATTTGGTGAGAGGAGGAGAACTGCCACCAGAACTTCAACCCTATATATGGGGAAAGCAAGCAGACTCCCATATGGAGCTGCTCAGGGAACTGGTGAGCAAGGTCCCCCAGGACCTTTTTTTTTTTGAAGACATTTTTTTGAAGACATTGGTGCCCATCAGTGCTACTCAGTTTTACATACCAGCTTTTATGAGCACAGGAACAGACAATTCCAAAATGCTGGAAGTCAGGCAGGCAGGACAGAAGGTTGGCTTGGCTGAGCAGAGATCTTCTTGTAGACCTTAGGCAGAAAAAGAAAGTGTGTATCTACTGGAAGCGAGTTCAGGTGATATGGGAGGACTATAGAGATGACGTTCACCATTGTTGGGAGAAAATTTTTGCGGCCAGGGCTCAATTAGAGTTGAAGCTGACCAGTATTGTGGGAGCTCTTTTAAAGGGCTTTTTAAAGTATGCTAACAGCAAAAGGAGGACCAGAGAAAACATTGGACCATTGGTGAGGATGGTCAGCTCACAAACAGGGATTTGCTGCTCCACTTGGATGCATATAAGTCTATGGAGCGTGAAGGGATTCTTCCCAGGGTACTCAAAGAGCTGGCTGATGTCATCTCAAGACCTCTCTCATTTTTTGATGGTCTTGAGATTCTGGAGAGGTCCTGGCTGACTGGAAGCTGGCAAAAGTTACTGCTTTCAAGAAGGGCAAGAAAATAGACCCTGGTAATTATAGGCCTGTCAGTCTCAATTCAGTGCCTGGTAAAATCATGGAGAAGTTTATTCTGAAAGTTACTGAAAAACACCTGAAAGACAATGCAGTCATTGCTCACAACCAACTTGGGCTCATGAGGTGGAGGTCCTGCTTAACAAATTTAATTTCCTTTTATGACAAGGTCACCCATCTAATTGACCAGGGGAAGCCAGTTGATGTGATGTTTTTGTATTTCAGCAAAGCTTTAGACAGTGTTTCTCATCATATCTTTCTGAACAAAATTAATAGCATACAGATAGATGAATACATAATGTGATAGGCAAGCAATTGGCTGATGGGTTGGGCTCAAAGTATTACAGTAAATGGGGTTACATCAGGCTGGTGGCCAGTCACTAGTGGGGTTCCCTGGGGCTCCATTTTATGGCCATTTCTCTTTAATGTTTTTGTAAATGACTTGGATGCAGGACTTGAAGGTATACTTAGTAAGTTTGTGGATGACACTAAATTGGGAGGAGCTGTTCACTCTCTCGAGAGTAGAGAGGCCTTGCAGAGAGATCTTGACAAAACAGAGGGCTGGGCAATCACCAATTGCATGAAGCTGAACAAAAGCAAGTGCCAGATTCAGCACCTGGGATGGAGTAACCCTGGATATACATACAGACTGGGGGGATAAGAGGCTGGAGATCAGCCCCACAGAAAGAGATTTGGGGCTTCTGCTTAATGGCAAGTGGAATATGAGTCAACAGTGTGCCCTGGCAGCCAAAAGGGTGAACCTTATCCTCAGATGCATTAAACATGGCATTGCTAGCCAGTTGATGAAAGTGACTGTCCCACTCTACCCTGTGCTGGTGTAGCCTCACCTTGAGTACCATGTGCTATTTGGGGCTCCACAATATAAGAAGGACATAAAACTACTAGATAGCATCCAAAGGAGGGCTATGAAGATGGTGAAAGGGTCTAGAGGGCCAGACTTGTAAGGATTGGCTGAAGCTACCTGGTTTGGTCATTCTAGAGGAGACTGAGGGGAGGCCTTCTGGTGGCCTGCAGCTTCCTCATGAGGGGAGCACAGGGGCAGGCACTGAGCTCTGCTCTCTGGGGACAGTGACAGGACCTGAGGGAATGGCATGGAGCAGCAACAGAGGAGGTTCAGCTGGACATTAGGAAAAGGTTTTTCAGTGAGGGGGTGGTTGGGCTCTGGAAGAGGGCCCCCAGGGAAGTTCATGGCACCAAGCCAGTCAGAGTTCAAGAAGTGTTTGGTCAATGCTCTCAGACATCTGGTCTGATTTTTGGATAGCCCTGTGTGGAGCCAGAAGCTGGTAGTTGTGGGTCCTTTCCAATTCAGGATATTTTGTTTCTATGAAAAAATCTCCAAATTATAACACAGAGTTTTCTAAAGACCTTTGACTTGGCATCAAGTGTACAGGTGATTAATTAGTGAGTCCTGGTGCTAAAGAATGTAGCCCAAAGGTCTACTGGTCTTTTGTTGACTGACAGTGTGGGTCTTCATAGCCCTAGAACTTCTTTTTTATTTGTACATTACATATTTGTCTTTTTCTTTGCAGCTGTTAGAAACTTCAATTCTTCCTTATATCTTTTTACTGTTTATGAGGTTTTGTTTAGCAATGTTTGTTAAATGCTTGCTGTGACATGTAACAGTCATGTTACTTGCCAGAGTGATATCCCCCTGATATGAAGAAGCAGAAACTGGTAGCTGTTCCACTTATAACCTCAAATGGACTGGCAAACAGTGAAAACCAATTCAACAAATTCAAACCCAAGAAAACTTTTCATAAATGAATTTGTTAGAAACAAGAACCACTTGATATGCATGAGGAAACCAGAAGGGAAAAGGGAACAATCACAAAGCACATAGCAATGTGACAGTGAAGGATATTCTGTCTGAATGATGTCTAGAGAAACACAGATTTATGTCCTAGGTAATATCTCATGCCATGTTTATAAAAGCATCTTATTTCTTGCAGAATTTTCCTCTGAATCTTCAGCCTTGCGGTATCTTGCTGCACTCTCAGGATTTCTGAATCTTATATTTCTGGGAGCTGTGATTGCATTATTTCAGCAATGTGAGTGACCAAGTGAAATATTTTGCTTTGATTCCTGTGCAATTGGCAGGTGTTAATCCTCAGCGTAAACAATTCTTCCAAGCAGACTGTTTTGATATGGTAACAGGATCACTCAATGCTTTCTACTATTGGGTTTCTAATGAAGGTGAGGGGGAGTTATTAGTATTTTGTGGCTATGGATCTGCAGAAGATCAGTGGCTTTCAGAGGGCTGTTACATGTTTGGAGTTTATGAACAGATCTGGCATCTCTCATTTTTCAGTCCCTCAACCTGAGAGTCCCTCTTCTTCTTTTCCGCAACTGAACAAATAACCCAGGTTTCTAGCCAAAGAATTAATTTTTCAGTTTGTAAAATCACTTTTATTAATGAAACAGAGTTCAGTCTGGATATGTGGTATAACTGGAACCCTTGCTACCTCCTCCTCCTCTCATCCTCACGGCCAGTCTTTACCTCCTGATGCCCATCTTTGCCTGCCTTAAGTTTCAGCCAGTCCTACCTGACCTGCACAACAGGAAATGTGAGCTGTACTTCAGGGATGGATGAGATAAGAGGCTGGAAGATGTTACATGTAGATGAAAAATACCTCTTTAAACAGAAATAAAAATGTGTGCCTATAAATGTATAAATGTGGTCTTTCTACTGTCCACAAAATGTATGCATAAGCACAGGGTCACTGCCAGTACTGATTGCAGAGCTTAAATATCTAGCACAGATATATGTCATTATCCCTGGACATTTAACTTTGGCATCAGAAAGAAGTACAATTCTTTTGATGTGCAAATCACTTCGCACATCAAAATCACCTGAGAATCTGGGAGAAAATGAAAAATCAGAAGCACTTCTGGGTATAACTATATTATTAATGGCAGTCAGCCATTCTCCCTTTCTCTGGATGTGAGTCCTGCACTCTCACATCAACCCATTCTTTTCTGAAATTAGATGAATACAGAGTTGAAGCACTAGAAAATCAATGGCACAGCCATGTTGTTTGAGAGATGGCTGTTATATACCATGTTGTTCAAAACAAGTTGATGACACAATCTGTGCTGTCTATGGGAGTTCTTTACAGTTAATTTGTGAACTTTACATTAAAATGTTGGAGATTCTTGTCCAGGTGACTTGCTATCAAGTGATGTGTGGAAGCCCAGAGAAAATATTTCTGAAAGTGGCAGTATCTCAGGGGAAGATCTCCATGAAAACAACTTACTGACTGCATTAAAGGAGAGTTTATGCATGAATACAAATGGTAAGGAAATAAAATCTCGTTCATAGTACCATAAATGGTTTGAATCTCTAGAAAAGATTAAAATAAAAAATAAACATCTGGATGAAGTAACCGACCTTTGGATTACAGAATAATAATGTTTATATTGTTAAAGATGTATAAAGTGATCTATTTCAGAGTTCCATTCTTGGAAATGTTAGTTTAAGGAAGAAATTCAAGTGGAGTAGTGATACTGAAGGTCTTTGTGACTTCTCTGTGGGTTCTATGGAAACCAATTGTACTACTCCCAGGGGTTTCAGCAGAATGGGAATTTTATCTGTGGCTTCTATCCCAGTTTTTATGTAAACTATTTAGCACAATTATCTAGAGTTCTGAAATATTTAAATACACAGAGTGATCCGTAATCCCTAATGACTATCCTTATTGCCACTGTAAAGCAGAAACAATGTGCTTTCTTAAAATGAAGTGTACCATCACAGTTTCTGCCCCACTCCTGGCTTAAATCTTCTTTAATCTCATATTCAGAAGCCTCAGAAAAAATGCGAGTCAATACTACTAGTATCAGTTGTAAATAAGAAAGTATCAAAATCCATTCACCCCAAACTCTTCACAGACTCCAAATGTGAACTCTGCCCCATTGGCTGGAAGCTGCAATACGGGAGATGTTATTACTACTCAGAAAAAAGTGACACCTGGGAGAATAGTAGAAAGTATTGCTTAGGAAGAAAATCTGAGCTCCTGATTATAGAAAATGAGGCTGAAATGGTAAGCTTGTAAGGCACTCGGTGGCTCAAATCTTATTTTTACTTATACCTTGAAAATCCAAATATCCCAGCAGAGCTTTCCATGTATATTTAGAAGACATTTCTAATCCATATATGCTCATAAAAGACATTGTCAGTGGTAAATACACTGATGATTGATCTCTGCATGTTAAGAAATGTTTGTGTCAAAAAGACCAGTAGTCTAGATTTCATTTAAATAGATACGATGATATGCTTATACTTCATCTCCAGCAAGAATCAGATGGAATTTGATTGAAGGATTCTTGCATGTTATATTCCAAATCAAACCTGTTCAGAGCTAAGTTGATATAAAGACTGTTGCCTTTCTTCTGGAGATGGAACTATTTCTCTGTGCTTTATACATTTTAAAATGTCAGTATCAGGCTGAGCTGGCAAAATGATCACCTCCTTCCTTGTAAGGAGAAAAAAAGAGTTACCTTCAGCTGCTATATTTCAGATCAGCCTGATCCTCATCTAAAATGTGCTAATGGAATGAACCCAGGGCCAGCAAGGAGCCAAAATTAGCTCCTTGGTTGCTCCACTCTCCAATGTTAGCCACAGCACAGGGGTATAATTGAGTGTCTCAACTGATTTATATGCTGTTTTTCCTTCAATTTATTGGAAACATTCTCTAGATTCTTTGGGCATGGAAGCCTTGCTGTTTTTAAAATATTAGTTATCACTGCATGTTACTGGTGCTGGAGTTTTATGAAGTTCCATTATTATGACAATTCAAAGGCATACCTTTCTCCAGGATTTCTTAAATAAACTGAAGGATAAAGACATTGGCTTTATCTGGACTGGACTGAGTTTCAATGAGGATGAAGGAAAATGGGTATGGCTCAATGATCCGAAACACCTAGGGCACAGGCAGGTTCATTCTGAAATCAATCAGTATTGGCTTCTACAATGTATTCTCTACTTGCTGTGCTGAGGCTATTCAGCCATTATCATGAGAAAGTGACAATATGATGTCAGAAAAAGTGAGAATATGCTGTCAGGTGCCATGCTCCAGTCAGGCATCTCAGCCTATCCTGATTTTTCTCTATACAGAATTCTGATCAAAACATGTAGATGAAAAGTGAAATTTGTTGACAGATTTCAGAAAAGAAACTGATTTTATTAGGAGGTGAGAATGCTGCATAAGCTTTTTTCTTCCAGCTATATTTCAAGTAGGGAAACAGAAAGGTTGAAGCTTACTAAACAAGCAAAACCTGTCTGCTTTGTCAGAGAATCAAAAGAATGATAGCATAAAAACAACAACAACTAAAATCCAGTCTTTGTGGTTTCACTATTTATCTATTTAATTTTTTTTCCCCATAACAGAAATTCCAAGATATTTATGTCTGTTTGTTGCTTTGCTCTTGCAGTTTTACAATAAAAGGAAGGAAGAAAGAAGAAAAATATGCTGCCTATAAGCTGACAGAAATTCATGCTGATAACTGCCACTCCCTATAAAAGTGGATTTGCAGGAAGAGTGCAGTGTTTCTGCAGGTCTAAGACGTCTTAAAGTGAAAGAGAATAGGTTCTTTGAAGATTTATAGCATTTTACAATGGGTAGTATATCTGATGTAAAATTAAGGGGAAATTGTTGACCTGAATTCTGATGAATTAATGCATTGTTATTCTATTTGTGATTAAAATCCAGGAAGATTTCAGGCTTGTTTCTTTCTTCTCTAACCTTAAGATAACTTGTACAGGTCTCAGAGTAATCTGTAGTTCTTCATTGTTAGTGTAACCGTAACATACTAAGCATTTTAGTAGCCAAGAGAAATCAGTATAATGATTAAAATGATGACTCTAGGATGTAAAGCCTAGTTCCAAATTGCTGTAGTTGTGGGAGATCACTCTAAGAGGCCCTTCCACCAGCAATGCTGCATTTTGGATTGCAGTAGCAATGTGGATTCTTTGGTTATTTACTAAATGTCCAGTAACCTCTCCCTTTATGGCTTTTGAGCAACATGTCAGTCTTTAGGTGTAAGAGTAGTGTGCTCTAACATTTCTGGCAATTATTTGAAAATTGTTGAAAATTGCTTAGCAATGCCTAAATGTATTGAGCCAAACAGCATACAATTGCAATGATTTCTGTGAGCTGGGTATTGCTTCTGTGGGTATGACGTAAATAAAACCACATCCTTCACCAGTGTTACTTTATATACACATCTAATATCAGATAAATTATACACAATTAGATTATATACAACAATTTGTGGACATGTGCTGTACACAATGTTGTTATACATCTCTAAAACTATCTGGTTAACTCCTTCACAACAACAAAAAAGCTTTTTTTGTAATATTGGAACATGGTAGTATACTGCTCACGTAATTTTTTGAAATCTCTGTAATAGAGGAACTCTTGGTTACCACTATGACCGGTTTTCTATCCAGCCCAGAAGCATACACTTTTACATATCTCTCTTATATCTCTGACATTATATAACACTTCACAAACTTTCAATCTTCCCATCCCCAATGTTGTAAATGTATATTAATAGCATACATTCTTTTTAAAACGTATTTTATAATTATTACAGAATTACAGAATCACAGAATGGCCAGTGTTGGAAGGGACCCCTGAAGATCATCTAGTCCAACCCCGCTGCCAAGCAGGGTCACCTAGAGCACATTGCACTGGGTCACATCCAGGCAGGTTTTGAGTGTCTCCAGAGGAGACTCCATGGTCTCTCTGGGCAGCCTGTTCCTGTGCTCTGTCACCCTCACAGTAAAGTAATGTTTTTACACATTCAGATGGAACTTCCGGTGTTTCACTTTGTGCCCATTTGCCTCATCCTGTCACTGAGCACCACTGAAAAGAGTCTGTCTCCATCCTTTTGACACCCTTCATTCAGATATGTATACACATTGGTAAGATCTCCTCTCAGCCTTCCAAGCTAAACAGGCCCAGCTCTCTCAGTCTTTCCTAATAAGAGAGATGCTTCAGTCCCCTCATCATCTTAGTAGCCCTACACTGAACTCGCTGCAGTAGCCCCATGTCCCTCTTGTACTGGGGAGACCAGAACTGGACATAGTACTCCAGATGTGGCCTCACCAAGACTTGAGTAGAGGGGGAGGATCATCTCCCTCGACCTGCTGGCAACACTCTTCCAAATGCACCCCAGGACACATACCATTGTCCTTCTTGGCCACAAAGGCACTGACTTATGGTCATCAATATTATTAATATCATTAATTTTTTCTAAACGTAATTGATTAAGCTCTGTTTTATATAGCACTCAAAATATGGAGTTTTACAAGTACACACCAGCACATCCATGTATATATATGTTACATGTGCAAACAGAATCTTAGTCATAGAACAGCCCAGGCTGAGAGACCTGAAAAGATCATGACCACTATTATGAATGAGAGGCATGTTTATCTTCACTGAGAAAAATGTGTTTTCTCTTGATTAGAGATGGGAACATCTTGTAATTGGTTCGTTGTTTTTATTTATTTATTTATTTATTTTTCCCCATTATTCATAGTTTTCTCTTGATTTTAACTTCATGGGAATTGACCTAAAAAAAAAAAAAAAAAAAAAAAAAAAAAAAGTATTATGCCTTTTTCCTTTCGTATATAGATAAGCAACACCAAAAAGAAGGCAAAACCAGCTAAAACAACTGCCACAATACAATTTTCATTCACATTGATTCGCTTTGAATACTGGCAGTACCTTAGCATCAGGGGTGTGGACTTTTAGCCTTAGCACTGCTTAGTGGAAGGGTCACTTCATTTTCTGGACCTAAGTCAGCTTCATCACAACAGGATGTTTGGTAAGAGCCTCACAGGCTCAGGGGCCTGCACCCTTCTCTTTTAAGGGCTTGTAGTTTTTCTAGAGTGCACATTTTGTACTTATATTTAGTTTTTCTTTTAATTCCCTGATCTTCACTCATAACCAACCTTTATTCTAACTTGTTTTCAAGATTCAGCCCTTCTCCAGTTTTACTTTCTCTGTGTTTTAACAGAACAGGCTCCTAATTCAGATCTTAGTTTCTTGCTTTTGCATTTAAAGCCTGAATTTCCTGATCTAGCCTATGTGTCACTGACCACATTGCCTAGATGTTGGCTCATGTGATCTCTTTACAGGAAGGTTTGGGTATTAACACTTTACATTTTGCAAACTCATTGTCAACATCTGAGGTTGTGAGAGCTTGAGTAATCCCATTCCCCAACTCCAACAGTTCTTATAAAGTGGGCTGGATTATAATCAAGATACTTGCCAGGACCACAAGGTCACACATTAACTGCATTCATGGTGTTCTGTGATCACTGGAGACTGCCATCACAGACTGGTTTAATTCCAGTCCATGAGGTTAATATTGTTACTCAATACCAGCGAAGGTCTTCTACACTGGAACAGGCTCCCTAGGGAATTGGCCATGACAGCAAGCCTGGTGGAGTTCAGGAAGCATTTGGACAACACGGCCAAATGGTTTGATTTTGGGGTATTCCTGTGTGGAGTTGGGCTCGATCCTTGTGAGGCCCTTCCAACTCAGGATAATTTCTGATTCTATATGTGGTATTCACAGAATTAACTCAAAACAATTAGGCTACTGTTAGGCAACCTGACTGCTAGACAACTACTATCGCTGCTAAAACAAGCTAAACTCAGCTCTGGCCAAGGCAAGTACAGACAAATCCTGCATGATTACATAGAAGCCTATCACTTTTTACTAGTAATGGGAAAATCACATTTACTAGGTTACAGGGCTGTCTTATTGTTATTTTCCATGTTCTCTCACAGATAGTCTGCAGTACAGTGAACAGTCATTTCCTGTGGCTATAATCTGAATATTATGTGGATATCAATCCCAACGACACATGGAGAATTGTACACTGCCATTTATTCATCTGAATGATAATCTTGCTATTTCTACATTAAGTGCTTTAACCTTTTGAACATAATTCAAGTTTTTCTGTGAAATTGAAATGCATCAGTTTCTATAAGTTAGATGTCATCCAGCTAGCATACTTGCAAAGTGAAAAATAGTTGTATTTGGATATCCAGCCAAGCCTGGATAGCTTAGTAGCCTAAATAGTGCTTTAGCAGTGTGCCACATACTTGCAGTTGTAAAGAAATAACACTAGAGAGCACTGGAAGTTTTGTAGAATGAAGTGTTCATTGCACTCTCACTTGTTCCCTAAACTGGAATGAAAAACGTGTATTAAGTAACGGCTGGAGAGCCCCCAAAATACAAAATGAACCTGCTGAACTGTTGCTGGCTGTAAGTCTCACTCTGTGTTCCTGTGAACTTCCAGATGGAAAATAATAATAATAATAACAACAGCAACAACAACAACAATAATAAAAAATAAAGCATTCAAATAAACTGGGGAAGAAGGGACCTCTCAATTCTCTAGTCCAACCTCTTGTTCATAGCAGGGCTAACTTTAAAGTTAGACAAGGTCACTCAGGGCAGCACTCTTGTCTATGTGAACTTTAGCCAAGGACAAAGGTCCCACAGGCTTCTCATTTCATAAACAGAAAGATGATGATTGCCAAAAATTACTGTGACAGTAAATGCATGCTTTAATTGGCCAATGAATTTCTGGTTTTACATGTTGAGGGCATTTACAGAAAGAGCTCTGGAATATATGGGAAGAAAAATCTGATGTTATCTGGATTCAAGCATCACAATTTGTGAAGTAAGTACCTGCAAATTAAATGCAAGGTGCATTCATAATCAGTTTGGCCTACTGAACAGAGTGCTGTGCTGAGGGTCAGGGGTGCTAAGCAGTCTTCTAGCCTCTGCCACGAGCCTGCTGGGTGAGCTTGGGTAAGTCTTTTGACTTCTGCTCCTCCATCTGTGTCCTGGGAACAGTGACACACAGTTCTTTGCAAAGTGCATGTGGAAACACAGTCTAAAATGCTGCCCAAATGGTTAATACATTGTGATATATGAGGGTAAGATATGGGACCTCTGCTAGACCTGAAGAAAGGCAAGCTATGTCTGCATGGCAAAATACAGCATACCGCAGAAGGCCTAAACACAGAGGCTTCATCTCCTAAGTCCACATGGAGCGATGCTGCACTGCACTGTATGGATCTACTCAGCACACGGCATTACAGTTAGTTGCATTGAACCAAGAAATGTTCACTCAGCCTCAGCGATGTGGTCATACCGGGATGATCTGCAGCTAGCTCTGCACCAGAACATCTGCTATGACACCGCAGAGACAATCTCTATTGTACAAAGTGCTAGCTGCTGCTGTGGAGATGTATGGTTGGCAGAAAGACACGCTGCATTTTTTCCCAGCAGCCATTCTCCAATTCACAGTTACGGGCATTCTAGAAGACCGGAACATACCTTACAACTTTGCCAAGCACATATTACCTAAGGAACAGATCCCAACTGGCTCGCTGACTCAAAGCTCTGAAGAAAAACTGATTCAGTGTGTGAGAGTGAAGGAAAGCAGAGAAGGCAATACGGCAGTGTGCTGGAAAGGGTGTTCACCACCTCCTTCCTGACATGCCATCACTAAACTGGTCAGGAGACTGAGCATGTTCTTCTGTCCACATATTGACCTCATCACTGCTGAGCAGTGAAAAATGGCACTCACAATAAGTACTCCACACATATTTGGGAATGAACCTGAAGAGTAAAAAAGAGTTGACATTCCCCCTTCACACAGCACCCCCCTTCTCCCCTCCCCAAAAAACACAAAACACACACACGTAAAAAAAAAAAAAAAAAAAAAAAAAAAAAAAAAAAAAAAAA
>CM021765.1:78894401-78934404 GCA_011076525.1 Nettapus auritus | reverse complement strand
CTCCTCTCCTCTCCTCTCCTCTCCTCTCCTCTCCTCTCCTCTCCTCTTTTCATCATTTGATACTAAAAGAATGATATAACATACTGTGTGCAGAAATCATGAGAAGGGCAAGAAGTTGCAGATTGTGGAAGAGAACCTCTTTAGATAAAAATCAGAAAAGTTGCTCTTAGGTCAGTATTGCTATGGAGCTCTGTCTCAGTTCTGGCCTATTATTTTAAGTAACAGAACAAGAAGAAAAAAAAAAAAAAAAAAAAAAAGTTGCAGCTTTTTAAACAAAGGGCATTATTTTTAATATGTACACTATATTTGAAAGCTGTTAGGATATGCTCCAATAAATTAACCTAGTCCAAAAAATCAGACCAATGCATTTTGTTATGTTTTCATGGAAAGAGGGTACCAAACTTAATCAGAAAACTTGTGGCAGTCGAACGTGCAGTCAATGTCACTGAAGGAAATACTGAATGACTCCTAAAACCCTACTGCTCTTCCTCTTTGATTTTCCCAGAATCACATTATAGGTCTGCCACCACCTGAGCAAATAGAAAATGCAGAGTGATCATAATAAGATGATATTTTCATGCTTTCAGTAATCATCAGAAATTAATATACTTAGCAACATTGTATAATGAGCATTTTTAGAATGCTTCTGCTTACAGCAAAGATTAATAATGCTGATGATGCTCTGAATACAAGTAAACAAATGATAAACTATTTTTTATATTTTTACAAAAGCTTTATCTGAAAGATGAGTTCACTTGAATTAGATATCTAATGGAATAATCTACCTTACACTTTCTATTCGTACACTCACAGAGGCTGTTCGAACTTGAGTAACTTGTACAATGCAAAGCACAGAAGGTTCACTCAGAATTTTACCCAGTTTCTAGGGCGATAGTATTTATTTGCAAAGGGAGACTGGTGTCAGATCTTGATCTGAAGACATCCAAACATGTTCCTTGATCATACTCTCTAAAGGAAATCTTGATTTTGAATTGTCTTTAAATAAAAAATAAAATAAATAAATTAAAAAAATTAAAAAAAAAATAAATGTCTTTAATTTACAATTGAAGTTCTCACTACTTTCTAGATAGTTTGTTAAACCTTTAATAGATTTTAGCACTCAGTATTTTCTCACATTAAATTACTAGCCACAGTAGTTCATTCATCTCTCACTCGCCTTTTGCTTTTACATCTTTCATTGTAATTAGCTTTTTAAAGAACTCCAATCATTTTTGTGGATCTTCTCCTGCGCATCCACCTGTGATTGCATCTCCTTTACAAAATATGGACATCATAAATATATATACTCAGTATTACTACAAGTCTCAGAAGTGCTGTCTTAATTATACAGAGAAAATATCTTAAATAGTGTTTCCTTCACTACTTATAGATCCCAGTATCATCTTCCTTCACCCTAATATCTGGTTGTATTCAAACACGTTTTATTCAACTGGGCTTACATTTACAAGTCTGATGTGTGTCTTAATTAAATGTGTTGTTAGGATTTATGTTATTTTCAAAATCTGAAACCTATCAGCAACATTTTTTCTACTTACTTTTGCACAAATGGAAGAAGCACTAAGCAGTAATAAGCAATATTAGACCTAGCATCATAGAATCATAGAACAGAATCATAGAATATCCTGAGCTGGAAGGGACCCACAAGGATCATAGAGTCCAGCTCCCCAGTACAAGTTTAGAATATGCTAGAAATATCTCCTAATGACAATTAGTTCTGTCTTCTTAGTTGACATATACTAACATAGATGTTATTGCTATTAAAGTGGACAAAACCTTGAGGTGTATTATCATGCATTAGAAAATCAAATGGATGATTTCAGCTGCTTATTCCTCCCTTGAAGTTTTATCATTTTTACTGAAATTCATATATATTCATCCAGCTGGCAAGTATTCCTTTATCCCAAGAGGCCCATCAAAAGCAAAGGAGTTTCTTCTACCATGGGAAGAATGGGATAAAACACAAATCAATGCACAGAATTTTCTGTAACTTTTAAAAATTCAGGGAAACAACAACAACAAACACACATGAAATGTGACAGAGATGTTGACCAATGTTCTTGAAACATGCTTAAAGTCACTGTAAATACTGCAGTTATTAGTGTTAAGGTACCCCACTGCATAGCAGTCCCTTACTGAGGTGCTCAACAATTATTTAGAGCTGATGATGGAGAGTTTGTGATCCATAAAACCCAACGTAATGAGCTAGGAACTGCCAAAAGCAGCCAATAGAGAAGAACAATGGCCCAAGGTGCTGCTCTGTCAGCCATTTCTACGTGTTAGATCCTTCCCTATGGACTAGGAGAATCTCTCTCCAGTGTGGGCTGGGCTCAAGGCTGTTTTGGACAGAACAGCTTCTGTATACCAGACATGCTACTAGCATGTCCCACTCGTTGTCACACCCTACATGAAGAAGTTTAAATGCCTTCTCCAGTTTGAAGACAGAATTCAAAGCCAGTTTTCATGGAGACAGTATCAGCTCCAAGGTGAATGCGCTAACCACCAGCTGATGGGACTGTCTGTGGCAAGTGTCACAAGCTCTCCCTTTGGCTCTGTGCTGACTGTGATACAATGAAATGTCCACTGGATGATGCCTATTACCCACAAACCCCTCTTTGCCAGACTTATGCCAGTCTTGCTCTTAGCCAGGGATATCTGGCTATCTTGCAGAAAAAGAAGCAGCTTTAAAATGGGCATGGTTAAAATTTTACCAGGGAGGAAGGAGAGCTGGCTTGAGTTACCACTGCAAATTCAGCAGATGAATACTCCAAGTTGTGGCTTCCAAAACATTAGGCAAGACCTCATATTCCTGGGCTATTGGAAAGTCAAACATGCCCACCTCCTCCTGGCTGCATTGTGTATGAGTGTTATTAGATGTAATTTACTGAAGTAGATACTGAAAAACCATGGGCGAGGGGCATAGCTAATTTGTCCTGCTAAAGTATAGCTTCTGTCAAGATTTGGTGCATATGAAAGATAAACATTCTGGGGGCTGAATGTCTGCCAAAGCTCTGCAGTAGCTGAGTAGGTATTTTAAATATGTAAAATTTGGATTTGGATGTGAAAGTCTATTTCCAGATCCAGGGCCCAGTTCTTTTTCAGCTTTTCTTTATCTGTGAGAGCTGGATATGTTTTGGTCATATTATGCAGGGTTTCTTGGAGTTCTCCCATTTACTATTCTTATCTCAAAGGTTATTTATTCAGTATATTTTATTAAGATACAGACAAAAGATCTGTAGATCAAAGAATCCATTAGTTTGCAGACTAATGATAAGAAAAACTCAGTTATTGAAAACTATTGGGATAAACACAATAGAGTGGACAAAATGTTTAAACACTGTTTACGACAATGTAGGAATAAAACATGTATGCGGATATAGATTTGTGAGGCTGCATCCAAAAGAGTTATAGAAATGATTTTGTTGTGGTCCTATTCCAACTTGAAAATCAGCGCTAGGTCATTACACAATCTGTTGGACTTTGGCAGTTGGTCAGGTGCTCTGAATTAGGACAAGCTCTGATCTAGAGCTCTGAATGCAGGTCAAATTGAGTTGGTGGTACTATCTGTGCACATGCTTTTGTGGACTAGCAGGTTCTACTATGTTGCATGTGCTTCAAAACATCTAAAAGTAGAAAAGAGTTACACAAATACATCCATTTTCTAATGAAAGACTCAGTTCACACTTCCTAGTGTATTCAAGAAATGTTTGAAAGCAACCTGATTATCACCCATAACTAATTACATACAATGCATTTCATCTAGAAAAAAAAATATAATAAATAAATTAATAAATTAATAAATAAAATGAGAGTTCAATTCCATCATCTAACTATCCTACAGATAGTTGTAGGCTGCATTTATTTTGCCCCTAGCTACTTGTGCCTCTCCATATACGCCTTGGCCCCTTGCAAGTGTTCCATGCCTTGGTCATCTTATCACCCACCCACAGCTGGACCCTTTCCAGCTTCCCCAGACTCCCTAAACCAGGTGGCCCCCATCTGGACACAACATTCCAGCTGTGGCCACAACAGCAGCAAGTGGAGCAGCACAGAAACTTTCCCTGCCCTGCAAGTCAGGGCTCTCCAAACTGAACCATCCTTGTGGCTTGCACCACTGTGATAATGACACACTGCTGGCTGAGATTCAACCTGGTTTCCTATCGACCACAAGAACACAATTGCTGTAATGCCTGACTTTCTGGTGTGAATGAACTGCCAGGAGCACTCCCAATCTGCACATTCACAAAGTAGAAGCTTCCAGTAAATAGAAATATCTTTCTGCACTTGATAATTTGCATATAGAAAAGAAGTGAAATTTCAGTTTTAGTAAGTGACAGAGGTCTCCACCTAGAGCCAGGGCTCCTTGTTGCTGAACTAGGTAAGGGTGTGTAAGCATCTGGCAAAATTCAGGTTACATGGTATTTTCAAACCACTTGCTGACTTCTGAGGACTTGACATTCAAATGGTCATGTGCCAATACAGATTATACTAGATCTAGTCCCTTTTTTGAAACATTCAGATTACATGGATAAGATTTTTAAAAATTATTTATACTGTTTGAAATGTGTTCGTTGCATTTTTAAAGGAAAGTACCTTTATTTGGGAAACAAAATATTTAGCAATAGCAACAGACTTTCTGAAGTATTTATTTTGGAGAAAGAGTCTCCATTTATAGGGGTAGTGCATTTAAATGTTTAGAAGTCCCCACTACTGTACTTTGAAAAATATTTACATTCTAAGAAGAAAAATGCTTACAAGCATTTCTTTCTGAAAACAGTTACTCATCTGTACAGTTAAATGTAATTTAGAAATTTTCTGTAGTTCACTGTAGTACACTGTAGGTAATGTTCTCTAAAACATAGGAGGTCTTACCTCTATGAATAAACCTCATTTTCCATTCAGTACTCCTCATTATTTTTCTTTCATTAAACCTCTTTCCATTTCAGCAACTCATATCAAATGCTACCTCATTTCATCCCAGTGAAACGCTCTTCATTTTTTTCTGCCAAATTCTTCCCGGAACAGTGAGACTATGTACAACACAAAGTACTTCTTAAAAACCCAATGATCAGAAACCAAGGATGTAGCACAGAAGCTTATTCTTGGTTCAGCTTGATTAAAACCCAGTGTTTATGGAGAGAAGATCAATATAACAAAGGTCCAAATATCATCCATAAAATTAGCTAGTAGCCCTACAAAATACAAAATGTGGTGAAAGCAAAATTGAAAATGTGCTCAGTAGTGAAATCATGTGCATCTAACTCATACCATTCTATTTTAATTGCTTTTCTTGCTTTGTTTTGGCAATGTGCATTTGAAAAGGGATGCCTTAAATCATCAGGTCCATTCCTCTGCTAATACAGGCTTCACATAATACTCTAGCATAAAGATTCACATGCCAGGAATGCTCCCCAGAACCAACTTGCTGCAGAAGTATTTACGTGAATTGCAGTTTTCCCTTTGCGGTCCACCTGCTTTGCAAAGTAATCACAGCTCTGCTGCCCACTAAGTCCCTATGGTACCTCTTGAGATGGTTTGGCAACACTGGGAAAGCTTTCTATGGCTGGTACCCAGGTCTTAATGAAACTTCAGCCTGGCTGCCTCCTGGTCCAGCCATACAGCACCCAATTAGTTCGAGCAAAGATTATGGAGGAGGCTTTTAGTTACTTCCTGACAGCAGCAGGAAATGATAAGTCATCATCTTGCCTGTTGTTTCTTTTTTTTTTTTAAAAAAAAAAAAAAGAAAGAAAAGAAAAGAAGAAAAAGAAAAAGAAAAAAAGCTGAACCAGCAGCTCTGGAAATGCACGTCCCTTTTATATGGACTCCATCTCCTGTATAATTCTTTCTTCTTTTTCCACTTAATGGGTCATTGAACCACAAATGTTAGCATTTCCCTACTCCTTACAGGAAACATGATCACGTATGCTGAACTGCGCTTGAAGACGAAACCCAAAGGGTGCAGCAGATCAGAGATTTCCGTTTCTGGTATTGTACTATTTTGTTTGGTTGTCGGTTACTAATTATAGTTTAGTCTTTCCATTACCCAACAGTAAAACCTATTATCAAGAGTCTTTACATACAATCTCCCAGTAAGGAATTCATTTCTCATTTCATATGGTCACGTTTCCTTTCACTGGGTTTTCAGATTATCCTGCAAAAGTGATATTGAAAAAGATTTTATAAATATTTTTAGTGCCTTTGTGCCCTGAATTAAAAATTTAGTAAAGGAAAGTAAAATTCTGCATTGTTTGAAGAACCCTCCTATAAGTACAGACTCACCTGTATCTCTGCAGGAGCCAAGCCACTGGGGAGCTTGGGAAGTAGCCTAATACCCAGAGCACTGTTTGCAGTCCCAACTCTCTACTTGCAGTCTGTGCCCTGAGGGTTGTCACCCTCTCTACTGAAGGACATTTGCAAAACAAGGCCAGACCCATGGAGCTCTGTGAGCTAAGAGGGAACATTGCAAATACATCTCAGGCAGTTGGAGAACAGGGCACTTTCTCATCTCACCATAGAAAGATCAGAAAAAGAGTAGTTATGAAAGCATAACTCTGTGGGTTGTGGAAACGACACCTTGACCCCAAATTTCTTCGGGTCCTGCATTTTCCTGGCCATTACACTCTCAGAAACTGATGAATGTCAAATGGCTGGAGAGATGCTTGACCAACTGTATTTATCTGTGCTGTGGGGTCAGTGTGGGATCTTTGCCTTTTATGTGAGTTTGGGTGAGTTAGCTTTCAGCCACATGGGCAGCGCTTTAACACAGGAGAGCATGGCCAGAGAGCATACCACAGATCTTTCCTGACAACTCCCTGGAATTGTTCTGCAGGGCTTTGCAGGGTGTGAGTGGGTAGATGGGAAGAGGCAATGCTTGAAAAATTATCTCAAAAGAGAAAAAGAGAATTCTTAATGGAATAACTGGTTGAAAATCATTTGCTTTTTCTGACAACGGGATCTTTCAACTTCACTTTCACCTACACAAAATAGATGCAAATGTCCCCACATACTCCAAACGGCAGAGTTATTTTAGATGATTTCTCTGTTGTTTCCACATTAGAAACAGTCATACAAGAAGGCAGTGCTAACTTTTGTAATGCAAATTGCTTAAGCCACTCTTCCCCTTGTCTTTCCAGGCTGCAAACGACAGCACTCAGCCTGGTTCTACATGGCACTGGCCCTGGGATTTCTTGTGCTCATTCTGCTGGTCACCATGGCTGTGCTAGCAAAACAATGTGAGTAAATCCTACCAACAGTTTCATCTCTTCATTATAGGCGTGGTTAAACCTCACAAAAAGAGTGATACCAAAAAAAATCTTCCATTAGCATCACATCAAAGGTGTCAAGTTATACACAGATACAGGAAAATAATTGTAGTGTTCCAAAGGCAACATTTGCTACCTGACATTTAATATACAGAGTACAGATGAAGGGGAATTGCTGCAGTCTACTTCATCATCAATAATGCTGAAAGGCTGTCTTCAAGTCACTAGGATAATCAGAACATCTGACCTTCCTGAACTACAAGTTAAAAGTTGCATCCATGGTGCTACTTTGAGTCTATTTCTCTTTGTGGGTTTGAACAAATAATTAAAAAAAAGGGAAAAAAAAAAGACTTCAGGTTGTTTCATTTAATCAGACATCCTGGTACTAGTAATGTCACAGCCCAGACCATGTTCTAGCCATTTAAGAACTAGTTCCAGAGAATATATTAATTTATTATATATTTATTATATATATTAACTTAAATTTAAGTTCCAGATAATATATTAATTTCCTAAGAGAAAACAGCCTTGAAAAACTTCAGAAAACAAAACAAAACAGAACAAAACAAAACAAACACACATACTTCTCCAACAAAAATTCCTACCAAAATATCATTTATTCTTTATACATCCAGCTATCAAATGTGTCACAAACCTATTTTCATTTCTTGTACTCACCATATATTTCAGCAGCTACACCCTTTGCCAGGCAATTATACTCACTGAACATACTCACAACTGAGTGTTCATACCCCTCCACATGCATACATACACACACATCTCATAGTGCTGGTATAACACTGGATACAAAGACTGTATTTCCTTGATCCTGTTGTTAATCATAATCTCTATCTCTATTTTTTTTTCATTTTGTTTCTTCAAGTTTTGGAAAGCAGAGTAGAAAAATCAGAAATTTTGTCCCAGTATGGTCTAAATAGTACTGACAATCACCTTTCTTCAGAGAAAACAGTCTCAATGGTGCTCCTGAAATGGCTAGTGGAGGAACTATGTGAAGATGGAGAAGGTGAGGAAAGTTAGTCCTTTCACACTATGAAAGATGTGCTGTGTAGACACTTTTGTTGTCTCTGTTCCCATTTCTATGACAGCCCGCAGTTTATGGGAAATCACTGGTACTACCCAGGAAGCACGGTGTTCCTCCATAGGAGAAGTGGTGACTGGATCTAAACTAACATTTTAATGATGTCAGTTTCGCTCTTTTTCAGTATATACCATTTTCAGTACTTTCTTTGACCTTTCTTTCTGTCAAAGTCTGCTGTCCGAAATGTCATCTATCATAGCCTCCCTGTATTCTACAGAACACTTTCCAGACAATAACTGTTTGCAAAGAGTAGGTAGAATTTAGCTTTCCTACCCTTTTACAAGAATCATGCAGGGGAAGATCTTACTGGTCTTTTCACCATGGATCTATTATTTATTAGTAAATATTAATGCATTTCTGAGTGTTGATTGTAATGAGAAAATATATATATATATATATATATAGACACTGTTACTTTGAAACATTAAAAGAAGCCAGGACAGAAAATGTGAGGGATGTTCCTCACAGATGCTGTGAGTGAAATGGAGAGTGTATCTGGGAACAGCAGCATTCATCTTAATTCACTCTAATTCTTTCTTCAGCTTGATGGACATATTTTGGACCTCAATAAAGTATCTGTGGTTTTCAGTCACTTCATAAGTGTAAAATCTGTACACTCTGCATCATGTCATATAGCATGGTATCTCTTCACAAGGACTGCCAGAGGGGGATGAATGACTGCAGCCCTCTAGCCCCTCCCTGTGCTCTCTATCTGGAATATCCATCAGGGAGGGTAGAGCAAGGAGTTGTGCAGTGGGAATGCATAAGTGCATAGCATCAAGGCAAGGGATTGGGAAGCTGAGAACAGGAGTGACAGAGGAGCCTTCAAACCTCACAACCTTCTGCTGCCAGTGAACCCACACTTTGGAGTGAAGGTTGTCTGCTTTTGGACCAGCCAGCCTGGCACATGAACATAAAATGCTACAGGGCAAATGGAACAAGTAATGGTGTGAGCTAATGTTTCCCTCTCTCCATCTACAGAAACATGTGAGCTGTGTCCGCCAGGGTGGCAACTACACAGGGGAAGGTGTTACTACTTCTCTGAGGAGGCTGTAAGCTGGGATGACAGCCAAAGAAACTGTCTAGCTAAGAAATCCCAGCTTCTTGTCATTGAAGATGAAACTGAGATGGTAAGTCTTGCAGCAGCCCTAAGAAAAACATGACAAGCATCTACTTTAGCCAAACATTTCACCAGGTGAACCTCCAAATGCTGCCCAAATATCAAGTGTACACACAGCCAACCAAGAGCCTTATCAGTTGCAGAGCATTGGACTCCTATGGACAGGACTTCGTTTCAGAGAGAGTCAAGAGAAGAAATAGAGAGAAATGCAAGTGGAGCAAGTGTGGAAACCACCACAGTTTTGACTGGGAGGAGGAAATGCTGGGGCTTCCCACTCATCTCCAGTACTTGGCTCTGGGAAGAGAGGTTTGGTTTGACTACTGAATGGAAATTCGAACAGTCAAACCTCCATCCCATTTTTCTTTGGAAATGTGAATATCAGGGTATGACTAAATGGCAGGTCATGGCTCTTCTGAGAAACTCTTTGTTCTCTTTACCTTTAAAGCTTTGCAGTCTGGCTCACTAGAGTGTGAAACGTCACTGAGGCCATTTCCAGTTGTTGAGGGTTTTTTTCACAGCTGGCAAGAAGCTAGTTGGTCTGAGCACCAACCTAAATCAAATCTCTATGGGTGGTCATGTGTATAAGCCACTGTAATGGGCAGCTTTGCTGTAGCTGGATCCCTGCCCTTTCCCTTCATGTGAGGGACTACATCGAAAGCTGTGTATGGGACAGGACAGGGACCTGAACACAGCAGAAAAACTCTGTTGTTGGATAACATATTTCTACTTGTTCCACAGGAATTCATAGATAGTAAAGAGAAAGATACCAAATACATCTGGATTGGGTCAAAGGTGGAAGATGAGAAGAAACAACAAAATTTGCTTGAAGATCACAGAGTAAAAGAAAACAGGTGATTACTGGTTGTGGGTCTGAAGGGGAAGGCATCTTTGGCAAAAGCAAAGGTGTATTACTCTGCATGGAAATATAACTCTGAATCCAAGCTCTTTTCCCAAAGTATAGATCTAGTCCTGCAGTCTCAGGAACCTATTTTGGATCTCTTTCACCACCAGTTTAAACAGATCTTGCTGGGCATCTCTGGAAACAGATTTGTCCTCTGCCTGCAAGACCAACCATAGTCACAATTTTTGTGTGTATGAATACAAAGGGACATTGTTACACACTTCTCCCATTAAAAATCACCATCACCAAACTCTCAGTGTGTAGACTGTGCATACCACCTCCATTGAATGTGATGTCTGTCACATAGAGTTGGTGCTGGATTTCATGCAGCTGAAGGGTCCTTCTCCTGCCTCTCACTATTACATTACATTGCAGTTCATCATCATGGCTACATGCAGAGATCTTCTAATGTTTCTTACACTAATTTTAATGAGAATCATTCCTTCAGTGGCCAGAGGATTGATTGTAGGTGCCCATCCCACCTGTGCATGGTTGTAGAGGAAATGTCCTTCAACGTGTCACTGAATGTGCTTTCCCCAATACCCTGACACAGTATATTACAAGTATTTTTAACCAGTGCTGAATTTAAAGCTGACAAGTCATTATATCCTTCTTGTTCTCTCATCAGGATAGCTACAAACAGAATTGGGACTGATGAGAACTGTGCTGTTTACAGAAAAAAAAATATGATCCAAATGGATAATTGCCAGACTTTAAAGAAGTGGATCTGTAAGAAGAATGCAACTTTGTTGGCTCTCTAAGCTAAATTGTCAAACAATAGGCAGAGCTTTTTGTCAGGAGACCCATTTTGCTGACAAAACAATAAACAATCAATGTAAATAATTTTATGAGACTTGTCCAGAAATTTGAATTCTGACATTCTGGGCTCGTTAAGGCCATGTCTGATAAAATCAGGGAACTCAGAAGTTGCAAAGTGTTAGTGTGAAGGTCATGCAACAGGACTGTGAGTATCATGTGTGGCTCTGGGAGTGCTGAGCATTCCCATGGACAGACATCAGTAGCAGCTCTCTCTAGGAAAAGACAGGATAAGAGATGTGAGGATGAGCACTGTGTACACAAACTGTACGATATGCAAGAAAGATACCATTTGTGACAGCTGAAGACTGTGCTTGAGCCCACTGCTTTTGTATATGTCCCTGAGGCAGACTTTGCTGAGGCACATTTTATTTGGCTTTCAATATTTTGGTGTTTTCTGAAGGGCTGGAAGAAAATGATTTTACTAGTCAGTGTCTCATATTTATTCAGAGCCAACCTGCTTGGCTGCTGGGTATAGAGGTACTTGACCAAGGACAAAGTGACCCATAACATTTGTGGCTAATAGTCTGATGGCTCCCGTCTTCTTCTAATGTTGAACCTTGTGGCCTGAAACAAAGCTCTGAGCTAAGGAAGAGATTTGGACCATAAGACAAGATTGCAGAGGAACAGAAGCAAGGAAATGAAGATGGTGGCCTGCCTTTCCTCCTACATTTTGTCCCTTTATCACCGATACAACCACTGCTGCTTTTTTCTTTAGCTTATCCATCAGTGGCAGGAAGTGTGTCTTTAAGAGCTGTGGTTTCGCTTTGCTTATGATGGGCTGGGAAAACACTGCTAACCTCTTCATCCAGGCTCCTTCATCAATACCAAGGTTGTTATAGATGATTTTCAATGTATTACCCAACAGAGTGTTCACGTGCTCTGATGTCAAAGCTGTACAACACATTTCAGCCTTGTCAGGGTTGTTTTCTGGTCCATGCTCCCACCAGTGTGACATGTAGCTACATAGCATAGGCAGTATCACTTCCATTATATGTGGCATTTGTGTGTAACGAATGCCAGACTCTGCCAGTTCCACAATTTCTTCCATTAGCTTCACCAAGGAAGGAATATTTGGGCAAACCTCTTCTACACTAGTAGGCAAATTGAGAACTGCTCTCTCTCTTGCATTCTTGGTATTGTAAATTGAGTAGATATTATGTTTGTTCAAATGAGTTTCCAAAAAAGCCACTGGAAAGGCACCTGAGAAGGCAGCCAAGCATTCTCCTAGTGCTGATCGTTGCCGCTCTACATAAATACTCTTGCTGGTTCCCAGAGCATACAAACTGGCCAATTATCTGTAACAGGAGACCTGAACATCTTCCAATATCAAATCTTCCCCAAACTGGTGCTGTCCAATATGCTCAAATAATGAAGATAGCACTGGCAGGAGAGCCACTGTGGTATAAATAATAATTTGTGTAACTCCCTTGGGCTGGTTTCTGCTGTGTGTAAACTGGCCTTGTTTCAGATTTTCCATTGTTTTCTCCAGATCCTCAGCAGCATTGTCCAAAAAAAGCTCTCAGTGCCATCTTAACAGACTCCAGACCAGTTTTCATCACGGTCCTCGCATCCAAGGTCTGGCCCAGTATGTGAAGACAGTTGACTATTGATGTTGCATCATTTCCTTGTCACCATTTCCTTCTCTTTATTAGAGGCATGGCCTCCACTGCTGAGAGGTCTGCTTGCTGCAGATAAGAAATACAGGCGATGAAAATTCTTTGACATGAAACTCTAAGTACTGCCTGAGAGATGTGATGAGATATTGAAGCTAAAATTTAGTGAAATTATTAATGACTGTTGATGCACTCAGTAAAGAAGATGCTTGGTCACTCAGTTTTCAGGGACACACACTATTTCTGGACCTACAATGAAAAAATGCTAAGAAAAATCTGACTTACTGTCTTTTTTAGATTAATATATTTGAAAAAAATAACAAAAAAAGTCATGAATATATTTCAAAGAAGTCACGCAAGTAACTTGTTCAAATTTTTACAAATACCTTAGTCTAATAAGAGTAATAATTACTCTAGATTTCTAGCTAGCATATGTCTTTGAAATGAACAACCAGTCAGAGTGCAAATATTTGCACCACTGTTTAAATATTTCCAGTGACTCATGTTCAACAATAAGGAGAGCAAGTAATGTGTAAACATGGAAATTAAAACAACAACAACGACAAACAAACATATAGGGGAAAATGGAAGAGGGGGTATAATAAAACTGCTTTCGTCCTGTTTGCAAATCATGTACCTCCACTTGGATATTCACAGGGCCCTGAAGGCACTAATGGGCCTAAGGGTCCTGACAGCTTCTCCTGAGACTCCCACACAGATCACCTTCACGTGGGCCCAAGAGGATTATTCAGTCTCAGGCCTGAGGTCAGTCTATGCCTGGGCTATGTCATACATGTACTGTCTCCAGTCTTGCCTTCCTACCTCATTTCTTGGATGGATCTTGAACCTTTGTTGTTGATATCTTGTCTCCTGGATACCTCCTTCTAAGAATGTTCTAATTTGTCTTCAGTCCTTTGTCCCTGCCTGCTGGATGAACTCTACGCCCACATTATAGTCTTGTCTCTGGCCATGTCTCTGGCCCTGTTGCTCCTGACTGGATTCCCTGAGTAGGTCCTCGACCTGCCTCATCAATTTCTTTGCCTAGGACCATTGAAGGACACTTTTATCAGCACCCTGCTCTGCCTGCTGTTTTCAGCCCCCATGGGACTGTGCCTGGTTGATGAGAGCACTGCCTGTGCAAGGTTTGTCCTCTGCTCCTGGCTCACCTTGCCTTTGGTACATTACTATTTACACCAGCTGCTTCTGAACATACCAAGCCCCACAAGTGGCACCTCAGATCTATTGTACAAATCAAGCAATTAATTTTGTATTCTTGCAAATGCTCTTTTCACTATTGGAGTGCATAATTTCAGCTCTACAAATTTTATGTCCCATAAAAATACTGAGAGGCTAGGGGGACCTCTGAATTCCTCTTGTCCATACAAAGATGCTCAGCTGTCCTCTGTCTACCTCAAATACCCACTGAAGTGCCTTGCAAACCCTTTTATGCACAAGTTCACCCAAATGAAAGACATGATTCTTATGGCAGACTGTATCCCGTTTATTTGTATATTTCCAGACTCTAAGTGAAGTTGTGTATGTGAACTTTGTTTTCTAATTACAGCAGCAATGAGTAGAAAAAGATCTCCTCCTCCAAATGGAGAGGTGAGTTACCAAACCTTAGAGAGGTGGCTCTCCTAGAGAAGAGAAAAGCACATCCTTGTTTCTTCTCTGCTGGACACTTGGCACTATTTCTTATAGTCAAAACAACAAGTTGGTTTATTTAATTTAACAAAGATTTGTGCAAGGGAAAAATGAACACAGTCCAGTCTGAATATTTTATTGGAGCAAAGAAAACCAACTCTTCCACAGTATGTTTGAGTCTTTCGGGGCCAGTCGGGGAGAGTTCATAAGCTGCTAGGGTTTTAATACAGTTTTATGTGCTTTTACACTGTCTCTGTGTGGTGAACTGTGTGTGGAAAAAAAAGACAAACCACAAAATACCATAACATTAAAATCAAAGGTGCTACTCTAATAAAAAAATGCACAGACTGGAATTAAAGACTTTGTTAGCACCAAGAGAGATAAAAAAGTCCAATATGGCTTTCAAAATGTAAAGCCTTTAGCTCATGTTTGCTGTGGAACACATAATTAAAGACAGCTGCAGTTTCCAAGGTATGTTGATTCATACCTGCACCACATGTGTGGTGCCCATCTGGAGGGCTGTGGTTAGTGTCTGTAACCTGTGATGAGTAACTAACAGACACACTCACAAGTGAGCTCATGGCATGAGGTACCACTTTTTTTACCATGCACGTGATTGCAACTGTAGAACAAAAGTTTCATGATATATGCCATAACACCAACAAACTGACACTCCTCCCTCACTTCATGTGGCTCTTAGTGAGTTCTTAACTGCACTGAAAACAGAGAGAAGACAGAATACAGCAGTATGTGAGCCTTGAAACTCAGAGACCAGGGAAAATATCTACACAAGAAAGGACCCTCCATATTTTAGCTACTCACTTCTTGAACAGCTGTAGACTCATTGAACATTTGAAGACTTCAGAAAACTAACAATATTAAATTAAATTTACAGGCTTCTGCTGACCAGCACAAATAAAAGGCTGTTGTGGTGTTAGAATCCATCCATGGACAGTGATGGCCAAAAGTGCACTTATTTATGGACACACAAAGACGCTAGGAAGGTAGTAGGCGTGGGTAAGTGAGAGTTTTAAAGGTGAAGAGATCCTCTTTTGAGATACTAACCGCTTGATGCAGCCTGTGTTCCATAAGAACAACATGACAGCTCTTCTTAAGATCTTTAAAGCTAAAGATTAAAAAGTGAATGTCACCATCAGCGTTGCTGACTTCCTCTGAAATGAAAAAAACAACGTAACTTTCCCCTGCAGAATGTAGTATCAGCAGCTAAAGACTCATTTGAAAAACTGTTGTTCTTGTGTTAAAAAAAAAAAAAAAAAAAAAAAAAAAAGAGAGAGAGAGGAAAGAAAAACTTTAGCATGTGTGCAGGGACAGACTTGTTCTACATGGAGAAGGAGAAGCAAGAAAAATGTCTGAAATGAACAAGATACTTTTTCTCAATGGAGAAAAAAAAAACATATTATTCCAGGGTACTTAGAGCATACGTTTCTATATGCATTGTAGACAACTCCTGGATTGCTGGGTTTTATGGCAAATATTTCTCAAACCAGGTTGTTGTGGTTTAACCCTGGTAGGCAGCCAAGCACCAAATACCTGCTCGCTCACTCTTCCCAGGTGGAATGAGGGAAAGAATCAGAAAAGTAGAAGAGCGAGAACTCATGGGTTTGGAGGAAGAGAGTTTACTAGGTAAAACAAAAGCCACATATGCAAGCAAAGCAAAACAAGGAATTCATTCACTACTTTCCATCGGTGGGCATACATTCAGTCACTTCCCAGAAAGCAGTGCTCATCATGCATAATGGTTTCTTGGGAAGACAAACACCATCACTCCAAACATTCCCCACCTCCTCCTCCTTTATTCCAGCTTTTATTGCTGAGCATGATGTCACATTGTATGGAATCTCCCTTCAGCCAGTTTGGGTCAGCTTCTTGTGCACCCCCAGTCTCCTTCCTGGCAGGACAGCATGACAAGCAGAAGAGTCTTTGATGTAGTGTAAGCACTGCTCTGCAGCAACTATAACATTGTTATGTTATCAACATTATTTTCCTCCTAAATCCAAAACAAGGCACCATACCAGCCATTATGAAGACAATTAACTCTGTTCCAGCTGAAACCATGACGCATGTTGAGCTATTTTCTCTGAAATCAGTGGTGATTTTAAAAATACTTATGAAGTATCTGTTATTCCAGCATCCTAGCTACTAATGTAATTAAATATTTTTGTAGGATTTTACCAAATCCCTTACCTACATTTTAAGCAGTCACTAAATCTTGTGTAATCCCACAGATTTTAAAAAAAAAGAAAAAAGCAAAAAAAAAAAAAAAAAAAAAAGAGCATGTAATTGTAGTTCTTCATTAACCTCACTCCTGTAAAGTGAGTTCACATCCTGCCCCTTCTGTTCTTAGCACGACAGACATTGGGTACTAACAAAGATGCTAATTGCACCCGTTAAGAGTCAGGCTACAAAAAGTGCCTTCAGTGTAACCCATTGTGCTCATGGTTTCTCCAAAAACTCCTTTAAGAACCAAATTTTTCAATTATTTGGACTCTACATGTAGATGGCATTGATGGAGGAAAAAAAGAAGAACAAAAAACCCAAGAGAGTTGCCATTATTCTGTATTTAAAAAGAATGTCTGGGTAAATCAGCTCATTAAAGAAGAATAAGATAAAATGTGGTACAAGAATACCTCTTCTTATCCCTCACAAATTCTATCAAATTTGTAAAATATACCTATAGAATGTCCATAATATAAATGCTCTGAAAACTTTGCAAGAACAAACTGCATAAAACTCCATGTTTCCCCCCCAAATTTACTATACTGTTTGCATTTCACTATGCTTGTTTCAGCATTTCTACAGAACTACTTCAGCAGTTTAGTTAAATGCTTTGTTAAATCTGACATGTTTTGAAAGGTTTAAAAAGATTTAAAGTGTTAGAAAATGAAATGTTTTCTGGGGTGGTGGCGTGAAATGTCATGTTTCATGTAAACCCCAACATTATCTTTAAAGATCTTTTCATACTGAAAACCTGAATATTTTGTTTTGCTTCAGTCTGGTGTGACTTTTTTTTTCATATGGTGCCTGGGCTGAAAAAGACTTTTAATGGTACAAAATTAGCACACACACCAATGGAATTCAAAAGCTCTGTAAAGATATTTATTAAGTATCTTTTCAGGACTATTGCACATATCATACCCTTCAGAGCTAGTTAATTTAAAAACATTGCAGGGAAACAAACAAACAAACAAGTTACATATAAATTAACACATAGATTATTACAGCTATTCATACTGTAGAGTCCTGTTACTGTGCTTATAAAGAACAAATGCAATTAAAAAAGTGTAGTTCAGAAAAATTATGATCATATATAAATTAACATCTAGAAGACACAAGTTTTTAACAGTGTCTGTACCACAAAATCCTGTTACAGTACAGTCCTACTGTCACAGAAAATAATGAAGGCATAAACAAAACAATTAACAAAATTAGACAATTAAATTTTCATTAAAAAAGTGAAGGCAAAAATAATTAGAAACAGGACAAAATATAATACTGCAAAAAAAACCCTTATAGTGCAATTTTACATTCTTGAAAATGAAAGAAACATAATTATCTTTCCTTCCCTGAAACTACAGTGCACTCTAGTGGCTTCTCAAAAAGTTATTCCACTTGTTCTTTAAGAAATCCCATGTAGTCTGCAGCATACCACATGAAAAAAGTCGACTATGCATGCCTGAAGAAGTGGCAGAAGGGCATTGCAATACTGCAGCAGATCCTGTACTTCCGCAAAGTAGCGTATTTCCACTTGAATCAATTGAGCAACACTGATTTCCACCAGATGAGAGGTAACCCCCCTTATTTCCTAACAAAATGCATGTACAACCTCTGTGGCCAGGGGCATTCTGTACTAGGTATACTGCCAGAGCTGCCTGAAGGAGAGGGAATCTTAGTAAACAAAGTCCATTGTTTCCAGATTTTATGCTGAGCAGGAAGTATTTTGCCCTGTTATACATTCCTGATCCTTCCTTGTCTAGAAAACCATTACAAATAGTCCCTCCATGAAAACAAGCTGATTTACTTCCTCTAGTTCAATGTCACTTTCTGTCTTCAGTTTACCTTGTAGACATAAAGGGACAGAGTTCAGTGGGATTGTGCCCTCATTCTGTGTAGACTGATAGCCATTCAACATCACTGTATATTGCTACTGAAAATGATATGCACACAGAACAAAACACTGATTGTCTATCCAGAAACTGACCACTTGCTTAGATTCCTCAAACTCAGATAGGCACAAGACATCAGGAAGTCATGAAGGCAAATCCTTTACCACTAATTCTCTTATTCTAAACAATTTGCCATTTGCACGAGGGATATATCTAATTTTACTATATTAATACTTGGACACTTACTTTTGCAGTTTGAACTTTTCCTCCCCATCTGTGCAAATCCTCAGATAAATTAATACTCTATTTTTTTTATTATTATTATTATTTTTTGTTAGGATGGGTGCTGCAGGAAGGAGAGCTTCCGGAAACATTGCAGCATAAAGGAGAGCTTCGGGAAAGCAGCTATACAAATTTCAGTATTACTACCAAGCAAATTAAACAAAATTAATGCAAAATAACAATTACAAAAAATAATGAATGCAATGCAGAGACACACAAGAGGCACCCCATCAAACTGGGAGAACAGAGTCCACAATGCTCATGTCTAAAACCAAAGTGCTCATTTCTGGATCATCCTGTATCTGGGAGACACAGAAATCTTTAGGCAGAGCCACTTCACTTTGTGTAACACCGTGCCTGTACACAGAGCTTGGATAAGGGAAAGAGAGAACAAATACCTCCAATGACACACCAAGAAGAAAAGAACAGCTGCTTAGGATCCTACAAGACAAGAAATCATGGAAGAAATACTGATGACACCAAAAACTACAGGCTGAGCAGTAGCTTAGTAGCTAGAAAAATGGGGCAAGAAAATTTATCAAGACCCTGAGAAAAGACATCAAAATGACATTGTGAAAAAACAGAAGCCTCCTCCATGGGCATAAGCCTCCTCCTGGCTACCAGAAAACACATTCACTTCCAGGCAAGAGCTGAAATGCATTCCCAGGTCCCAGAGTATACACATATACTGTGCAGATATATCAGAGCTCTAGGTGTCAGAGGTGGTGACTTTGCCCACCATTATCACACTAAACTAGTACTCAAGCTACAGACCCACTTCCTGGTTAAGTAACATCCAGAGGCCGAGACTCCTTTTGACTCAAGATAGGCACAGTTTCCAGAGCCTTTTACTTCAATCCTGCAAGGAAAAATGAAAGATACTATTACTTTGACAGCCCAAATCAAATAATTCAACAGAGAAGAGAGAACTGAAGGGATTATGAATTCTTTTCATGTAACACCTGATTTACTACAGGCAAGGCATGGCATGAAGATGATACCTTGCTCTCTGAAGAAAATGCCACAGGTATCATCTTCTTTTATGGGGTCTGGCCCCCAGAATACAAGAACTAGGGCTGGCAGTATTCGTGCATCTTGTCTAGTGGTTGCTTAATGTGAAACACATCCCTAGAGCAAATAATGGAATTTAAATTTACCCTTCTGAAAGACCTCGTGCTATCAAAGACTGGCTCCCTTGCATTCCATACAGCTAAAAAGTTCCAAGAGAAGCTGTGAAACAAATACTTTTTTCATTTTCCTCTTCCTCAGAATTGAACAAGGCACTATGGTTAAGGGGCTGGTGGGAAATAGGAAACAAATCTCCATTTCTGCACCACAGGTGTGGAAGAGGTAAGGGCCTCATTCACCGTGTGTTAAAATAAAATGTAATAGCATTCAGTGAGTAGGCTAACCAAACTGATACATTCCCTGGAAAAGACAAAGGACAAATCCCCCCTAGTGCTAACATGACTCTTACAGTACATGTGCTTAGACATCAAGGTGCTCACTCTTTTAAAGACAGGAGGAACAGTTTTAGGCATGTACAGAGGCAAAAGTATAAGAATGCAAAGAACTTCAACACTGAAAATAAAAACAACAGGGGATGTTTTTGTAACAGGCAGGGGTAAGCAAGAGTGGGAAGGACTGCAGTTTCCAACTAAAGATACCTACATTCTGCTTACGTCTCCTATTAAATGTGTAAGATCTTTGTCAGATCAAGCTTGCAAGTCTCAGGGAGGAACAGGATATAGTTACGCATAACTAGTGATGTCAAAAACTTTAAAAAGTGAAAAATCTAAATACTCATTGTTAATTTCAGACTTCTGAAATCTCAGTGTCTAACACTGTCATTGATTATTCTACAGACTCCTGCCAGCAGCTGCCCCAGCATGAGATGCTGGACCCTCTGAAATGATGGACCAGCCATTGGCGCGAGGAGCAAAGTACCCCCACACTCGATGCCTGTGAGACAGAACATTGGGCAGGTACCACAGAGTAGCTCTTACAACACAAATTCACAGCTTCACTTTCCCCTCTGCTAGCTTTTTTTTTTGGTGTGTGTGTGTAGGCATATACCATAAGAGCTATGAAAATATCTTACAAGCCTCCCTAATACATTTCCTATAAGCCTCTTGCATTACTTTTTCAAACTGCACTCTATGATGAGGAATTCAGGTTACTGGACTCTTTCATCCCTTTCCACATTACTTCAGTATCTTGGTGGTCTCAAGATTTAACTTTCACTTTGCTATATTGTTTGTTACCATGACATCCCTTCTCATTTTGCTTATGAATCAGGTGTTACAGATTTATCTCCTAATTTTCATCATCAGTTTCAACCATACTGTACATCTGTATTGTATTCCTTGCTGTTTCCATTGCCATCTGGACAGCATATCACAGAATCACAGAATTTCTAGGTTGGAAGAGACCTCAAGATCATCGAGTCCAACCTCTGACCTAACACTAACAGTCCCCACTAAACCATATCCCTAAGCTCTTATCCCTAAGCATCATTACAAGTATTTTTTTCAAGTCACTATCTGTACCTGTATGTTATCCTACCTTGGTCCTCTATTAATCTAGTATCACTAGCAAAAAACAACAGCATTGACTTACAGCTTGTTATCTAATGTGCTCCCATTTACCCAAAAGAATTCTTCATTTATTTTATAGAGTCCAATCCACGGGTCTTGCTTTGTTATCTTCACCATAAAACTCTGCAGGAATAAACCCATGAGAGAAGTTTTGCATGTGCCATACAGTTAGCAATATATGAAGTCTTTGATGCAAGGCTCGAAAGCAAAGCAATGATCTTGCCTTTCTCTCAAAAGGAACAGTATTAAGGACTAAATCTACAGGGTACTATAGCATCTGGATTTTGTGTGATTCACCTTACTGAAAAGAGGACTTACAGCTTGAACAGAAATAAACAGACTAATTTTAAGATTATCCCTGCAGCACTCAAGATATTGTAGCAGTAGAAATGCCAACTACAAGAATCCAAGTATACTGCTGAATATTAAGAACTACTATGGAACTGCATTTACTCTTTCTCCATGAGAAATTCTTCAAAGAACAATGAACACCTCTGCAGATAATGCATTTCTCCATCACTGGTATGTCTTCATCATATTGAATTTTTATTACCAAGTAGCAAGGATTTGTGATAGACATTTTAGAGAGAGACGAGTGAGGGTAAAACCTTGCCACAGTACATACAACAGGATTGTCATCTGCACCCAGTATACCCATTAAACTGGTATATGTGATGTGATCTATTGACCTGGGGAGAGACTGTTTTAAAATAGCAAATGCTATCAAGGTCTATTAACAGATATGGGAGGATATATTGTCCTAGGTCTTTTTACTAGTATGATACAGAAAAGGATGCTCTAAACTGCGGTTAGAATAATTATCTCCTAACACCACGTCAAGACTAACACATCTATCTATCAGCTTGTCTGTCAATCTGTCTTGCTAAGAGAGAACGATGTTTACCCTGACAGTTGCCTTCAGTGTGAGTACTTATGGCTGTGAGCAGCATAAAATTTAACTCAGATAAGCCTTGGGATTGTTCTAACACATCAGCTGTTCTAACACATCAACTGCTAGAACTGATGTTTGCTGTTTGCAGGGAGAGAGGTATGCAGCTTTCTGCTTGCTGTGACTTGTCACAGCCTTTGCATCAGAATTAAAACTGTTCAGCTTACAAGGCTGGAAAAACTCATGGGTATACTGTGCAGTATCCTGGAAGTCAGATGGGTGAGATGAGTGAGAGAAGTGAGATGGGTGAGATGAGTGAAACCAGGATCCCTGCTTTGTTCTCTTACCAGTTCCTGAAGATTTTCGATCACAAGGAGGGAAGCATTATGCAATGAGCAGAAGTTCTGACTAGTGTTCCAGTTGGCTTCACTCTCTGAGAGGTAGTAGCATTTCTTCTGGAAATATAGCCAATCTGATGGACAGAGTTCCAGGGACAGACAGGCAGGAATATCTTTGTCCGAAGAACGGTTTACTGTGAAAAGACAGAAACCTATTTCTTCCAAATGGAAAAGGCTTCTAGAGCTTTTTAGCTTGCTTTGTGGCTGCACTATCTAATTCATCCCAGTCTAACCACAATATCATTATCTCTGCCCAACAGAAATATTTATTGCAAACTAATTATGAACTCTAGCTCCCGCTAACAAATCTTTAAAGTGACGATCAGGGCAAGTCGGTTGAAGTAACTAGGAAGGTAATAACTATGTATGCTTTAGACACTCATCTACAACTTAAATGTTTCTGACAATTAAAGCTTTTGCAAATGTTGCTTTCTTGTACTGAATCAATAACTTTGTTTATTATAGTGTTAAGGATTACAGCGTGGTTGCAAAAGACAATCTTCCATTTGTTTTCCCAAGCTTGAATTACGATCAACAGCAAGGTTATACAACTGAATGTCAGAAGCACATTCTGTGGTTCTGTGACTGTCAGAAGCACGTTCAGACTAATCTGAGCACTAACTATTCGAGTTATTTCCCCAGTATCTGACCACAGTTTTAAATGGCAAGACATGCAACATCTATTTAACTCTGAAACAAGGTAAGGTCTAAACAACCCTCTTGTGAGGTCCTGGGGTCTTCTGACCACAAAAAAAAATCTGGTAATTTCTAAGGCTAGTTATATGTTCTTTGACAGTGACTTACACCAAGTGTATACGCTTACCAAAGTGAATACACAAAATCAAAATGACAGCAGCAACGAGGATTCCAGCAACACCTCGCCAGAACCAGATATTTGAGAACAGACCTGGAAAAAAAAAAAAAAAAAAAAAAAAAAAAAAAAAAAAAAAAAAAAAAGAGGAATTTTTAAAAATATACGGAGTTGAAAGAGTTGCAGAGCCCAGGATCCACGGAGCCGTTCCAGAAGCCGCTCTCTGAGGAAAGGAGGCGAGGACAGCGGCCCGGGTGGGCGCAGCGGCCCGACCCCCGCCTGCCCGCGCCCAGGCCGGCCCCAGGCCCCCCGCAGCCCTCGGGAGCCAGGCGGACGCCGTCTCGCCACGGGCCGCCGCCGTGCCCCGGCCGCGGGGGTTTCCAGCAGCCCGGCGGCTCCCGGGACACCGGCGCTGCCCCGGGACACCGCGGCTCCCTGCTCCCCGCGCGGCCGCAGCCAAGGCGGCAGCCGCTGCCGAGCTCCCTCGCCCCCTGCACCTCCAGCCTTGCGGGGCGCCGTCCTCCGCTCCGGGGAGCCTCCAGCCCCGGGGCGCCCCATGGGTGCGGAGCTTCTGCCCCGCCGCCGAAGGAGATGACGGGGCCGGAACGGGCGGAGAGACGGGCGCCGGGGGAGGCCCGGGACCCGGCCCCGGCCCCCCCCCCGGCCTCGTGCAAGGGCTGGACGTGGGGCCGCAGTCTGGCTTGTAAGATAGGGCTGTACGTATCAGGAGGGCTGGCGCTCTGTACAAGTATTTCGTTCTGTGTGTTACGCACGGTAACTGCTTTGTTCGCGACAGATCCTGGCTGTATGGCATGGTCAAATGTCCAGGGGAATGCAGCTCTCCGTGCAAGGCTGATGAGGTGCACACCTAGTGCTGGTTTGTCCAAAGCATGCAGCCATCTGTACCCACGCAGAAAACCTTAAATAGAAAACCATGAACATGGAGGGTTACACATTATGCTTTCACTGTGACCTCCAATTCCTTTTATTTGTCAAGGATATTTGAGCAGCTTTGAGGGTAGTCAGTTGCTGAAAATTATCTCCAGGTGCTTATCTTTGCAGAGAATAAAGACCCATGTAAACTTTATGCTTCTATACATATTAATTGACTTACGGTTGACTTTAGCTTTTGACTGTGGCAGCGGTTCATTTAGGCAATGTGATGGGAGAGCTGGATGTGCCAGTATTCCTGGAATGACACTTGAGAAGAGACAGGCAAAAGGGTGAAAAGGAATGAAAAAGGTGTGTGAAAACAATGCTTAAAATATGTTGGCTCTGAGGAATTTAGGGAACCAAAGATTCCCAGAAAAGGGGGAAGGGGAGGTGGAAAAAGTAATGGATCCAGAATGCTCAGGATGTATGTTCTTTATGAGGTTTTGGGAGAACTGAACCCAGAGGAGCAGAGAATGAGAGGAAGATACGGAATTAGGACAGCAAGAAGGGTCAGTACCTGTTTCATATTGAACAAGTTTTGCATAAAAGGAGACAGTGAAATACTAGCGTATGCACAGCTATTTGTGCATTTCTTTCTAAGAACAAGTTTCTCAACGTTTACTCATTCTTCTACTTTAGGCTGTTCAGTGATAAAAGTTGACAAGTGCCTCATGACTTAAGCAAAACAAAGCAAATCCGAGAACATAAACAACCCTGGACACTGGACCATCCACTTCCCTACAACGAGACAGTGCAATACCTGGTTTTAGTCTTAAGAATGAAATGTCTCTTAAGTGGCTCGCTCTCCTTTCATTCAGATCTGCCTGCTACTGTGGTCAAAAATAGTTTACTGTGGCTTATAACCACAGAGAAGTCACAGGTATTCATTTCGCACTTACTCACCCACTGCTATTATTGACATTTTCAGGTCATTCTCCAGGTTGACAAAGCAACTGAGAATTTACAACATCTTCCGTTGTGAATCATTTGACGCTTCAAAATGGTTGTCCTTGTTACCCTAGATGCTTCCTTTACATAATTGAGACACTTTTAGTTTCACAGATCAATTTGGCTAATACACCTCCAAACCAAAAAGTAAGCAGCCTGCTGCTGTTACTGAGGAAGTGTGGTTTGCCAGGCTCCCCACATGAGCTAAAGGCTTTGGAGGGGGACAGTTGCCGCTGAGCTACAGACAGATGAGTTGGGTGTTTGCAGTGAGTGCTCAGGATGATTTTGGAGGAGAAGGGGAATTTGTCCTCGTACCAGAGCAGAATGCAGTGCATAGGCTGAGTGCAAGACAGACACTTGTCAAACCCACTCTCAGCTGCTAATATTTAGGGCAGCTTTCAGCTCTCCTTTCTAGCACCTTACTGCCTCAAAGCATATGGGCTTCTGTGAAGGTAGGCCTGCAAATTCCTCTGCAACGATAACTTCCACAGACATCACTGGAGGCTGTTGAGCTGTCAAGGACAGCTGTTCAGAAAAGGGAAGTGTTTATTTTTGCAGGAAAAAAAGTATCCCGTTAGGCATTGTAATGGCCATATATTTACTTAGCTGTGTATTTTGTTTCATTAAATGTTCCCACATTTTATAAAATCAAGATAGAAAAAGAAGATAAGAATTTGATAAAGGCAAAAGGCAAACATACCCTCCAGACAGAATCACAGGGAGAAAATGCAAACATTCTAACTAAAAATGAGGCATTTTCTAAGCAAATTATTTTCTCGGAAAAACAGTTTGTCCCCTTCAGTGCTAGGAGTCTCATGGGATTGACTCAAAATGTTTGATGAATTCTGTGATGCCACCTCCTGCTTACTGCTGTAACAAATAAACTTCGATTATCTTTTCTCACCCTTTAACATGCTACCTCTAACTTTTCAATTATGCAGGGAGAAATCACTTCAGAACAAAAATTTGGAGGATAGAGTGTTTACATTAGAAATATCTGCACTGTGGTCATAACAGCGTACTGCTGGGATGCCCTAGTTTGACTGGAACTAAATAGATCGCATGCTAGCAGCCATTTAGCTGTGATTGCACAGCTAGGCCGGGGAACTAATTTGTCCTGCTCTTGGTTGATTTTGTCAGCCCATCTCTATCTTCCTCCACAGTCAATGGAAGAACTACCAGTGCATTAAAAATCTTCAGTCAGCCGTAAATAAGGGCTATACCCTAAACAAGATGTTAATTTTTGGGGTGCTGTTGAAACTGTAGTAAACTCTAACATTTGAAAAGTGTTCATTTTTTTTAGGATCAAACAGCTTATTAGAAAAGTGGCTAAATGAATGTGAGTGTGTTGTATTACTTTTTATGTTTTTTGAAGCTAGCAACCATCCACACATCCTCAGATCGGTACCTCTCATGCAGCAAAAAGCATCGCTTATTTGTAATGTTTTGACTGTAGTCCCCAGAAGCCTTGCCTCCTGATCTCAGCATGTTGCTGTATGATAGGAGTCCAGTAAATGAGAAGAAGGAAGGTACTGGAGGATTTGAGTTTTGCTTACTATTACTAAAGTTTACTTTTCATAAGTCCTATATTCAGCTGAACAAAAATACAGTTATTTCTTTCTGTTAATAGTTATAACAGTAATAGGTGGTTTTTTTTGTTTGCTTGTTTTTGATATTTTAGTGCCTATTACTCTTAAGGTGATACATTTTTTCAGGATACTATCAAGAGGTTCCTGCAGTTCCCAAAGTGAAATCCTTAGACTGGAGAGATACATATGCTTATCTTTAAGCTGTGAATATTTCTCTTGTGTAATATGACATGAGTCAGACAGTAAATGTAACAGAGAAAATATCTGTTTTAAACAACAGTATGAAAGAGATGAAGGAAGAATGTAGCAGAAATAATGTTAAGGCCCTTACAGGACATCAGGTGCACGTAGTAGTTTTGAACATTTTAAGAGTTGCTGTACTTTAGAAAGTATTTAACAGAGGTATTAGAAGGTTGTATTTACTGGAGAAGGTAAGAAGTAGTACCTGAGGAGCACTAAGCATGTTATGAAGTGCAGGACTGAGAATGTTGCAGCTAGGTCCTTTACATCAAAAAGGCCAGTCATTCAGCAGTCTTGCAAAACATTATTTTGGAATGTTTTGGAATAGGATGCATAAGAGAAAGGAATCCAGATATGTTATTTGCATTTTTGGTGAGACTAGTATTCACCAGGATTGTTATTTACTTGTCTGCAGCAGTTGTGTGTTAGAATTTTGTTGAAGACATAGCCTCCGTCTTTAAGAACTGACAATATTAACACTGGAAATGACCCGAAGGAGGACGGAAATAATTAGGGAGGGTTGAAGTACAGAAGAGAAAACACCACAGCAATACAGTTACATGAAAGCAATGAACAATATTAAGATTAATAAAACAAATACAAATATAACAATAGGTGTGACAGGGAGATTATGGTAGAAACCTCAGATGACCTAAAACATCAGACTTACTTCCTCTTTGTCATTATCTGCAGAAGCTGATAGACTGGATATCAATAATGATTAGTAGCTGTATTTCCTGTCAATGTTATCTTTCAGGATAGTTCAGCATTTCTTTATAGATAATGTGATTCATCACAGAGCAAACACAGCATTTAACACCTTGAAAAGTCACTTACCATTTGAAGCCTTTGCAACCACAAACTGTGAAAGGTTCCAGTATTGTGAATCATAGATTTTGCCAGTTGACGTTGGTGTCATCATGTCCCCTGTATGGATAGCCGTGTTAGTAGTTCCTCCCCAAGATGTCTGCAGGCTATGCATCTGCACCAGGAAGTTCTTAGGGGCCAGCATGTGAGACCATGCAGATACACCATCAGCCAGAGTCCTCCATTGCTTTTACTGAGGTCCACTCATGACCAACGAGGAGAGAAAAGAAGCATGTGCAGTGCTCACCTGTGGCTTTTTAAAGTGGTGAGTCATTCTGACAGGGTCTTGACAGAGCTACTCAACTCAGTTTCCTGTTCAGCATCCTGTTCATCTGTCTCGTGGCTGCAGCTGGTGGAGCTGTGCACCTTCCTTCACAGGAATGAATAATCTCTTGTCTGCTTGTCAAGGTTTCTTTTCCTATCCCTTATCAGTTTAACAGCTTTTCTTCCCCACCTTGCCTGCTGTAGCAAAGGTACTGTAGCAAGAAGTACTGTCCTCCTTGGGATCAGAGCAAAGGAAGGAAGATTTACATGAAGTGCTGAGTAAGAGAGCTGCATGGGGTAGTGAGTCTATAGAGAGATCAGACCATCTCATGATCTGATGAGTATGTAGCCTTAAGCTGAAGAAAACAAGGAACCCATATGTCGTTGATTTCTATAAGCATGGTGATATGTTCAATGTTGTTCTGTATCATGTTCTTTGTACATCCTTTGTACAGTCTGCTGTTTTGACAACAAATCTACGTTAGCAGTACTTAATGCATAAACTTCCTTTATTTTTTATTTTTTAACATAAAATGTCACAATTCACATGTCTTGTTTAGGCCTCTGCATTTCTTCACTGTCAGCTCAAGTTCTTAATCATCTAAATAATCCATGGTACCCTGAAAATTTTTCTGTGTCAGTACTTCCGTCTTCCACCCCAGCTTATATTAAATTAATATTAAATATTTTAGCAACGTAAGCAGATTAGGTCTGCATTAGATATATTAAGTAATGTAAAGTAATGGTTATTACATAAATATTTAAAATCAGAGTGAGATGGGAAAAAATAATAAGTGTGCATGGCATATGAAAGTAATACTTGACCTGTTTCTGTTTAAAATACTTGCGTTTAATGAGAGTGAGAGGGAAAAATATGCTCCCAGTGGTTTGGAAACCAAGCATAGCTATAAAACCAGAATATCTGTTTCTCTCACATCAGTTCCTGGACAAGACTCTGTATACTAAATACCAATAGCAACAGGTAATTTTGCCAGGAAGAGCCTGTGATCTAAATAGAAAAGTTCAGCATTAGACCAGAGAGAGAAATGATTGTTTTCCATATTTTATGGGTGAGAATCAATGTGCAGAGAGCTCAAGTCCTCATGGCTACATAGTGAATCCATAGGCGGGAGAAAGGAAGGAGAAGACTCAGTTGTGTGCATCATCCTTCCTGTCATAAGATTAATTTAAATAAATAGATATCTGCATGAAAAGGAAATGGTAGAGCAAGTTGTTCAAAATAATTTTGTTATTGAAAGGACTGTGATCTCATGGTCTGCAAGTCACTTGAATACTTCTTCTTTTCAACTTAAAAATCCACTCTAATGATACTTAAAGTTATTGGGTTAGGATATTAAACAAATATATCCCAGATTTTAATACAAGAATGAGACCAAGAAAATCAAATGATTTTTGAGCTGCCTGCATTTCTTGGGTGCTTAATTTTTGGAGTATTCTAGGCAATCCGAAAGATTGTGTTAGAGGGCCAGTAAGAAATGCAACTAAATGGTAAGAAACTGTTTTTACATCTCTTTCTCACCTACCACCTTAGATACACAAAGAATGAGGTGAAAAGCAAACAGCACTGGAATATGGATGATTTCTTTAAATATGGCCCTTATTGGAAGGATAGAAATATCAGTGCAATGCCATCTGAAGGACTGTTTTCCACCAAACCTTAAATAGGTTAATAACAGCCCTTTCCCCATCTCCTCTGTAGGCAAAATAGTCAACTGCCTTACGTACATTTCTAAGGTCTGCAAGACAAAAGCAACTGAGACAAATATTACACTGTAAGATCTGTGAGAGGAAGTGTTTGCCAATCAAATGCCTTGTGCAAAATATTATCTCCTCATTTCAAGGAGGAAGTAATACCGTTTTTTGTTTCCTGTTTTCTTAACTAAAAATAAAAAGTAGAGAGAGGGGGAAGGGATAAAGAAGGGCAAGGCAACAAAGCATTATAGATCATGTATGTGTCCACTCTGTCCTTCAGTGTCATGCTGTTTTTCAGTGTTGTGGTGGTTTTACCGTGCTGGGCAGCTGAACACCACAACCACTCTCTCACTCCCCCTCCTCAGATGAGGAGGGGAAGAAGTACAGGAAAGAACAACTCACGGGCTGAGATAAGGATAATTTAATTAAAGGGAAAATATATATATATATTAAGGAAATATTATTAATTAACAATTCAACTAAAGGGAAAAAGAGAAAGGGGAAAGGGAAGGGGAAAGGGAACAACAAAACAAAACAAGTAAAGGCTATGTAGAAGTGCAGAGGAAAGAAATTATTCTCTACTTCCCACAAATGAGCAATTCCTGACCATGTCCTTGAAGCAGGGCCTCAACGCACGTAGCTGGTGTTCACGAGGAGGACAGACGTTTTTGCAACAAAAACCCACCCCTCCCCTCTTCCTCCTTTTTCCACCTTTTATTGCTGAGTGTGACATCATATGGTATGGAATATCTCTTTGGTTGGTTTAGGTCAGCTGTCCTGGTGATGTTTCTTTCTCACTTTTTTGCCCAGCCCCCCAGGAGGGTTAGAGAAAGTCCTGATACTGTGCCAGCACTTCTCAGCAGCAGACACAACACTAGTGTGATAACACTGCTGTTCTAGCTCCAAGTGCAGAGCATGGCACTGTATGGGCTGCTGCAGGGAAAGTTAACATCCCAGCCAGACCCAGTACAAGTGTCAATTTTTGTGGGGTGTTATGTGGGGTATGATGGAAAGAGGCAGCAGCTCACACAGGTGACTGCATTGGGCTTAAGTCACAAGGTTTTGGTAGCGGGGAGGCTGCAAGGGTGTCCTCTGTGAGAAGAGTCCAGAAGCTGCCCCACATTAGATCAGAGCCAGTTTCAGTAGGCTCCAAAGGGACCCACCACTGCCCAGAGCTGAGCCAATAAGCAATGTTGCCTGCAGCACCTCTGTGAGAGCATATTTATGAAAGGGAAAAAAAATTACTGCACAACAGCAGCTGGGAGAGCGAGGAGTGAGAACCAGCCCTGCAGCCCCCATGGTCAGTGCAGCAGGAGGGCAGGAGGTGCTCCAGGCACAGAGCAGAAGTTCCCCTGTAGCCTGTGGACAGGCCCCTGGTGGAGCAGGCTGTCTCTCTGCAGCCCATGGAACCCACATGGAGCAGCTCTCCACACTGCAACCCGTGGAGGAGCCCCTGGTGGAGCAGGTGGATGTGGCCTGGAGGAGGCTGTGGCCCATGGAGAGCCCCCGCAGGAGCAGGCCGTGGGCCAGAGCTGCAGCCCATGGAGAGGAGCCCACGCAGGAGCAGGAGGTCTGGGGGAAGCTGCCGCCTGTGGGGCACCCATGCTGGAGCAGTTTGCTCCTGGGGGATGGACCCCATAGCACGAAGCCATGCGCGAGCAGTTCTTGAAGAGCTGCTGCCTGTGAGAAGCAGGCTCAGTCTGGGAAGGATAGCATCCCGTGGGCAGGACCCCACATGGAGCAGGGGCAGAGAGTGACCGAGAAGGTGTGGTGGAGATGAAGTGAAGCATTAGAGACTGACCACAGTCCCCTCAGGGGGAGGAGGTAGAAGAGGGTGTATGGGGGGGGAGAAAGGTGGTTTTAGCTTGCTTTTAGTTTCTCACTGCTCTAGTTTTTTAGTAATAGGTAATAAATTGCATTAACCTCCATATACTGATTCTGTTTTACTCGTGACAATAGTTGTTGAATGATCTCTCAGTCCTTATCTCAACCCTTGAGCCCTTTTCATCCTATTTCCTCCTCCTTTCCCTTTGAGGAGGGGGAGTGAGAGAGTGGTTGTGGTGGAGCTCAGCTACCCAACTGGGTAAACCACCACAGTGGCATGGGCCAAGGTGGCAATGTGTAGTTGTGATCTGTAGCTCTTGCTGTATGGGGTTGTGTGGAGGTCAGCATGCAGGTGCAGATGGAGTTGGAAGCATGGGTTGTGGTAGTTCCTGTGGCTGTAGTGAGGGTTGTGGTGGTGGTGTTAGCTCTCCTGCTTCTGCTTCTGCTCATGTTATATACCCGGAAGTGAGCTCTGTCTAGGAGCAGGAGTGCATACCCTTGCAACTGTAGCAAGTGGCATATCCCAGCTGTTGAATTGCAGAAAGTGAGGTCCAGTCCTTCATTTCCTGGTCACTATTGTTATTGCTTATTTCCATTCATAGGAGTCAGTTTTTCATCCATACCAAGAATAAGTGCTTTTTGCATCCTGCCTCAAAAATGGGGTTTGAGCAAGAATAAAAACAGCATGCAGAGAAAAAAATTGATTGCAGAGGAAAAAGAATGGAAATAAACTGAGAGCAAAGACCTTAGGGTTAAAATAAGGAACTAGAGAAGGACACCAAGCAGAACACCACCTGCTGCATCCTTTGGTTTCTGAAGACACCCTAACAGCCAGCAGACATTGACTAGTAATGCACCCATACAGACATAATAGGGTAAGGGAACTGAAACAGGGGCAACTTCTGTCGCGGTCCCACAGCAACCTTCCTCCTGATGGGAGGCTAACTTGATCAAGCCAGCAGGAACTTACAGCCATATTAATTTCTGAGCTGCTCAGGGGGAGGGTGTAGTTGAAGAGGGTGGGTTGGGGGGGGGGGGGAGGTGTTTTCAGTTTGCTTTTTTCACTGCTTTAGTCTGCTATCAATAGGCAACAAATTACATTAATCTGCCTCACGTTGAGTCTGTTCTGTCTGTGACTGTTATTACTGAGAGATCTCCCTGTCCTTATCTCAACTCACAAGTTTGTTTTAATTGTGTTTTTTTACCTCATCCTTCTAAGGAATGGGAGTGTAAGTGTGGTGTGGTGTGGTGGAGCTTATCTACCTACTGTTGTGAAACTGCCATAGCAGGAAATGGCTTTGTGCTCTGTACAGAAGCTTTTTGGTCAACACATTTTTTTAATGGATCTATTAGGATGATCACTGATGGCCAGCAACTCTTGACTTGCCTGGTCAGAAAATGACCATACTTTGTTCTCTCACACAACTGTTGGCTGATCCCATGATCAGAGATCCACTTTCCATTTTGATGTAGCTGACATATTTGGTGTTATGTTCAGGATAAGAAAGTATGGAGGGAGGTATTCTTCCACATGACTCCTCTGCTGTGTAGTGGAAGGGAAGTTAACTACGAAAGAGGTCAGTGGAAAACAGTGCTGACAAATGCAACGGTAAATAGATTCACAGCAAAAGCACATCTCACGCTATTTCTTTGGGTGGGTTGCAGTCTTAGAAGGGAACTCTAAATCCTCACCAACCTCATCCTATTTGCTGTGCAATTTAGAGTGCTTTAGTATTTCCTCCATGCACAGATCAATGAAATCATGATACAAATACTTCTAAACGTCAATTTTGGAGTGTGCAAGTTTGGAGCAAGAAAAAACAATGTCTATCAGCTTGTATATTTTTGACCAAAATGCATAAATACAAGCAAATTTTGCTATTCAAGGCTGGCCTGGCAGATGGATGACTTCTCCAGTTGTTGTTAGGGTACAATTTTGAAGACTTGAGAGATGGACATTGACTGGCCAAAAAACAGAACATACCCTAACTACATAGTGGTTGTAACAGTGGTTCGTTTCTGATAGCCTGACATTTTATCTTTGCAGTCTGCCAGTGCCAGGGCGGTTGCAAATGAACTCTATAGTTCCTAGCAAGAAATATTTTCCCTGTTTAGCATATGCATGAAGTTCATAGCATGCTTAAAAACTTCTGCTTACCATACACAGAAAGGCAGGCTGCTTAGAAAGACCCAACCAGAATAAAGAACAAGTGATGAGGAAGTCTGACACATTTTATTAGGAAGAAGCATTACCATCCCCCTTGGTCACACTAGGGGTTGTACTGCAGGAGTTTTCTTAACTCTGGTATCAGCTACAGGTGTCAGCTCACATATGTCAGAACTTACTGATACGAAGCTAGAAAGAAGCATCTGTGATTCCTCAAAATCTTTCAGAGCTAAGGTAATGGTTAGAGGGCATAGCAGGATACATGTCAGAAATGTGGAAGACGTTCTGCATAATCAAAGGAAGCACTGCAAGGAAAGAGCCTGCCCTGGTAAATCTACTGTCAGAACAAGAGCTCAGCGTACATCTGAGCCAAAATTCTCAGGGTCCTCTCAGCAAACATACACATTCAGAGGAAGGTTTGACCAGGTAGATAGCCTCACTCTTTGCACAAAAAAATACAAAATAACCATGATCTGATCTGACCTAGAGTATTTGCCTGAAGGTCTGACTCCACTACAGTGATTCTTTTTATCACGGGAAATGGATCTTTTTCTGCTTTATGACATTGCATTTGGTGTAGTCATCCAAACAGACCTTTCCCCCCGCCCAGATTCCACTAATGAAATAATAATGGCCTCCATTCTACCAGAAGAAGCAGGTTTGCCAGGTGGATTGTGGGCACTGTAAAGCCTCCTTATGCTTCCCTTTCTGCTCAGGGCTCAGATACATGGGCACCTTTTGCTCTGCTCATGCTCCTGCCATCCACAGTCAAGCCCCTGAGTCCATACCACCTTCCTTTGTGGATGCTCCCTCTTGCTAGTTGTCCATTTTCCTCATGTTTCTTTCCACGTTTAACCCGGGAGGACATGGCACATTGGGCAGGACCAGGAAAGTGCCTGACCTGAGGAGGAGAAGGACAGGAGGTCACAGTACACTCCGCCTGTGCTCAGGGCCACTTTCCCATACGTCTGGTGTGGAGAAGCCCAGGTTTTATGCTCAGCAATGTTGCAGTGGTGCTTTCAGGAGAAGGCTGGGCAGGAGGAGTTCCTGGTGGGCAGGGCCTAAGCTTTATAAACCAGGAAGATATCAGATGTTTGTTTTCTTGCCAAGTTCCTTCCCCGCTTATTACTGTCTTCCAGAGCCTAAGGATCCTCCTTTGCCACAGAGGAGTGAGTTTAACTGAAACCATCCACCCCTGGGCAAGTGGGAAGGGCGCACATTGCCTCTTTTCTTCCTGGCAGCTGTCAGTGACACTGTTGGCTCTGGGAGCTTTTGAGAAGACCTCGTATTTTGGCTCATCCCAGCCAGTAAGTGCTTCTGTCCCCTGTGTAGTGCAGCTTGCTTTCAGATGCTGGGCTGTGGTGGGAGATATACAGGGAGAAACCCCCCACTTCTCTGGGAGATGGCCAGGAACAGGAAGCTCACTCCATGGGCTTGGCTGCTGCTTGTGATCACACTCTCAAGAGCGGGGGTGCATTTTGGTGAAGTGTTTGTTTGGGCAGCCTGTGATGGTGGGGAATAAGAAACTGAATAAGGAGTCTCCTCAGGCAGCTGCTGTGCACCAAGCGAAGTTTATTTTCTTCCAGAATGTATCAATTATTAACGCTTGCTTTGCTCCCCCCCCCCCCCCCGAGGCCCTGGATGTTCAGCAGAGGCTGTAGGGAGTGTAACTGACCTCTTGCACTGTTTCATGTGCCCAAAACAGGATATACCCCTTCCTGAAATATAGCTCTTGTAGTAGATGCATGGGGTGGAAGGGAAACAGAAAAGAAAGCAGTGCCTTCTGTCCCCTCTAGAGAGGCTGAGGAAACAAAGGCAATTAATACTTTGTGACTCAGGGAGAGTGTAAAATGCTCCCAAGCACAGACTGCAAGACCCTGAAAAGAAAGATGGCTCTTGCTCAGGCTCCTGTTCTCTGTGCTGGTGTTAGTGTCTCTGTTTAGTTTTGGTTTCACATCCTCTAGCAAGCTCAGTACAGGGAGTTCCTTTTTGATGTGGCAGAGGAGGAAGAGGACAAGAAAAGAAGAGAGTTTAGCATGCAAGCAGATGGCAAAGTTGAGAACGAGGAGACTGGCAACATTCAAGAACACCATGCACTGCTCATAAAGTTCTCAGCAAGCTGTTGTGTCTTATTCTGGTGCTGGACTTCTAGCTCTGCGAGAGATTAGATTTGTCATTAGAAGGCCATAGCTGGTAATATACAGTTTTGGCAACCTTATTTCTTTTGGGCTATCATAAGGTGAACATGCTTGAAATATTACATTCCAGATCTTTGTGAAAAGTAATAATTTCCAATCCCAATGAGGTATTGGTGATACAAGTAGCAATACAGAGCAGCAGTACCTGAGGCTTGCTACATCCCTGTTGTCCATGGGGAATGGGCAATTTGCACTGTTGGTTTGGAAAGGTCAGTGTATTCTCCCCACCGCTTCTCCAGTGTGAATGGAGAGATTTTTCAGATAGAATGGAGAGATTTTTCACACAAAGAACAATTTCTCCATAGCAATCACATCTAGAGCTTATAAAGAGCTCCAAGGCAAACTGATTCCTTCTTATTTTGCATAGCTCAGCTAAAGTGAGGGAGTAGCCATCTGAGAAGGTTCAGTTATGGTCCACAGGACTTTCTTGTGGTCTGCAGAGAGTTATTTGCAGAGGGTTGCTGCGTTTAGGGTACTTGCTCTGCTTTATGCCTTTCCATGTTGATAATAGCAAAAGCAGACAATATTCTGTACATTTCTAATATTAAATCCCAAGTAGTTAATACCATTTGATACTATTATACTATTTAATATACTAAAATAATATTATAATATTTACAAATATTTTATAATATATATTTATATATTTAAATATTTAATACTAAATACTATTTAATACTACTAAATACCAAGTAGATAATAGCTATTACTAAGGAATTTTGCTGTTGCAACTGCTTGAATGAAATGTATGGCTACTTATCATTACTATAATAAATTAATTCAAATTCTAGCTAGATGAAACATAGTTGCTCCCAGAAATAATACCATTGAGTTAAATCAGATCATGAGTCAGTGCTTGAGTATGACTGAAGTTTAGAGTATTGATCTGAATTGAAGCCAGGGACTGAGCCAGATGCTTGATACCCCAGTTCCTGAACTGAGAGCCTGTCACCAATATCAGTGTTCCTGCACTGCACTACAAGTGTGTAGTGTAGCTCAAGAAGAGAAGCATGGACAGGCAAGATAGTATGCCTTTGGCAGACAGAACAGTTTGCATTGTATTTCTGTCTTGTATTTGTGTGTATTTTTATGCTGAATAATTTCATCATGTGTGATTTCATGTTTTGCCTTCACAGAAAAGAATGATGGATTTCAAAGAGGAAATTAAACCAATTTCTGATGTATGTATTAAAGAGACCTGTTCTGCATTATCTACAAGAGCAGGAATGTCAGATCTTCAAGGACCACTGGTGCTTCCTGAGCTACCTACACTGGCAGCCCATGAGACTCACCACATCTTTGTCAGTTATAGCAACACTGATTCAGCCTGGTCGAGGAACTTTATCCAGAGTTTAGAGACTATGATTCCTAATCTGAAGGCATGTTATCATGAGAGAGACTTTATACCAGGTAAAACCATAATTGAAAACATGGTTGAATCCATTCAAGGAAGCCAGAAAATAGTCTTAGTTCTCAGCCCTGACTTTGTCCAGAGCAGGTGGTGTCTTCTGGAAGCCAATCTGTCTGTCTTCCAAGACTGTCTGGGAAGGAAGCCAGTGATCCCCATCATGTTAATGCCCTGTTTTGTGCCACTGCACCTCACCCATTTGACTTATCTTGACACCAATGATGTCCATTTTTTAGATAAAGTTATCAAGGTCATTTGTACTCCCAATCACAAGATGAGGAATGCCACCATGGTTCCTTATACCCCTCCATCCCTCTACCATGGGAAGTCCCTCTTGGCTCTACCTGCAGTGGATGACCAGGTCATTCCAAAATGGAGAGGAGGCACATTCAGTGAGGTACTGCCTGACCAGCTGAGTATAGTCTGTGAAGATACTGAGGTCTACAGAAAGGCCATCCGGATGATTAATGAGGTATCTTCTAGGGCATCACCTTGTACCTCAGTCAGTGTTGTCTTTTCGACACTGGTTTGCCTATTAGGAATCTTATTTTTGATGATTGGTATCTTCTTATTTATTGTGTTTGACTCTGGTGATTCTTATGCATTTTTCCTGGGCTGTATTATGATCTTTGCAACTCTGTGTACCTTTTCTGTTTTTATTAATTGTGTCTACAACTACAAAATCAAATCAGCCGATGAGAAACTTCTGGAGATGTCCCAAGCTGCTGGTGAGGCCAACTCACTGCTGATAAAGAATTCCCTTCTGGTTGGCTGTGATTCCCAACTGAAGCTCCAGTTAGTCTACATTTCCCTCGAGGGGTGCAGGAGTCACTTCACACAGACTTTTGGAGAGGGAGAACCCTCTGGTGAAGAGATGTTCCAGAGAGCCTTGCACTATTTCTCCTCTGATTATGCCTGTTGTGTAGCCAAGAAGCATTTCCAGTTCTCTTGCTTGGGGACAACACCAGGACACTGGGATAAAGGGCCTTGTTTTTGCCAGTTTGTTTTCCACTGTATGGAGAAAGGGTCCTGGTACTGGAATAGTGATTATCATCCACATAAAAAGAGAACTGGATTTAGGTTAGATGCTGGTGAGGTTATACTTTGAGCAGCAGACAAGATAAATATGTAGCGGACTGCTCAGTATCACTGGTCCTTTTTGTCTTTGTATAAGAAAGAGAAAGGGATTATATTCTATTTCGATTTGACCCTCAAAGAAATTCCACACTAAGGTATCTGCAGCCAAAATATCTATGGTGTCAATGTCACAGGGAAAAAAAAAAGTAATTTCTTCATCTACTGAGGTAGCTACACTCAAGTACAGCCCACTTATATACTGCCCACAAGACAAAGGTTAGGGGAAAAAGAAGCATAAACCACAAGGTGATTGGCAGTGCAGACATCTAGGTGTACAGAAGGTGTCTTGCTGAAGACTAATAAGGGGAAAAATGTTCTCCAATGAACATAATTTCCCCTCCACTTCAGGCTTATTTGCAGGAGAGGTAAAGTAAAAGAGAAGGCTGGTTGATTTACTGTCTCTTGAGCACACCATGCTCTTTATTACATCCCCTCTAATTAATCATTTCTGTAGGTTATAGAAATACAAACGGGACAAGTGATCCTCTTCAAGTCTAGTCTTGATAAAGCCCGTAAGGAATTGCCTTGATATATGTAAGGATGGAGTAGAAAAAAAAAAAATAAAAAGTACTTGTGAAAAGTGCTGTAGTGGGCAGAACTGAACAGCAGTGGAATTACCAGAGACTGCTCATCTCTTCTGGAGTGCAAGCATCTTTAGATACATGATGTATGTGATGCTCCCCTTTCTTTCTGGCCTGGAGAGCTCCAGCAAGAGCAGCTGGGAAACTACAGTTGTCTGTCAGAAGGATGAAACCTCATCTCGTCCTTTTCAGGGGCAACATTTTTAGTCCACACAGAGCATTTACCAGGCTGATTTCTTGCTACATCAAGAAGTTCTCTCTTCAGCACCTGATTGACTCTGTGAACTGCAGTGGTTACTTTCAGATAGCAGTTATCAGGTACATACATTTACAAGGGAGTGGATATTACGCAGGGGCCTGTCTTACTGTGGCAAGGACAGGGTCTTAAAATAACTGCTGAGAGAAGCATGGGGCAGTTGCACTGTTACTCTGTTAGTGTTGGGTACCACAGTTTGTGTGACTTCCCAAGCTGAAATTGCTGTCTGTACCACGCCATTCTATGATTCTATGAAAATAAAATAAAATAAAATAAAATAAAATAAAATAAAATAAAATAA
>CM021765.1:78867560-78894391 GCA_011076525.1 Nettapus auritus | reverse complement strand
AAAATAAAATAAAATAAAATAAAATAAAATAAAATAAAATAAAATAAATATTCTTAGGCACATTAAGAACATGGCAAAATATTGGGATCTGCATTACTGTTTATTACAGTACTGAGTTTCCTGGCATCTGTTCAGCAAAATAGGGACTGGGTTTGTAGATCCACTTTCAAGGAGACTCAAACACAGTCTAAGAGCTAGTGCTGGGGGTAGGCTTAATAGGTAATTATGCCCAAGAATGAAGTCTAACAATAGGGAGAATTTGTGCAGTTATAATATCAACATTGCTGTGCCAATCAGACTTTGGTATGGATTTCCTCATACCTACAACACATCTTTCAAGAAATTTCTCTGCTTGCCTAAACATGTCCTCCAGCCTGACAGGTATGAGAGGGGGTTAATTTTCACAAATAACATTTAATAATCCATTGTAGCACTCCTAACCCATTGGTCTGCAGGTCACAGGCAATGTGGTATAGCTACTCAGTTCATAAACCTCTCACACAGTCATGCACTGTGTTATTGGTAATGTGGATGCCTTGGCTACGGTGTATTGGTTTCAGCTCCTGGTATTGAGTGGTTAGTTCAGTCAACAGTATTATGCTGATCAAACAGCAGTCCTGAATGGATGCCCACAACTACGAATATCTAGTATTAGCCCTGCCAGGCTGGCAGGAGTCCCATATCATTAATTTGCCATATTTCACTAGCATAGTGTCGTTTAATTGAACCTTTAACAGAGGAACAAGATTAAATCAGGAACAAGTAAGGCAACTCAAACAGGCTGCTTGCAAAGCTTGTAATGACACTTGTTCTCTCTTCTTGGGAGCCCATGGTTTGGCTGCTGTTGCTCATCACTGCCCTGAAGCTGTGTATATTTGAGTAGACTTTGTCATAGTATCTTCTTTAGTTATTCAGTCTACAACAGTGTTGTGGACAGTTCCAGAGGCATTACACTTTGTATAAACATCCACATATCACATCACATCCAGATTGGTTTTTGCAAACTAATGCAGTATATTTCCTGTAACAGTTCTTTACCAGTTCTAAACTCCTGTGTGGCCCAATATGCCATCCATGTCAGTAACCCTTTGCAAACAACCTGGTTGTTGGTATATGCACGTGCACGCCCTTCTGTACAACTGAATGTTAAATGGACCATATACTGTTTGTGCTACTGCCTAGATTGGCTTCACTGGTATCTAACAATGTTTATTTCCATTTTGGGTTATAGTTTACTGCTTGTCACCCACTGTATTGTATGCGGCCAATCTGTCAGTTACCCATGCAACACGCTTCTGTTCTTCTGTTAGATCACCATACAGCAGGACCTCCTGCCTATAGATGGATGGTTAAAAAGTTATTGCCCATTCTGTTGATTCTGGGGAATGAGTGAAATCAACAGCTCCCCAGAAGGGCAGCATGAGCGAAAGTGATGTAGGGTTTACCTGAAAGCATACCTTGCTGCAAATAGTGTTTCCATTTAAAGTGGGTAGCCTGAAAGTAAAAGGTCCTAAAACAGTTTGCAGCACTCGGCCTCATCAATATATCAAAGCCAAGAAAACATCTATATATAGGAGCTGCCAGCACCATGGTGCAGATTTATCAATAGCCAATTTAAAATGGCCCACCAAACCTATTTTTTTCCCCATACCCCCCTAAAGCTATCACGTACTGCTCTCCTCCCCAAGGCCACATTGTCTTTAGGGATGTTGGTCCCTCAGGTGGTACGGTCCAATGGAAACATATAATGTTTCCATATGATGATGTCATCTCTCTGAGGAGATCGTGGCCCCGTTACCATACACAGATCTTGAGCTCATTGTCTTTATTTCCCATGCTTCACACATTGGTATACAGGCACTTTAGGGAAGCAGCATGTGCAGTTACCCCTAGAGGGACACAAGAAGATTCCAGATGGGGTATCAGGATCAATACCTTCTCTGAGGAGCCCTCGGACAATCCTATGGGACAACTCAGAGGTTTGTTCCCTACTATCTTCAACAGCGACAGCAGTGACAACATCCCCCAGCCCTCCTCTGTCACATCTAACTCCCCTCCCTTCCTATGTCAAACCTAGTTTAAAGCCCTGGTAAAAAGTCCAGAGAGCTTGCTCCCCAATACACTTGTGCCCCACTTGCTGAGTCAGAGACCATCAGCAGCCCACATACCTGGCTTCTCAAAGGCCCGCCCAAGATCAAAATACCCAAAGCCTTGGCCTAGACACCACCCCCTCAGCCAGTCAGTTACCTGTCCTGTTCTCCTTCTTTCTGGGTCCCAGTCACCCATCAGGAGGACAGATGAGAACACTACCTGCACCCCTGATCCCTTCAACATCCTTCCCAGGGATGCAAAGTCCTTTTTAATGTTACTCATTTTCCTTGTTGCAGCATCCTGGGACTCAGCCTGAATGACAGTAAGAGGATAGTAGTCCTCTGGTTTAATGAGCTGTGGCAGAGCCTTCCTAACGTCTCTGACACACACTCCAGTAAAACAACACACCTCTATGGAGAGGTTATCTGGGTGGCAAACGGGAGCCTTGGTAACCCCAAGCAAGGAGCCCCTGATTACTAATACTCTCTGCCCATTCTTTGTGGCACTGGTTTGAATGCAGCACCCTGACTGGTCTCGCTCCCTATGCTTGGTACTTCCCTCGTCCTTGACATGCTTCTTGGGGCCTGGGTTCAAACTACTGTCCAGACCCTCACCCTTTTCTTGCCCAAGAGCCTTTAATCTATTACCCAGGGACACCGCGGGCGCTGATGGCACCATGGGTGTTGGGGGTAGACACCTTCTGCTTTGAGCAGAGATGAGGGTCCAGCCCCTTTCCTCTCATGGGCGGTCCAGCCCTCTGTCCTGCCAGTGAGCAGCTGGATTGGCTACTAACTCTTGCAGGGACTTAGGAGGGGGCTGCTGGGCCTCAGTAGGGGTAGGCTGACACCTCCCATCTTTCTCCTTTAGAGACTCCCAGGAGCCCCTCAGGCTGCCGATCTCTCGCTGCAGCCCAGCCATCTGCTCAAGCAGCTCCTTGAGCAGGGCACACCTGCGCCTATGACAGCCCTCTCTTCCCTCAAGGCCCAAGGGGGCCTCCAGATTCCAGAGCACCCTGCAGTCATCAGTCTGGACTGCCACTTCACCAGATGCCACTTTACCAGATGCTGTGGCCTGATAAGCAGGAACTTGTTGCAGGTCTGTCTGTGGTTCAAGAATACTGAGGAATCTTACTATAAGTATGTTCTAGAAGTTGGCTAAAGTTTGGTAGTTGCTAAGTAGAGGGTTGAATTGGTCAATACACTCCTTTCTGCTCACCAGTCTTCTGAATTCATCTCCCTTACAAAAAACTGGTTGTATTATTTATCAAAAAAGAATAGGGTGTATTGAGGTCTAGTGTTGAGAAACTACTTTTTTTTTTTTCTTTTTTCTCTTTTTTTTTCTCTTTTTTTTTTTTTCTCATTCCCAGCAAACTCCATGTTTTTCTTTAAAACTACACTTAGTCCATCTCCACTGTTCTCTAAATGTACAGTATTCTCTCAAAGGATTCCTGCACAGTTGAAAAAAAAAATGTATATTTTTTTAAACATGTATTATTTTACTGGTTGTCTGATCTTCACATTTTGTCCCAGACCTCATAATAACAAGGAAACTTTTCAGAGGGTTAATGTGTATATATGTGTCTACACATATGCATATATACACACATATTTTCTCTTCAACATGCACTCAGCCATTTATGTTTGTTTATTCTTCCACGAAAGGATCATTCAGGTTATCTAAAATCAAACCATGCATGGGGGGGGGAACTGCACAGAAATCATGCTTTTATGTCAGTGGCATCACAGATAAAAGTGGAAGAGACAACTCAAACCAGAGAAGTGAGGTTGGAGGAATATCGCCCCATTCAGTAAATTAGCAGAATACCCCAGTTCATCCACTAAAGATCACTTTGCTGTGCACCTCTTGTAGTTTAGACTTGCCAGATAGCCTCTTACATAAAGAGGTTCTTGTCTCTTTCTCCCCCAAGACATAGTGGTTGGGAAATCTAGTATTTCCTGATTTATTTTTTTTATGTGATTTTTCAGATTATTTTAGAGATTTTCAGTGGAATTTTATAACAATATGTGACTGCAATGTAAATAGTGTATGGTCTTAGCACAGACTGTAGGGAATATTACTGTTGCAAGAATAGGACAAGTTGGTGCAAGAAAATGGTATTTTAATTTTAAAGCTGCTGTGCATTTGTGTGAAAGCTATCCTAAGCCAAACAAACACTGTCTTTTGTTGGCTCAGCTGTAAATATGATGCTACAGACAGGGCTGCAAAGAATGGTCCTTCTGACAAAGGAGATCCCTGGAACTGGTCTTTTTGGGAGACTTCAGCTCTGCATCTGACTGCCAGCTACCACACTGGTAAGCAGGAAGATGTCTTTGCCCTTTCTCTAAATTGAATTTTACTACTTTTCATGTCTACATAGCTACTGTCCAGAATGTGATATGTTTTGGTTTCGTGCTTTGAGTGTCATCTCTTCCTCCTCATAGCTTTGGCCAAGTCATGAGTATAGTGCTTTTAATCAAGAGCGTGCTTTCCTTTTCAAAAGGGCCACTTTTTGTATTGTGACTACCCTGGGTTCACTTTGCCCTTCATCAGAGGCAATAGAGCAGAAGAGATTTTTCTTGAAGCACATCTGGATATAGATCTATGAATATAGGACAAATCCTGAAGAATACCTCTTTAGTTATAGAATCATAAGAAATTATTCCTAATGTCCAATCTAAACCTCCCCTTGTGCACTTGAGGCCATTTCCTCATCTTCTATCACTTGTCACGTGAGAAAAGAGACCACCGCCCACCTTGCTACAATCTCCTTTCAGGCAATTGTAAAGAACAATGGGGTTTCCCCTTTTCTTCAGAATAAACAACCCCAGTTCCCTCAGCTGCTCCTCAAAGCTCTTGTTTTCCAATGCTTTCACCAGCTTCATTGCTCTCCTCTGCACACCCTCTAGCAACTCCATATGCCTCTTGTTGTGAGGGGCCCAAAACTGAACACAATATTTGAGGTGCAGTCTCACCAATGCTGTGTACAAGGGGACAATTACTTCTCTAGTCCTGCTGGACACACTATTTCTGATGCAGGCCAAAATACCATATGCATTCTTGGCCATCCGAGCACTCTGCTCATTCATGTTCTGACCAGCACCCCCAAGTACTTTACAGGGCAACTTTCCAGCCACTCTTCCTGAAGCCTACACTGCTGTATGGGGATGTTATGACCCAAGTTCAGGACCTGGCACTTAGCCTTGTTGAATGCCATTCAATTGGACACAGCCCATTGATCTAGCCTATCCAGATCCCTCTGCAGAGTCTTCCTGCCCTCAGACAGATCAGCACTCCTGCCAAATTTGATATCTCTGCAAACTTACTGAAGGTGCACTCAATCCCCTCACTCGGATCACTGATAAAAATTATATACAAAACTGTCCCTAAGGCCGAGCAAGGGGAATGCCACTGGTGACTGGGTGCCAGCTGGTCTAAATTCCATTCACTAAGACTCTCTGAGCCCAGTTACTCAGACAGTTCTTTACCCAGTGAACTGTACACCTGCCCAAGCCATGAGAAGACAGTTTATCCAGGAGAATACTGTGGGACACAGTGTCAAATACTTTACTAAAATCCATATAAAAAGCATCCTCTGCCTTTTCCTCATTTACTAAGTTCTCAGTCCCAGTTTCTTCTTGATAACGGTCATTGAGTGAAGCACCCTGGAGCCTGCCATGTATCTAGGATGTGCACTATGAGGCTGACACTGTCAGCCTGACCTAGCAAAATGACTGTTGACCCATTGCCCAACTGCAGAGAGAATTAAAACTAATCTTGTAATTCTCTGCAGTCACCAACCACAGAAGCTCTGAGAGGTTAGGTTTGGACTGGTGTGGGATTCCCCTGCCCTTGGCATGAGGATGAGACCATGACCAAGGCTGAGTTGCTGTGAGTTATTTCACCTTTTCCTTGTGGTGGACACCCCAAAAGCTAACCAAAGTCTCTCAAACTGTAAACTTCAGGTTTATTTAAAATGTAAGATAACAAATCCAGAGAAAGATAGACTTGTGAGCAAAGGAAGCACTGAGGCTGAGTAAACAAACCATTTTAAATCAAACTACCTCACTTGTTAAGATATTTCTTTGTAAACAGCATTCTCTTCTTAATCCTGTGACATTCTGGATTTGAAGGACTTCATGTAGTCCCACAGTGACTTTAGGGCCACTTCCTTGTTTCTTTCACCTCTGATATGTAGCTGCTTAGTTCTGCTGCTTTCTGAAGCCTCCAAACTTGCCTTAGGTCCAGTGGCTCCTAGGGAAGTGATGTATCCCCTACCCCTTTCATCAGAGCCCACCCAATTAAAGCACAGCAGATAGAATACAAAAATGAAAAGGCAGCTCTCTTCCAGACTTCTCTGTAGTACAGTGCAGAACTATCCCCCACCCCCTTCAGTAAACTGAGTACAAACAAACAGCTCCATCTTCTTTCTGAAATAACGGTTTAGACTCTTGTTTCAGCCATTAAGATTATTGTGTTACATTTATGTTCTTACTTTGTTCTTTGGTGATGAAAGGTTAGTGAAGGAACTACAAATATGCTTCAAAGGAGACTTGATGAATAAGGTCATTAAGAAGTATTGCTTGTCTCAGGGACATCAGAATGTGCTTTCTAATAAGAATGAGAGAAAGTTTCCTGCATGATTCTATGTTCATTAGCCTTGGCTACAATATTGTTGATTAAGAAAAGATCTTTTTCTTTCTTTTCTTCCTTTTTTTTTTTTTTTTCTTTTTCTTTTCCTTCTTCTTCCAATGAGTAAGCATGCCATCACTGCACTTCATCAAAGAATTCACAAAGCTTTCTATCTTTCTCCATCCTGCAGATGCTGGAGAGAGCCATGAATTGACTTTGACACCATTTGAAGTAGGAGTGTTTCTGCCTCAAAGGAGATGGTAAAAATGACAATCCTTAGAGTCACAAAAGCACCAGAGTGTCAAGAGCCACTGAAAGACATTGGAAGAGCTTTGGTAGCATTCACCATTTGCTGGTCATGTCTCTGCTCCACTGGTACCTCCTCTTTCTTGTATTGGCTCTGACATGTCAGTGCCAGAAAAACCTTCATGTATATATTTCTCCATTATCCTGAGAAAAGCAAGAGAATCTGCTGTGGTGTCATTCTCTGCAGGCCGCTCTCACATCTCTCACCAACTTCTTCACAGGTACCTTTGTTTTCAGTAACAACTTTCTGTCCAGCTAACTGTTATTGTGACTCTGTTTTTCAAGTTTTGGTTGTCTCTACTGCTCTTCGTCCTGTGTACTTTCCCATCAGGGTTAAGTCTAACTCTGACTTTCTTTCCTTGACCTACACAAGACTGCTGATGATTTTATGCACAGGTCTGTGGTGTAGGATTGTTTCTCTTTTGGTAGGCAATCACATTTTATCCCCCCAGAGATCTGGTATCCAGTGCTGTTCTCTGATAAGTCCTTGGTTAGGGTTTTCTGGTCATTTTTTTCTACTGTCAATCTTGTCTATGACAAATAGGTATGTGTGTGGTTGCACCTGCCTACAGGATCCAAAATATAAATACGTCTTAAACTTCACTTGCAGCTGCAGGGAAAGCCAGTGCATGGCAATGCTTCAAAGTGCCTCCTTGTGCACAAGGAGGACTGTGGACGTAGAAGTGTATATGCTTGTATCTATGAGAAACGGGATCTGTACGTGATCACACCTCTCACCAAGGCAGGACTCATCAACAAACAGTGGTTCCCTAAAAGTCAGGCATCTGATGTTAGCAAGTCATCCAGGTTCCTAATGTGTAAAAATTAAGGCTCTTCCAGAGGCTCATCCATCCAGTCTTTGACACCTCTCTTAGCAAAGAATGTGCTAAGCTTGGCAAGGTGTCTGGAGAGAAAGGTGAGAGATTCCTTTGATTAGAAGCTTAAGCAGATAAAATGGGACAAATTCCATCTACTGTTCCTACACAAAGGTGGGAGTGAGGTTCCTCATTGAATCTGTTGTTTGTGACCCTCTTCTGCCTTTTCTGAAATACTTGCACTTTTTTCACACATATTTTTTGTCGTTGAGGACTCATAGCAAGGTGCCGTTGACACTTGGCCAAAGCCAACAACAGTGCAGAAGTAGTCAGGAGGCCCTGTTATATTAAATCTGAACAGGGAGAGAAAGTCAGATTTAGTTTCATTCCTGACCCAGTTAGATGCATCATTTACATGAAAGAAAGTGTGTCACCTCGCCTTGCAGCCTTCATCTTTGTCAGTTGTAATGGAGACTGCCTTATTGGAGAGTCTCCCTCCCAGCTCCTTAATTTTTTTCCCCCATCCTCAACAGAAGTATAGGGACTGTGCTTTCCCATGCAGAGACCTTTCTCTTCTTTGGTATGCTCCATTCAGTGATGCTAAGATCACAGTCCCTTTTATATCTGCCTGGTGTTATCTTTCCTCTTCACTGAACTCCATTTAGTCAGATACCTCCTTTGCCAGAAGAACTGTAGCTGTGTTCTGTCTTGCCATCCTGATCTGACATGCCTGATTCAGCCATGGACTCCCTTTGAATTGCCATTAGGATGTACAGTAGCACCTGAATCTCAAGGAATTAGTATGCTTCAAAACCCCGATTTTGCATGGACACTGGAGCATGTTGGCCCTGGAGCATTTGTGACATTTTCCGGACATTCATCACAGTGATTTGCTGGAATAAGCTTACATGTCTGTGCTGTGTTCTCTGCCATTAATCCACTCCCACTTCTTCTTGCTCTCCTTGTACTGGAGACCAAGTGAGTAGTAATGACCTGTGGATTCTGAAATAAGGTAATCCTAGAAAGGAAAAAGACCACAATGCTAATACTTCCAAATTACATTTTCTTCACTGGAGGTGCACAGAAATTTTAGTACTAAATAGCCAACATAGAAAGAACGGTATGGATCTAGCTACACTTTCTCTTTCTGCAGCTTCAGAGGCTGAACTATTCCATTCTTATTTAATCTCATCCCTCTTCCTGAGGTGTCTTAGGAACAGACTAAATAAAACAATACACTCCTGATACTATTAAAGCTGTACATTGTAGTTAGCCAGATGTGATACCTGGAGACACTTTTCTGTTCTGACTATGATGGGAAGGCCTCTTCGGTTTTTCTCAAAGTGATGTCTCTGACCAAAAATGTCTGTTTGACTCATTTGGTCTCAGTTTTTGTGCTAAATCTCTTTAAGGCATACATCATGTAGGAAGAGAATTTGTTCCTTCCCATGGGAACATGTTTGAGGAGAGAAGCTTCTAGATGCAAGATTTTAAGAGGGTACAATGCCAAAACGCATCTTCCTGTGAAGGCTTTTCCTACCTTACAGAGGCACTTGGTGTATGTGTTTATAGGCTCCCAGAGACATCTAACATAAGAAGACACCAGTAACCCACAAGATCTTTGGCAACAGGTCAAACAACCCTGGAAGCAGCCCCATGGATTTAGATCTCACCAGTTCTTTCTTGTTGTCAATGGTCACCAGTTCTGAGTGCATGCCAGTACATTCATCATGGAAAGCTGTCCAGTTTTTTCTTTCTGTAGTTTGAGAAAAGAAGTAGCATTTTTTCCCATTTCTTTTCCAATGCTGGGGGCAATCTATAGGAGGGAAAAACATGGAAAATTCCATGTTCAAACAAATAAAATGATCCCATTACAAAACAAACAAACAAACAAACAAACAAACAAACAAAAAAAGAGAGAAAATTACAGCCAGAAAAGTTGTGGTTCTGTTCATAATTTTCAGCAGGCCTCCAGGGATCCCTGCCAATCTCTATAGCTAATACAAGCTCATTAGTCTCTATGCATGAGTCAGAGAAGTAGGATCATGGATAACATTATCCAGTCTTTTAAAACTTTGTTCAGGAAGTGAAGAGAAAAGCTGCAAAAAGCAGCTTTCAGTTTTCAAACATCTTATTTTCCCATTTCAATATATGGCAAAAGTGATGCGACTGAAAAAATATTTCTCCGTGTTGCTAGGAACAGAAGGACAGAGAATGAGACTTGGAAAGGGTGATACAATTCAGTGAGACAGAGACTGTGACAGAGTTTTGTTAGTTACTCAGCAGTCCTTAAACATCAAAAAGAAATTGCACTTAGTTAAAAGGCTAAGAAGGGAGGGGTTTTTGAAAGCAATAAATATGCATTGATCCAGCATGCTCACTACTATGCTGTGATACCAAAAGGACTATTGTGTTAATGTCCATTCATCTAGCCACAGGCTCCTCTGCACTATCATGAAAGGAGTAAATCAGTTCTTCCTCCCTCTGAAGCAATAACATAGTATTGAGCAAACACTACTTTCAAATATGAAAATATTGCTGTTTGGCCTTGAGAGCATATTCTCTGAGTTATTAGTGACTTTTTGGGGGGGGTGAGATTAGTATTTTTATTATTTTATTATTTTATTATTTTTCTTCTGAACAAAATCAAGAAACCCTCTTAAAAGGCAATCCAGCAGGTACCTGAAAATTGCCTTTTGAACCACAGATGATTACCTACCTTGTGCCTTATCATAGCTCATGGAGAACGTTTCTCTGTCCTGTGGGTTGCTTGTGGTTGGATGGTCTGGAAATAAGATGACAATAATTTATGTTTTGAATAGCTGACCATTTTGCCACAGAGCGTCAAAGCTCTTCTAGACCTTTTTGGTCTTCACTATCACTCCACAAAGAATATCTACTCCTCCCCTATTTCATCCTTTACTGAAAAAAAATGTAGTACTATACTGTGGAGCCGATTTCCAAAGAGTGTTGCACCTCGGGACCAAAATGAAACAGTCTTCACTACAGGTTTTAAAGCAGATACCCAAGCTGAAAGAACCTTATTTTCACAGAATTAGTGGCTGAGATCCCATAGGACATGGTCCCTAGGGAGAGGGGATCTGATCAGTGCTGGCAACTATTTAAGGATATTTTCTTTAGAGAGCAAGAGCTCACTATTCCCATATGCAATATATCAAGCAAGTAGGAAAACAGCATGATTGAACAAGAACCTGCTGGCCAAACTTAGGCAAACGAAGAAAATGCACAGACAGTGGAAACCGGGCCATGTATCCTGGGAAGAGCACAGAAATGCTGTCCGGATGTGCAGGGATGGGATCAGGAAAGTAAAGGCACTGACAGAACTAAACTTGGTGAGGGATGCAAAAAATAACAAGAACAGGTTGTACAGGTACATTGGCTGCAAAAGAAAGACTAAGGAGAGTGTACCAACTCTGACAAATGAAGAGGGAGAACTGGTAACAACAGATGTGGAGAAGGAAGAGGTCCTTGACAAATTCTTTGCCTTGGTCTTCACCAGTGGTCAGGCTTCCCACCTATCTTGAGTCCTCAAGCCTCTAGGCAGGGGCTGGAGGACCAGAGTCCCTCCCACTGTAAGTGAAGAGCAAGTTTGTGATCTCCTGATGCAACTTAACAACTACAAGACTATTGGGCCTGAAGACATGCATCCCAGGGTCCTGTGGGAATTGGCTTATGTAGTTGCCAAGCCACTCTCCATCATATTTGAAAAATCACGGCAGTCAGGCAAAGTCCATGGTGACAGGAAAAAGGGAAACATCACTCCCATTTTTAAAAAAGGGTAGAAAGGAACACTAGGGGAACTACAGTCAGGCACGCCTCACCTCTCTGCCTGGCAAGATCATGGAATGGGTCCTCTTGGAGTCAATGTTAAGGCACATGCAGGACAAGGAGATGATCCAGGATAGCCATCTTGGCTTCACCAAGGGCAAATCATGCCTGACCAATCTGGTGGCCTTCTATGATGGAGTGATTGCATCAGTCAACAAGGGAAGACTGACTGTTGTCATCTACTTGGACTTCTATAAGGCCTTTAATGTGGTCCCACATGACATCCTAATCTCTACATTGGAAAGATATGGATTTGAAGGGTGGACCATCTAGTGGACAAGGAATTGGCTTGACGGCCACACCCAGAAAATCAATGTCTCTATGTCCAGGTGGAGGGCATTGATGAGCAGAGTCCCTCAGGGGTCTGTCTTGGGACTGGTGCTTTTCAATATCTTCATTAATGATGTAGATGATGGGATTGATTGCACCTCAACAAGTTTGCAGGTGACACCAAGCTGAGTGGTACGGTTGATACAACAAAAGGAAGAGATGCCATCCAAAGGGACCTGGACAGGCTGGAGAAGTGGGCCCATGTGAACCAAATGAGGTTCAACAAGTCCAAGTGCAAGGTGCTGCACCTGGGCCAGGGCAATCCCAGACATGAGGACAGGCTGGGAGAAGCACTCATTAAGAGCAGCCCTGTGGAGAGAGACCTGGGGGTTCTGGTGAACAAAAGCTTGACGTGAGCCAGCAGTGAGCAATTGCAGCCCAGAAGGCCAAATGCGTCCTGGGCTGCATCAACAGAGGAATGACCAGTAGGTTAAGGGAGGTGATTTTCCCACTCTACTCTGCCCTCGTGAGGCCCCATTTGGAGTACTGCATCCAGGTGTAGTGTCCCCAGCACCAGAAGGATGGGGAAGGACTTATAAAAAGATGGAGAAGGACTCTTTACTTGTGTAGATAATGATTGGACAAGAGGCAATAGTCTTAAACTAAAAGAGGATAGATTTAGACTAGACATAAGGAGGAAATTCTTCACTGTAAGGGCAGTGAGACACTGCAAAAAGTTGCCAAGAGAAGTTGTGGATGTCCCATCCCTGGAGGTGTTCAAGACCAGATTGGATGGGGCCCTGGGTAACCTGACCTAGTGGGTGGCATCCCTGTCTATGGCAGGGGCATTAGACTTAGATGATCTTTAAGGTCCCCTCCAACCCAAGCCACTCTATGATTCTATGATTACTTTCCCTGTTTCTTCAGACATAGTAGCTGTGAGGGACTTGTGCTGCATGGCAGGCTTCTGACTCCCAAAAAAAGGGACTTTGGAGAGAGGCTTACAACTTCATTTTTCTTATTTGATGACTAACTGGACTGTATACCTATCACAGAGAAAAAGGAAAAAAAGAAAAAAAATCTGCGAGGGTGAAAAAGTGGTTTTGAGGCCTCAGATAAGCTAAAGTTATGCTTTACTAAAGCTTATGTTTACTAGAGCAGGTCATGTGTTTTTATGTATTTTTCAAGTCTTCTCAAGCCTTTGGTTTTTCAGTTTTAGGAACTTCCCCAAGAGTTTAGATCCTGAAAGGACCGAGTTCAGGGATCACTCATAATTAATAGGACAGAAGAGGATTCTGCTGTTCCAGCTGGCTCTGTGTAGCGGTAACTAAATCTAGATACTCTCCAAGCTTCTCTGCTTGGGAAAACTCAACTGTACATCAGAGAATCAGAATCACAGAATCATTTAAGTTGGGAAAGACCTCTAAGATCATCATTAACCTAGCACTAAACCATGTCCCTAAGTGCCATGTCTACACATCTTTTACATACCTCCAGGGATGGTGATTCAACTACTTCACTGGGCAGCCTGTTCCAATGTTTCACAACACTTACAGTGATGAAATTTTTCTAACATACACCTAAACCTCCCCTGGCACAATTTGAGGCCATTTCCTCTTGTCCTATCACTTGTTGCTGGGGAGAAGAGACCAACCCCTACCCTGCTACAACCTCCTTTGAGGTAGCTGTAGAGAGAGACAAGGTCTCCCCTGAGCCTCCTTTTCCCTAGGCTGAACAACCCCAGCTCCCTCAGCTGCTCCTCTTAAGACTTGTTCTCTACACCCTTCACCAGCTTCACTGCCCTTCTCTGGACACTCTCCAGCACCTCGATGTCCATCTTGTAGTGAGGAGCCCAAAACTGAATGCTCTGTTCAAGGTATAGCCTCACCAGAGTTGAGTACAGGTGGACAATCAATTCCATAGTCCTGCTTGCCACACTGTTTCTGATACAAGCCAGGATGCTCCTGACATTTTTGGCCACCCAAACACACTGCTGGCTCATATTCAGCTAGCTGTTGACCAATAGTCCCAGGTCCTTCTCTGCCAGGCAGCTTTCTAGTCACTTGTGTAAAAATACAATGGCCCCTGCCATGAACAGTTGATTTTAGTTCAGCTGACTGGGAGTTAATGAATTGTCTAGAACAAAGTTTAAAGAGGCATTTTTGAGGTTATTTGGAGTTGAAAAAAAAATATATTAATAACTGTGGTAAAGAGACTATAGACTAAATATTATAGTGGTGGAATCATTATATTTGAAACCAGAATCAATAAATTCATTGAAAACAAAAATAAAATAAAATAAAATGAAATAAAATAAAATAAAATAAATAAAATGAGAAAAAAAGATTGGATTCAAGAGAGTTCTGACAAACTTGTACCAGAACAGCACAGTTCACGCTGTTCATGGTTCAGTATGGTATGCAGGCTTCATACCTGAGACAAACAGTAAAAGAAACAAAATATTAAAAGAAAGAACTTCATTTACCAGTGGTAAACTCAAAAATAAGATAAGAGAAAAGAAGTGGGGTGGCATTTAGATTATGTAAAGTGCAAACAAATTCCTTTAAGCTCCCTAAAACTCAGGAATCTCTTTCAAACATACTTTCATTCATATTCAGTTAAAGATTTCTGGTGTTATAGACATCCTGGTGACCATATGCAAGATCATCTCTGAAATATTCTCATGGGTAACCACCATAATATCATTATTATTTCATTTTTACTTTCTTGTTTTCAACATATTTGTATTTATTTGATTTATTTGTTTAACTTGATTTGATTTGATTTATTGCTTGAACATCGTATGTTTTGATGATTGTGCTTCAGATTTTTTTTTCTTTCAGAATTTTTCTTTTGAAAACATAGAATGGAAAACCATTCAACTCCTTTACAGATTTCTCTTATGACCATGGTTTGTCAACAGTTACTGTCCTGAACCATCAAACTAGCCTTCAGCTTCTACTGGTTTTACTCGTCATGATTTAGATGTTATTCTTTGGGTGAGCCACAAATAATTTGCAGTTATTACATTTTTAGCTGAACTTACACAGGAGTGTCACCCCCACCCCTAAGACCAGTAGGAGGATTATCACAGCAATCAATATTCCAACATGTGTTCTGGAACAACAGTTTTTACCTACAGAGAGAAAAAATAAGGATTAGGAAAACAATTGTGGTAGGACTTTTCATCGTCATATGAGCCCTTTCCAGGCTCAAACTGAGATAACTCTTTCAAGTTAGTCAGAGTGTTTCCCTCTGATGTTTGTTCTTCTTGTGCCTACCTGTTATTTTTTTTTCTTTCCCATCATAGGTATTCAACTGAACCCTTCTGATACTGCCTAGAATACTATGTTAAATTCTGCTGTACCTGATACTAGAGTTCAGTGTTCTCTGGTATCCTTACCTGCCCTCTCAAAATATTAGTGAAGGAAAACCCAACCAGCCTATCAGATAAAGGCCCTGCCATATCATTTTTTTTTTTTTTTTTTTTTTTTTTCAGAAGAGTTGAACTGTCTCATCTTTATGTTTTGACAATTGTTTATGTATTTTTGGTTTTGGATTTACTTCAAGGAGATCCTTGCATCAGTCTCTGCCAACTCAGTGGGTACTGCAGAGCACAGGCAGCTTCAAGAGGGTCAAATGGTATGTTTGGAAGCTGACTGAACTCATTAGACACTGAATTAAAGGGTAAAAAAAAGCTTTCCATCACTTCCCGCTTCACATATCTGCTAGAGTATTTTACTTACCCCTTCTGCTGTCTTTGAAGTTTGTGATGTCTGTTTGACCACCGGGAACTGCAGAACAAATGTAGGTTATTCCTTATATCATCCCTAGATCTTTAAAGTAAATAGTTTTATGTAAAGGAGCAGACCAACCTGAATCTTCACCCTAACTGCAGTCAATACTTGGTCTGTTTTGTCTGATAACCTCATTTTCATGCCTATGTATTCATTACTAGTTGAATTAGTGAAGTATTAAGGAGCTGTCGTATTTAATACAGTATTAAACTAAACTGCTTTTAAAACAGTCTTTGAAAAAGAATCATCAACCCCAGAGTGAAATGGATCCAGGTAAATTCAAAGAGGCCAAACTGAAGATGCAGAAGCAGTTTTGGATGCCAGAAGTGGATAAATTGGTCAATTACTCTTATGGGAGCTATTGGAAGGGGCGTGTGCCCAGGCAGAGTTGGCTGTACCTCACTGTCAATCACCTCTCTTTCTGTTCATTCCTGCTGGGCGAAGAGGGTGAGTTGTAAACTTGGTAGTTGCTTTTCTGCTGTATCCCATGATCTTTTTGAGGTGGTTGATCTTTCATGTGGACTTTTTTTAAAGCTGACAGCTGGTTTTATTTGTTTTTACTTTTAAGAATCCCTTGAGCTCTGGCTCAGCATGTAGATCAGTCCTTATACTCATAGGCACTTTGGTGAAATTTAAACTGAATGCCTGAGTCACAGCTGGACTTGATTATCTCATAATTCTTTTTCAACTCAAATGATTCTACGATTCTATATACTAGAAGCCTAAGAAATAAGATGAGAAGACCTAAAATGTCCAGCCCTAGACCAAAACACCCAGGCCTCAGGCACCAAAGAACGTGTGCTTTGTGTCATCCGAGGTGGCCTCAAATATCAGATAACTGACATATCTATGTCTGGAAGATGTTACAAAACCTACATGAGATCTGTGGTCTTCTAGATCTGCCTACTGAAGGCAGACAGAATGTGCTAATACTTCCCAGGTGGTTCTGGACACCTGAGGTTTGTTAACTGAAGAGCACCCCAATATGTATATGGGAAAGTGGATAGAAGCAAAAGTACAGCATAGTACTAGACTACAAAAGGAAAAATACAGTGCTAATGGATAAAAGAGGGGAGCTACATAAAGGAGAAGGCACTTATAAAAAGGAAGTTGAAAAGTGCTGCTAGAAGAGAATAAAATTCATACGGGCAGAGAATATATTATTAAAGGATAACATCCTGGCAGCATGTGGACAATATAAGCCACTTACTAAGAATGATCTGGGAACAGATAAAAGGAAGCAGACAGGGCTATTAGAAACAGACAGTAAATTTTCAAAGCTGTAAACATCAAATTTACAAAGCTGTAAACACCAAATGAAAGAAATAGAAAGTATCACAAACGGTGGGAAGATAAAAATCATATATAAAAATAATTAGACAGCTAAGAACTTGAGAAGCAAAAACCATCAGAATTACCACTCAACCTGTCTTTAAACACAATGAGAGAAGGTAACTTTTTGGAGCTCTGTAGGCCAGTGAATTGTATGGTATCCATGCAGTATTCAGAAGATAAGACTAGCAGAGAAGCTAAATTAATCCTTTTTATCAGGATTGACTGAGTAAGAACTGGGTGGATCTCCCATTTCAGGACAGTTTTGTGTGAAGAGTTTCTTGAATATGGCCCAAATATACAAATGGGTGCAGTAAAAAAAAAAAAATCCAAGACAAGTAAGGTGTGAGACAGCTGGATTACTAATGCATATTTGTAATCTCTCTCTTAAAACTACCTTTACACCCAGGAATTAGAAGGTAACATATCCAATGTGAGCTAAACCCACAAATAAACAAATAAATAAACAAAAAGCTAGAATAGATCTGTGAACTTCAGCTGATCACACAATAACAGAATCATTTAAGTTGGAAGTGACCTTTTCAGATCACCTACTTCAACTCCCTTGCTCGAGCAGGTTGAGGTAGAGCAGGTTGCTCAGGACTGTGAGGTCAGGTTTTAACTATCTCCACAGATGGAGACTCCACAATCTCTCTCTGGGAAACCTGTTCCACTGTTTGACCACCCTCAGAGTAAAGAAGTGTTTCCCTCTGTTCTGAAATTGTACCAGGGAACCTAGTGGGTACTGTAATATGGTACCCACTATAAAATCCTGAATATCATGGAGACCTTGGATTGGGTTTAGCTGCTTACTGTCTCTTTCAGGGAGCATTAGCTGAAATAGTAGGCCAGTTCAGAATAGACAAATGCAGCTGGTTCTTCATTGCATATCTAAAAGAACAGTGGATCTCCTTGTCAAAGGATGTTATAGAAATCAGGGCTATGTATGGAATCAAGGGGAGATTGGGCAAGTTCATAAAAGAGAAATCCACCAATGGTAAGCAAATAGAAACACATCTGCCTCAGGAAGTCCTTGAGTAGTTGGATGCATGTGAAAGTTATTACAGGAAGACAGCATATATGCCTACCCTCTTCTTACTCATCAGTAGTTGTACACTTTTGACTGCCATTGCAGATAGAGGGTGGGCGATGTGATTTCTTGATACTGCCTATAAATCTTGTGTTCCTATGCCAGTGAATCGAACAAGTGTTTAGTTGCATATAATACAACACATCAGCTGCTCCTTACTTTGGCTGCATAAAGCAGTAAAGTGTATATTCCTGTCTCCATGTGGTCCCAAGTTGTTTTATATTACTTCATTTCTTGAAAACAAGGAATGGACTCCTCTCTTCACATTGTTTAAATTAATATCAGTTTAGCAGACAGCTGAAAACTCACCAGATGATGCATAGCTAGCTACAGCACTTGTGTCTAGGGATTGCACGTTCAGTTCTGCATATGTAGAATCTAAAAGCAGGAAAAAATAATGGGGAACAGAAAAAGAAGAGAAAAAAATAAACGTAATTAAAATAACTGCAGTTATGAGAAATGATAAACACATGGCAGCAACTGATGCAATTCATGTGACAGTGTTTAACTTTGACACAATAATATGTTTGCCCATTGCATTCAAACAATAAAGGTCTTGCTATAAGCAGAAAAAAGATCTGTTTTATCATTAGTTCAGTGTGGACAGTGACAGAGGAAACATGAACACACACTTTAAATCTAAACAGAAGTGGAAAAAAATGTCTAAGGTCTCTGACTCTCTCACCCAGTTTACATATAAACGTGAGTGGTGAGAGTGGTTACGATAAGGAACCGAACCTGAAAGCTACGGTTCATACTGAATTTGAAGGGGTTGCTTATTAACAAGATCGTGAGGAAAAGTTGAGAACTACTCCAACATATGCAGATAATAAATGAAAGAAGGCAGGTGGCGAAGAAAGGAAGGGTAGGAACATGTAAAAATAAGGTAGAAAAGAACAAATACAATGTTGCAATTTTATAAAACATTCATAATCATCCTGACATGCAGCACTGAGTTCCATTGTTTCTGTCAGCATACAGAATTAATATGTTCTATGACTGTAAGTGCATTCTTCTGCTTATAGAATTAATCTCATTCCTTTCAGATTAATGCATTTGATCCCAGGAAATCTGCTGTCATAGTGAAAATAGCAAACCAGAGGGAAAAGAATAGAGAAGACAGTTTCTAAGCTCCTTTGTGTAAGATATTTATACTTACTGGGAGATACAGTGCATAAATTAAATGAACATTTACAGGAAAATAGTTCATAGGGGATTTCCAGAAAGAAATATAAAAATGCTATTTAAACTGTGTAAAAGTTGTAAGCAGGAGAACATGTATTAAATTATAAGTAAAATGGAATTTTCAATCAAGTGTCTTCTATTGTGGTTGTATGTCAATCTGGCTGTGAGTTAATCATTTGAAAGTGGTGATGAGAACACTGTTTCTTGGGGCATTAGAAACTCCAGCCACCTCAAAAGAGATGCCAAGGGATTACACTTTATGCAAAATTCAGGTGCAGGATGGCAAGAAATAGGTACTACTATTCCTGTCCAAGAGACAGTAATGTTAAACAGAGAAAAGGAAAGGAAAGGAAAGGAAAGGAAAGGAAAGGAAAGGAAAGGAAAGGAAAGGAAAAAAAAGAAAAGAAATACAGAGATGAAGTCTATAATGTTTTATAATGAAGTCTGTTTATATGTTAATGTTTATAATGAAGTCTACAATGTCTATAATCATTTTAGGATGTAATTTTATGCAGATGTAGCAAAAACAGTGTAAAAATTTACATAATAATTCTTACTGCTAAGGTAAGATTTAGGTAAGAATTTTGCAAAATCGTTGTACTAAATCAAAACAAATCTGTTCATAAAATATTTTATGCTTGATTTATTAAACAAGCAGCATGCACCAGCAAGACCAGGAGGGAAAAAAACCCCAAACAATGCTTGCTATGTTCAGCACGCAGCATTGTGCTATGCATGAGACTGCTTCAAACAATGGAAAAATTAGGAACTCAAACCTCTGATCAGTTTGCAGTAAGAATCAGAGTATGCTACATAAGAACAGACCTGGATCAGGATCAAGTAACATTCAGCTGTGGAGTACTTTTTAAATTGGACCTCTTAAAACCACACAAGAAACTCCCCTTCATATTTGCACCTTGACAAATGAAAAATAGACCTTATAACAATTCCCTTTATTCTGGTTAAAAAATAAACTAAAAATTGACCCCACCTGCAATTTTTTCACAGCTTTGCCCTCTATATTTCCTTCACCCCCTTTGGGGCTTGGTGCCACCCTCTTTCAAAATATATGTGAGGGAGGTTGAAAAAAACAAAGCTCAGTGCAGACAGATTGCCCTACCTTGGACATAGATGTCCTTCTGTAGCCTAGACCTGCTTGCTTCAGTCAAGTTCAAGTCAGCATAGATGAGATTTTCTGACATTATTATTCCCACTTCTTTTTCTCCTTTGTTGCTGTCGAAAAGTTGTTCTCTGCTGTAACGGGCTTGTAACTTCCCTCCTCTGCTTCCTAAAGAGGAAGTTCTTTCTTTGTTCTGTCATACAGAAGCCAGTAATGACAGGGGAAGTTCGATTCTAGCTGATCTTTTTATAGCAGCATGTTAAGGTAGGGTTGCAGCCTCAATGTGACAGCCTTTGTCTAGTAGGGGCTCTGGCATTGTTAGTATTTTCAAATTCTATTTTTCCCCTTGTATTTTGAAAAGACAGACTTTGTTAGATGAAGTGGGAAGGAGAAAAGCAGTACAGATTCAGAAGTGAGGTCTGAGAAACAGAGTAAAGCTCTCAGTGTGGACCTGCAGCACATCATAGGAATCAACCTTGAGTTGTTCAGGAGGCAGTGCTGTCAAAAGCAGACATCTGAAAGTATGATGTATTTGTTCCTGATCTGTAGAGAAATGTATTCAATACTGCTGAAAGACCCTGCCACACTTCAGAGTTTTGTCATATGGCTGCAGCTTTTTAAAGCCAGAAACATCTGAATTCCTGTGTCTCAAGGAATGTGGGTTTTATGCAGCTCACAAACATGTTAATTCCCTTTGTGGGTAACTTCTGATGGCAAATTGGGATTCCTAAAGTAGGATGGCCCCAGCGTGTTTCAGGAAGGGCCAAGGGAGGTTAATTTGCAAATGCAGCAACTAAAAAAGTTTAGCCTAAACACAACAATCCCCAGACTTTCCAAGTTTTTAATCTCCACATGACTGATGTTTTCTTAGAACAGAAGATGACAGTTATGTGAACTTTGTGCTGTGAATCACTTTTAAATGGAATGCTCATAGCAGCAATTAGCAATTGAAAATTCCAGATTTACTATCATGCCCTGAAGGCAAATTGATCTGCCTGGAGAAACCTCCTGCCCTCATTAAAGTACAAGGGAGTACAATGTATAGCTCTTTACTCTTGGCTTTGCCATGACTTGGCTGCACTGTGAGTGAGAAGAAATATGATATATTCCCATAGGAATTTGAAGGGGAGGGACTTCATTATTATGATTATTTTTTAAGTGAGAATTGTGAGAATTAAGATAACGTTACTAAGAAGAACACAGTGATCTCACTAATATATTTTATTTGGGATACAGCTCTGGATGTCTGGATGATTCTCTTGAAATCCTTTGAAATCCGGGATTTGCCTTCAAAGCAAATAATTTTTTTTTTCTGTCCATGCTTTAGTTTTAGGTAAGATAATTACTAGCTATTAAATATTCATCAGCCCAATGAAGGAGGAATCCACACTGCTTAGTTATCCCTCTAACCAATCTGTTGCTTGCTTTTAAAGTCAAAAAGTGCTTTTACCTGGTATACTAATTATTGTCAAAATAAGCAAAGGCTCTGCCTTGGGGAGTGTAGGGAGAGAATTTGTTGGGAACTTCCAGTATGAAACTTGAAATTTGGAAGAGTCAATATGGTGACTAAAACCGTAATTCTGAAATGTGTGCCAGAGGAGATGTTGACATGGAATGTCTGTGTATACCTGACTTGTAGGATGAAATACATAGCATACTCATAGCCAAAAAGTGATGCCACCAGAGAGCTACCATGGGTAGAGATCTCTGAAGAGTCAAGGAATCAAACTGGCTAATGATAGCTGCTCCTGGTGACGATCAGTACTTCACCAGAACTGTCTGAGCAAACCTGAGCAACTGACAGTAGCTTATATAATAACAAGACCTACATAATATAAAAAAGTGCACAAATCCATGATCCTTCCCTTAACAGCGTACACATCAGATATTACATCAACCACAGTATGCACTCTCTTATGAAAAGAAACTATTAATTATGATTCTTTCTGATGTGAACTTGAACTCTACTTTTGGACATGAGGAAGAGAGGACCTGATGGCAGGTTGTACCAGTATCAGAAGAGGGTCTTATAGGAAATCACATTTGAATATATACCATGAAAATATTTCTTCTGGTAGTCTTGTTCTTGCCATGGCTATAAATGAAAAACAATGAAGAGGACTGTGAAAGACATGGTATAAAGAGAATGGATCAAAGAGAGAGATTTGTTTTCATGATGGGTTGTCACACAGCTTATGAATTATGGTAAACTCTAGAAAAGTTACTAAACCAAGCAGAGGAAGTATGTGTTCTTCTGATTTCTTGTGGTCTGGCCTGTTCTTCCTGTTAAGATTGGTTTGGCTGTGATGGAGCTAACGTTCTTTGTAGCATCCTGTGTGATTATGTGTTTCAGATTTGTGGCTAAAACACAAATTGGTGATGCTCCAGTGTTTTAGCCGTATCTGAACAGTGCTTGCACAGCCTGAAGGCCTTCTCTGTTTCTCTCTGTGCCCTACAAGTGAGGAGTCTGGGGGTGAGCAAGAAACTGGGAGGGGGCACATCTGGAACAACTGACCCAAACTGACCAAAGAGATATTCCATACCTTCTGATGCTGTGCTCAGCAATAAAACTTGGAGGGGGGAGTTTTTCCAAAGTAACTATGGCTTGAGGACTCGTTAGGCATCAGTCTGCTAGTATCCAACCTAAACCTCCCCTGGCACAACTTTAGCCCATTCCCCCTTGTCCTGTCACCAGGTACGTGGGAGAAAAGACCAACCACCACCTCGCTACAGCCTCCTTTCAGGTACCTATAGAGAGTGATAAGGTTGCCCCTGAGCCTCCTCTTCTCCAGGCTAAATAGTCCCAGTTCCCTCAGCCACTCCTCATAAGACTTGTTCTCCAGACCCTTCACCAGCTTCGTAGCCCTTCTCTGGACTCGCTCAAGCACCTCCATGTCCTTCTTGTAGTGAGGGGCCCAAAACTGGACACAGTACTCGAGGTGCGGCCTCACCAGAGCCGAGTACAGGGGGACAATCACTTCCCTGGACCTGCTGGCCATGCTGTTTCTTATGCAAGCCAGGATGCTGTTGGCCTTCTTGGCCACCTGAGCACACTGCTGGCTCATATTCAGCCGACTATCAACCAATACTCCCAGGTCCTTCTCTGACAGGCAGCTTTCTAACCACACATCTCCCAGCCTGTAGCTCTGTTTGGGGTTGTTGTACCCCAGGTGCAGAACCCGGCACTTGGCCTTGTTGAACTTCATACCGTTGGCCTCGGCCCATTGCTCCAGCCTATCCAGATCTTCCTGCAGAGCCTTCCTACCCTCGAGCAGGTCGACACACGCACCTAACTTGGTGTCGTCTGCAAACTTACTGAGGGTGCACTCGATCCCCTCATTCAGATCATCAATGAAGATGTTAAAGAGGACTGGCCCCAGTACCGAGCCCTGGGGGACTCCACTAGTGACCGGCCTCCAACCGGATTTGACTCCATTCACCACAACTCTCTGGGCCCAGCCATCCAGCCAGCTCTTAACCCAACGAAGCGTGCGCCAGTCCAAGCCATGGGCAGCCAGTTTCCTGAGGAGAATGCTGTGGGGAACGGTGTCAGATGCCTTACTGAAGTCAAGGTAGACCACATCCACAGCCTTTCCCTCATCCACTAAGCGTGTCTCCTTGTCATAGAAGGAGATCAGGTTCATCAAGCAGGACCTGCCCTTCATAAACCCATGCTGACTAGGCCTGATCGCCTGCTTGCCCTGCAACTGCTGCATGATGACGCCCAGGATAATCTGCTCCATGAGCTTCCCTGGCACTGATGTTAAACTAACAGGCCTGTAGTTCCCCAGGTCTACCCTCCAGCCCTTCTTGTACATGGGCACCACGTTTGCTATCTGCCAGTCAAGTGGGACCTCCCCCGATAGCCAGGACTGCCGATAAATGATGGAAAGTGGCTTGGCCAGCTCTTCCGCCAGTTCATGCAGTACCCTCGGATGGATCCCATCCAGCCCCATCGCCTTGCGTACATCCAAATGCTGTAGCAGGTCGCCAACCATTTCCTCGTGGATTGTGGGGGCCACATTCTGCTCCTCATCCCCTTCCACCAGCTCAGGGTACTGGGCGTCCAGAGAACAACTGGTTTTGCTGCTAAAGACGGAGGCAAAGAAGGCATTAAGCACCTCGGCTTAATTTTATCGGCTTTTTTTATCTCTGGTAACTAAGTTTCTCCCGCATTCAGTAAAGGGTGGAGATTCTCCTTAGTCCTCCTTTTGGTATTGATGTATTTATAAAAACATTTTTTGTTGTCTTTAACAGCAGTAGCCAGATTGAGCTCCAGATGAGCTTTGGCCTTTCTAATTTTGTCCCTGCACCACCTCACAACATCCTTGTATTCCCCTTGAGTGGCCCACCCTCTTTTCCAAAGATTATAAACCTTCTTTTTTCTCCCAAGCTCGAGCCACAACTCTCTGTTCAGCCAGGCTGGTCTTCTGCACTGGCTCGTCTTTGGGCATGTGGGGACAGACCGCTCCTGAGCCATTAGGATTTCTTTCTTGAAGAGCGCCCAGCCTTCCTGGGCTCCTCTGTCCTTCAGAACCACCTCCCAAGGGACTCTGCCAAGCAGTGTCCTGAACAGCTCAAAGTCAGCCCTCCGGAAGTCCAAGACAGAGGTTTTACTGGTCCCCTTCCCAACTTCACCAAGTATCGAGAACTCTACCATTTTGTGGTCACTCTGCCCAAGACAGCCCCCGACCACCACATCTCCCACCAGTCCTTCTCTGTTAGTGAACAGAAGGTCTAGCGGGGCACCTCCCCTGGTACACTCGCCAACCAGCTGGGTCAGGAAGTTATCTTCCACGCTCTCCAGAAACCTCCTGGACAGCTTTCTCTGGGCTGTGTTGTGTTTCCAGGATATGTCTGGGAAGTTGAAGTCCCCCACAAGAACAAGCACTAACGATTTCGCAACTTCTGTCAGCTGTCTGTAGAACTCCTCATCCGTCCCCTCATCCTGGTTTGGCGGTCTATAACAGACCCCCATCAGGATGCTTGCCTTGTTGGCCCTTCTGCTGATCCTAACCCATTGCGACTTCACCTTATCATTCCCAGCCTCAAGTTTGACGACATCAAAACACTCTCTAATATAGAGAGCCACTCCACCACCTCTTCCGTTCTGCCTGTTCACCTCCTTTCCTTTAAAACATTATATATAGAAAACTCTTCTTTTAGCCAAAATATTTCTACTGATAAAAGGACTTTTAGGAAAAATGAGAATATCTGCTTTTCACTTTTCCCAGTAATATATCAGCTTTTTTATTTATTTTTAATTATTATTATTATTAATTTTATTTTAATAGTATTTTTATATAAATGTATTTTGGTTTGTGAATAATATTTTCATGATATTTCTTTGAGGAGTCCCAGCCTGCTTTGTAGAATATCATGACAGGGTTGAAGTTGGAGAAGTGCTTAATTTAATTTCAGAGTCATAGTTCCTTAGGTGTCACACTACAAGAAAATATCTATGTACAGTTAGAAAGGAAAACAGGAAAAATTCAGCATGCTAGAATAGCCATTACACTTGCATGTATTTAATGTCAAAGTATAGGATTCTTGAGGTGTTCTATATCTTCAAATTTTGATGATGTTTCAGGTCTGTTATTCAATAAACACCCAGCCATTGCCACATTATTACCTGGCAATCAGTAGATAAATTCCCTGACATGCAGTCATTAGAATACGTACTTGATTGCTGGATATGGCACAACTGGCTTTAGATTCAAATATATTGCTTCGATTATTAATTAAAATGTTTTAATAGCTAAGGAGCCTGGTTTTCTGTACTGACCTAAGTGAAGGTTGTGAGTATATAACTAGAGATTAGATAACAATTACTGAAATATCTGTGAGCAAATATACATCATAACCTATCTATGAAAGCTCTGGATTTAATAATTAATCATCAGCTATCCAAGAAATGACACCGTATTCCTGTCTTTACTGCATTATATTACGTAGGTTTTTAAATTTTATTTTATTTAGAACAAACTACAATAGAAAGTATTTTTCAGCAAAATAAATGCCAATACACACAGAACCTATTTCTTCCAAAGGGAGATAATGTTCTATTATTTAGATATCTTCGCATGTTCACATTGGGGCTGGAATACTCTGATACCAGATGGTCACTTGTAGTGACTTCTTCATCAGGCCAGTGATCTGTTCTAGTATTCTGCCCCTCACTTTCTATACTCAGAGGAAAAGATAATCCAAGCAAACAACAGCTGTGTGAAAAAAAGAAGAGGAAGTGAAACAGTTTCTTTGGTGGTTGATGATTCAAAATTGTGTACTGCAGTCAAACGAAGGTTTGCAGTAGCTCTCAGATCTGACAGTGTCAGTTGTGCAGAAAT
>CM021765.1:78720953-78858375 GCA_011076525.1 Nettapus auritus | reverse complement strand
CCTTTCCTTTCCTTTCCTTTCCTTTCCTTTCCTTTCCTTTCCTTTCCATATCCAATCTTGAAATTGCTTCAAGTGTTAAATTTGCATTTTGTATAGATATGCTTAGAAATTTCCAAGAACAAAAGGAAAAGTCCTTGAATTCTTTTCAAACACAGAAAATTCTGCAGGCTCCCTTTGCTCTCAAAGATACTGATAGGTAACATGGCCTGAGCTCATTACACTGAGAGAATCAGACTTGTAGGAAGATTTCTTCAAGTGTGATGTACATGAAGACAAAGATAATTCCAAGGTTAGAAGTGAGGCAGAGAATATTTTTACACAATCCAGAAAAATTAACTGGCTCATTCCAATGGCAGTGAGGGACACATAGAATGCTCCCAGATTTATGCTAAAAATGCTGTAAGGGACAGACTTGCAAGCATAATTGAAGGAACAAGTCTGTTCTGCCCTGTTTTTTTCCCCAGCAAGACAGCCAACAAGTTTACCTTGTAGATGTGGTGTTTCTGCTTAACCATGGGCAGTGGGAGAAAGGTACAGGCATACTTGGTTTCTTCAACGGGAACAGCAAACTGGAAAAGAAGCAGACACACAGATCACCTGAAGAATCCTCTGGCAACACAATAACATGTGAAGGAAAGTGGAGAAGCCAAAAGGAGGCTGTGCAAGGAGAACGAGAAACAGAACTGGACCCTGTTCCTCCAGTCAGGAGGGAGAGAAAGATGATGCAGTTAGCAAGAGACTGACAGGGTTTTGGTAGCAATGAGTGAAATGATTAAAGGTTCAAGAAGACAAAACTCCATTCTGGTGAAGAGAAAATACATTGGTCAGCTCCACCAGCTCTTAACAATTAAGCTGTTCAATCAACAGTTTTTAATTCCTGTATGTCTGGAGTTTCAAGCACAGGACATACACATATCATTTATTTTCTGAATAAGTCTGTCCTCCCCTAACACATCCCAGGTAGTCTGCTCCAGAATTCCATTTCAGCTATCCACACCTCTGAGCAAGCACAGCTTAGACATTGAGTCTGGGAGCTAAATGTTTTTCATCCAATACTTACATTGTCCAGCCTCAGGTCATAAGAGAAGAATATTTTAGGGTCAGTTGAGTTGGATGGACTTCTGTATCTCATCAAGAAAAGAGATTTAGAAAATTTTTGGCCCTTAAAGAATTGGACTGTGTCATCAGTGCCATATGCAGTAATGAGACGTGTTGTGTCCATCTGTAATGAGAGTGCTTCATTGGAAAATCTTAATTCCTTCCCTTCAACGATAAACATATCATTCACTCACATCGTATGCATTATACTGCTGCACACATATTAAAATCCAATGCAATATTAACAATGTGCAGTTAAAAGTCACTTGTATTATAAATGTGAATGTTTGGTACGTATGTTACACATGGGCAATCAGGAAATATATCAGAACATACAGCAGGAAATAACCACTCTAACACATAAAATTTGCCTTGTCCAGGCACAAAAACAATATATACATATATTTGTGTATACATATATATATATATATACACACACACTTTTTTTTCCCTTACAAATAAAGGGTGCTGGCTTCAGAAAACTTTACTAAGAATTGCTACAAGACTTAATAATACAAAATGCTAACAAAACTGTAGTATCATGATTCTCCATTAGCAGCTAACACTGAGCATACATTCCTGCCTGTATCTGACCCACCATGTAAGAACAGCAGTAGCCTTGGAAGTCTGAACCTTCTTACCATTTAGAATGGGATTATATTTCTTCCAATTAGTGAAGGTAATTAGGGAGGTCTGTCACTCCAAAGGAATATAACTAATTTTTTGAGCATGTGTTTGAACTCTGGAAAAATGTTGAATATTCACCTACCTCTGGACAAACATTTTTGCATAGACTGAACTTGTATTCAAGCTTAGGAAAACACTGAGACTTACATCATCACAATTCTTTGATGGAAAACATTGTAAGAAAATATAAAACACATCAATATCATGCTCTTGAAACAGGCATTATAAATGTGGCCATATAGTCCAATATTTTTCTTCATATTCCTGTAACTTTACTGTTGTGAGAAAATCTTGTTATTCTCAGATCTGAATCAGAGAAACTGGGACTACAGGGGGACATGAGAGCAATTTGGTTTGGTTTGTTTTTTGACCAGTCCCCTTCCTTACTGTGATATCCAGGTCATTTGAGTCACATGTCCGGAGGTGGCGCTTGAACAGCATGGTGGTGGAGGTCTCATTCTCTGTCACTGACAGCAGTTGGTAGTCCTGGCTGTCATCTTCCTCAAGGGTTGCCTCATCTACCACATGAAAATCCTGGAAAAAGAAGAGTGGTAAAAGCCATAGAGAAGAGAGAAAAACTTCCTATACTCCAGGAAGTCGTGTTTCTAATTACTGTTGTTGGCACCTGAATAATCTAAGTATTTCTTTCACCAAAAAACCTCCCCCACTTTCACTGCCAATATCCACACATAAATCAAAGATAACTCCCATCCAGTCCTGCTACATCCAGCTTCTCAAGGGAAGAGCAGCCCCTGGTGTCCCATTGCCCAGAGGATGGCTTGGATAGAGTGGATCCTAGAGGATCTTACCCACTCCCTGACAGAGAGAGTCTCCTCCTGTATACCAGGGTATTTTAGCACATTTGGCTGAGTTACACAGGAACTGGGAGGTAAAGTAAGCCCTGCTGAAAAACAGGGGTAGTTTAAATATGAAATATTTGGGGCATACCAAAGCTTCTAAGATCACAATTTAAAGATAAGTATTTTGCAAGTGAAGTACTTTAAATAAATATGTATAATTAAATATACCTTAAGAAAGAGAAAGGCAGTGAACAGTTGTAACAACAAACAGAAATCTAACAACATTTTTTTGGCTAGTTTTTCCACCCATTGGTCATTATTCAGATAAGGAGTTTGGTATGGTTGAAGTAAAAGGGAAGATTAAAACAAAAACCAAGGATGCAAGAAAAAGGATTAAGGGAAGCACACAAACAGAAAGCTCCACATAAATGCTATTTACGGTAACTAGCAATTTTTTCCTCAGTCTGTTCCATGGGTTCAGGAGAAATGACACACATCCTACAACATGTAGATTTTTGTGTTCAGTAATGTGCTTGCTTACTATAATATCTCCAGATTTAAGTCATTGGGACATATTCTCTTATATATAGTAAAACTGATAAAAACTAGGATGTTTATGGGACTGAAGTGGTTTTCTAATTTAAACAAAGAGTTCCAGCTACCAAGGCAGAGAAACACTGAAAATGTTAAATATTTAGTCTGAATATTATCGAATGTTTAATATTAATAATTTTGAAACTGAATACTTCAATTTCTTATTTTAGGATGTACCTTTTAGGAGTTGTTAAATGCTTTCATTTTACCCTAAATTATTATTATTATTATTTTGTAATTATTCTTAAATAAAGTACAAGCAACAGTTTCTTCTATGTTGACCATATTATTTCCCCCCTGTAGTTTCATTTACCCCTATAATTCATTGTGTCACAATCACAAAAAAGATTTGAAACTCGGTATTACAACAGCGGTTTGGCAAACAACTAGACTATGAGTGAAGCTAGATACCTTACCTTCTCCAAAGTTCACTGACTTTAGAAAAGCATAAAGACACATTTCATGCAAAACACATTTTACTGTTATATAAATAGGGAAAACAAAATGTCTGAGCAAACTAAAACCACTTTGAATTGCAAATATTTAATCAGTGTAACCTTTTTCTTTTCCTGTGTCTGGATAATACTGAACTGTTTGTCTTTCAAACAAACAAACACACACTGTCCTTGTATTTAGTGCCCTAATGGGCATTTTTTTCATCTGCAGTTCAGCTGTCCTAACATCAGGCATCTAACCTTAGTTATTGCCTTTACAGTCAATAGAAAAAAATCATCAAGCCCCAAGGGTGTCCTGTCCTATTCATAATGGAGCATTTAACACTGTCAGGAAGAAGCCACCTGTGGGGGTGAACACATCTCTCCACTTACTCCAGAAGAAACCCAGAACGCTAGTTCAAACCAGATGACTGCCTCTCCAACAACTTTACTTTGGTAGGAAGACTCCCATTCACAGTACTCAAGTCAGAGCTAGGCTCCAAGGAAGTCTCCTTCACTTTGCAAAGTTAGACCACAATTCTGATAGACTTAGGCTATGAGCTCCTACACAAAATCAAGACAGCTGAATGCGTAAATTGCAAAGAGATGTGAAAAGTTGTTCTCCTCCCCATCCGCTCAACATCTGTAGTGTGCAAACTATAACCTTTCATTTTCTTGAATTTTATTTAACCTCTGAAGAGGAAGAAAGTGAGGAAAAACAGAGGAATTTCATATCAGAATCCTATCTGAAGTTACTCTCCCAGCAGCCTTTTCTAGTTTCATGGTAGGTGACTGCTTTGATCATATCTAATTGGTTCTAGTTGCGGTTTTGATTCACAGATGGGATCAGTTTATTTGCCTAACAACAACTTCTAGTGTTATCTGGGATATCATAGTGTATATGAGGTAGCTGCACGGGGCTAGCAGCCATGATATAGGATCTGCAGAAGACCTGGGACCTTTTGGACTCTTTCAGTCGGAGGCTAATATAGCATCTAAAATGGCCCCAGCTAGCTAGCTTTATCCAGTTAAGCCCATATGCTGTCAAAACAACACACTGACAATATGGCCCTTGGCAAAGGCGGATGCAGAAGAAGACTTTTCAGGAGACTTTTCAACTTACAGAGAAGTAGATGCTGCCATTAGGGAAGACACCTCCAATCACAATGTCAGATCCAGGCAACTCTCCATGAGGGCTGAATCCAAACGCCACCCAGCCAGTTGTGCGAACCTGCAGCTCAAAAGTCATCATCTCCTGTTCATCATGGTCCCAACGAAGGTATAGCATGTTTGAAGGATCCAAGTAGACAGAGAAACGTAAGAGTGGAGGTGCAGTCTGACCAGAACAAAACCATGTGAGGAACAAGAGGAAGAGCATGACCTTTATTTTTGAGAAGAGAACAGATATTATCTACAGGACCACTGCAATTTCTGTGTTCTGTTGATATCCTGAGCAGCTATTCTGCTGTGAGGGGTCCATCTTATATGGAATTACATGAGACTGGCCTGTTGCCAGAAAGGGGAACTGGAAACCAACTGTTTTATATCCAATTTAACATTTAAGAAAGATCAACACCTTACATAATATATCCTGGCACCCTGCCTCTGTGAAACCATACTAGTCCATCCCCTGTACGTATTACAACATTTTTAAGAGCTCTTTTGTACCGCACAGCCAAAAAAAAAGGCAACAAAATGTTTTTGTTCTACCCAGTACTCCTTAGAATAGGTGAATGATGTCTCTTTTCACAAAGGAAAAATGGCTCTTCTGACTGCCTGTCTTTCCTTGCAAATGCTGAAATGAACCGTGACTTTACCACCCTATTGCCTGGTGCAATAACTATTGGAAAGTTTGCCAGGAAAAGGCTAGTGAGCTTTAGTTCCTGGTTTATCAGAAGAAGCTATGGTGAAGCTATATAAAGAGGGCTCCTGTGGCAGCAATCTGGACTGGGGCTATATGGACAAAAGGCCCTATCATAGCACCATAGAATTGTTTGGGTTAAAAGCAACTTAAGGTCTCTTAAAGATCATCCAGTTCCAGCCCCCCTGACATTGATAGGGACATCTTCCACTAGATCAGACTCCTCAAAGCCCCATCTAACCTGAACACTTCCAGGGTGAAGAGTTACACAACTTCTGTGGACAAACTGTTCCAGTTCCTCACCACCCTCACAGTGAAGGATTTCTTCCTTACATTTAATCTAAATCTACTATTTCAGTTTAAAAACATTACTGGTCACTTGTCCTATCACTACACTCCTTTCGTACAGAGTCCTCCCCACGTTTCTTGTGAGCCCTCTTTAAGTACTGGAACGCCACAATAAGGCATCCCCAATAAGATATCCCCAGAGACTTCTCTAGGTTAAGCAACCCAAACCCTCTCAGCCTGTTTTCACAGGAGAGGTGCTCCAGCCCTCTTATCATCCTCATGGCCCTCCCCTTGACTTGCTCCAACAGGTCCATGTCCTTCTTATGGTGGGGCCCCAGAGCTGAATGCAGTCCTCCAGGTGGGGTCTCATGAGAGCAGAATAGAGGGGGAGAATCACCTCCCTCAACCTGCTGGGCATGTTTCCTTGAATGCAACCTAGGATAAATTGGACTTCTGGGCTGCAAGAGTACATGTAGTTTTTCACCCACCAGAACTCCCAAGTCTTTCTCTACAGGACTTCTCTCAATCCATTCATCACCCAGTCTGTACTGGTGCTTGGGATAGCCTTGACCCATATGCAGGACATTGTATTTGGCCTTGTTGAACTTCATGAAATTCACATGGGCTCACTTTTCAAGCCTATCAAGGTCCCTTTGGATGGCATCCCTTCCTTTTGGAATATCAGCTCCAACATTCAGCTTGGTGTCATCTGAAAACTTGCTAAGATGCACTAAATCCCACTGTCCATGTCACTGATAGAGACATTAAACTGTACCAATCCTAGTACAGACATCTGAGGGACACCACTTGTCAGAGGTCTTCACCTGCATATTGAACCATTGACTGCAGCTCTTTGAGTACAGCCCTCCAGCCAATTATTTATCCACTGAATAGTCCATCCATCAAATCCTTGTCTCTCCAATTTAGAGTCAAGGATGTTCTGTGGGACCATATCTAAAGCTTTGCACAAGTTAATGTAGATGACGTCCATTGCTCTTGTCCACCAATGTTGCCATTCTGTCTTAGAAGGCCACCAAGTTAGTCAGACCTGACTGTCCCTTTATGAAGCCATGTTGGTGGTCTCCGATCACCTCCCTGTCTTCCATATATCTTAACATGGTTTCCAGAAGGATTCAGAGTACTAATAAGAAAAACAAAGTGCCTCAGCTGTTCAACCGGTTCTGCCAGGAATTGCCTTGTGAATCTCATCTACAATTTGCGTAGTTGCATAATGCACTACAAAACATAGCCCGGGTCTGTGGATTTTGAAGAAGATTCATTCTGACTTACTTGCTAGGAAAGCCTAGAAAAGCCCATTTGTATAGTTCTGCTGAGACAAATGATTGCAGGAAAAATGAGTAACAGAGAAGGAGAGATATCTAATCTGATCTTCAGGGATAGGGTTTAAACAGATCACATTGCATATAGATTTCTTGGTTCCCCACTTAGTTTGCTAACAGCCTTGCTGTAGGCAGCAAGTACATTTGTGGTTTCTTTTATGAATTATGTAGTACAATGCTAACATTTTAAAGCTTCTCTGCTCCAGAGAGGCCCAGCACGCTGTTCTAGGGACACCAGCCAGGACTGAGGTCTGTGATAATGTATTAGGACAAAAGGCTAAGATATCACAGGGTGTCAAAACTGAGGGACCTCAGCCCTCATACGGGGAGAACCCAAGACAAGAGTTAATGATGAAGGGGGAGGGAAAAGGGGAAGAGAATATACACAGCTACAATTAGGATGCTCTGCAGACCTGATGGTGTGAGAAATTTTTATCATTGCTAGATCTCTATTCTTCTAAGCAGAAATTCCCTTTTTTATATTGAGAGGAGTAAGATATTAGGGGATGCAACTGATACACTGCTGGAAGACATGGTTATCCCAGGATTACAAGGAGGGGTGGCTTAGCTGTGTGACAAGGATTAGAATTGCATGATTTCTTTGATGAAGCAGGATGTGGTGTTTGCACACCACTACTAAAGAGCATGGGAGAGATATCCAGGAACAGTAAGATATCACAGATAAGCAGTGAGCCACATGCCAAAGATGATTATAAAATAAAAGAAGAAAGAAAATAAACCTTCCTTTAGAAAACTAAGTGCTCATACAGGAGCCAAGTGTGAAAAGAATGAGGAGGGTCAGAACCACAGGGCACAACAGTACTTCTGAGGATCTGCCTTATGTGGCAGATGGAGACACACAGAAAGAAGAGGAAGTAAGTGATGTTGTACTGCATTTTCTGTTTGATATACATCAAACTCAATGTACAATAAGAATATTGACTGCAATGAGCAGATCCTTAGAGGAAAGGGCCTTTTCCCCACTGTTCCTCTTAGGTTCCTCATGATTGCCCTGACTCCTTGGGTCAGTGAAATCCCCATGTTCCTGAGTGGCTGCATCATTTCCACTGTCTCTGCCCAAGCCTCGTGCTAAGTTGTGGATGTTGCTTCATTCCTCAAAGCTTCTGATGGGACAGATGAGGAGGGAAACCTTTCCCCATTTGGAGGCAGACACATCTACTGTAGTGATAGTTGATTGATTCCTGTTACCTCAATGTATAAAATGTTTCTCAGGAGAACAAAGACCCAGTTGCTTCTTCTGCTTGTTTTTCATCAACACAGATGAATGTGGCCTCCAGAATTTAGGACTGCCTCATCTCATCCTAATCTGATTCCTCCTCCTCCCAGCTTTTAAGTACATTTTTTCGTCTCTCCCTAGAGCCATTTCAGCCCCTGCCACTTTGTTTCTTTTCCCTTCCAGTGTTGAGGATTTTCTGAAACAATGAGGAGGCCATGATTTGCTTCAGCTGAGCAAACCAAGCTGCCCGGAATACTACGAGGAATTGCCATGACAATGAGCTATCCTCCTACAGTTGCACCTGGGAAACTAAGACAATGTTGCAAGTTTGAGGGTCACTGCAACCGGGATGTGTTTCACGGGACTGATAACCACGAGGGATGGTTTTCTGTAATTGTTTGCTTTTCTGCCAATAATCTTGCGCTAGGGCACTACGTACCCCTGTTAGATTGCTATAAGAATCAGGCTATTCAGGTAATAAACTGGGCATGATTTAACCATATTGGTGTATGTCATGACTCCGGGTGTCTAGCCGACTGCATTCCAGCATGAACCCCAAAACAGTCACAAACATCAGAGACTGGCAGTCCATGACTCTGGGCAGACCCAGGTGGAAGGTTCACACAATAGTCTACTAGTACAAGCTTCCCACATGGGAGGAGAGCCAGAAAGCAGTAACATGTTTGAACTAAGAGGTGTCAAGATGGAGACTGAGAAGGAATTCGGTAACGGGAGCACCAAAAGCAACAGTATAAAAAATAAAAATAAAAAATCTTGGTCTGTTCTTGTTGGGTTCAGACTTTCCCAGTGACTCGTATACATATTACTGGGGCAAATAAGATATACGATGACCCAGGTGATAAGAGAGCTGAGCACTAAACTCTTCAGAAAAAGGACCTGCCATTCTTCTCCTGCCCTTGGCTCTGGAAGAACTGGACTGCTGCTTCTCAGCAGGGAGACAGGGTGAGGGGTCACCTTGCTGTTGTTCCCACCCAATGCCTTTTCTCCCTCCAGCTTTCCCCTTTATCCAACTGCTGGGTCTTCCCTCTCCCCTGCCAGTGCACAGATTGCAGTTGACCTCTCCTCTATTTGCTTGTAGAGGAAAATGCCTGAAATGCCCCACCCTACACTAAAAAAGTTATTGATTTTTCCCAATGTTATAGACAAGAGAGCATAATTATGGGAAGACAAATAGGTTGCTTAATTTACAAGTAAACAAGTCATCACTGAGGATCCATTATTAGGTTTCCTCTAGAGAACATTAGGACTATATGTAGTAGACTTTTTGTTGTTGTTGTTGTTCTTTTTTTTTTTTTTTTTTTCTGGATGGCTTTAGCAGCTGCAGAGGTTGTGCAGGGTTCCTCTAGTCCCATGACCTTTGGGAAAACAGTTCTGGGATGGGTAGTGGGTGTGGAAGAATAGGGAAGATCCTGACTGACAAGCAGTGGCTCAGTTCTCTGAGTGTGAATAAACTTACTACAGCTTGTAATGTAGATATTATGTTACTGCTGAGATTCTCAGCAGTTGTTGGTAGCCATCTTGTCCCTCTGGTCATCTCCAAAAGTAATGTCAGTAGGTATTAGCATGGTGTGTGCAGTCAAGAAATCAAATTGCTGTTCCTGCATATCCCAGCTGCATTGATTCAGTGAAACAATTACTGAACTCAGACCGACCCTTTTTTTTTTTTTTTTTTTTTTTTTTTTTTTTTTCCTTTCTTTGTGGTACAGATAATGTTCCACATAGCTCAGCTCTACCTGTATATAAAGTAATGTGCCTTTCTTGTTATTTGAGTTGAGTTGTGGCCCATTTTCTGTGCCCAGGCTAGGATACAATAGCCTAGATCTAAAGGCCTAGATCTACCTTATCACTTTCACCCTTTGTTCTATGAGATGTACTTGATGAGCTTATTACTTTTTTTATTGGGCATCGAAGAGCCATTAGCAATGCACTTAAAACAGAACACATGCAGCCTGTTTTAACGCTAGATGGCATCAGAACATTAGCGAAGGAGCCCAAACGAGCGCACAGGCATCACCTCGTGAACAGCTGCACCTCTGCGTTGCTCCAGCTGGGGCTGCAGTGTTTCAACATTGCCACCGATAACAGCTTTATCAACCCTGAATAAAAGAACTAACTTCAGGACCCAACACGAGTAAGAGAAGTACATGGAAGTGAGGATCCGCACGGTTTGATCTTGTCTGATCTTGGCTCTGGCAGTGACTGTTTGACTTAAGGCAATTACACTTAGCCTCCTAGGAGGGGCAGTGGGGTGCATTTTTTTTTTTTTTTTTTTTCCCTGAATTGATTAAATTCCAGAAAAGCAGCAGAGCCAAAGTGCATGTATTATCATTAGTTTTCACAGACATTTTCTAAATGACGTTTCAGGGAGAGAAGGAAGACACCTCACTTGTTCAACGAGCACCTACATTCTCATAGCTTGATTTCCTGCAGATTTGTGTCCTACATCCTGTAAATACCCACTTTTGCAACAGTGCTGGTTCCTGACAACTTCTCTTACACTCAGTGACATCAGTCTGCAGGTAGCTCAAGCAGAGCAGGAGTCAGAGGAATGTTCTCAATATTTTGACTTTTCCTTTACAGCTCAAAGAAGTTGATGCTACCTGTATCTGATGGATCTACTTTTTTCTGCAGAAGATTGTGAAAGCAGTGATGATATCTGAGGACTAGGTCTTTCTACCAAAGCATTTCTATCTATTTCTGTCATCTCTGAAAAATAAATAAATAAATAAATAAATAAATAAAAATCAAAGAGTTATCTAAAAGAGGCCTTTTTAGGAAATACTTGGCAGGTGGAAATCACTGTGGAGGCTGAAGGAATTAAAAAATAACAGCAGGTCAGAAAAGAAGGAAGACAAAATACAGAAGAGCCAGTTAGCTACAGTAAAATGCCATCTAGCTGTCTACTGTGAATAAGATAATCACACCAAATTTCAGTCTCTGGTGGCTTTGTCGCTTTTTTCTATATGCTCTGAATGTCTTGAAAAAACACAAACATGAATGAATATGATACTGCTTACTACAAAAAGCTATTGAAATGTATTAATTGTGAAGAAATTGTAGCTCCAGCACATGAACCCATACATTAGACTGAGTTTGCAGCTTCATTGTTACTAAACAATATTGTCAAAAGCAGGTTGGCATAAAAGACCCCAAAACCTTGTCTATAAGGTAAAGCAGACAAATACACAAGTGCAAAATTTTGAGAAAACAGATATTTTAACTTGGTGCAGCCTAAAAAGTCATCAAGAAACATCCAAAATATTTTCTAAATATCTGCAAAAACCTATCTGAATATTCCCTAAAACTGCTGATGAGTCTAGCTGCATTCTCATCAGGGCCGGGATTCCTTCTCCGTGAAACATGGCAAGGGCTCTGTATACCTCCCACTTAATACTCACCCTCTTTGGGTATTGTGTAATCACAGGAATAAATGCAGTGCATAAGAGAATTCACTTTTTCTGGCATATCCTTCCACTGAAGAACAGAAGCTTTTTATAGTCTTCAGGAGAGTTCAGCTGAACAGGAGTCCCTCTGAAACCAGAGGTACAGACAATTCTGGTACTGCAAGTTGGCCTGCTTGTCAGTAACATCTGAATCACAGCAGAATGACATTTTACTGACAGAATACCTATACACTTAATCTCTCAATTACACCCAATAATGGGCTCTTGCCCTGTTTGGGTCACTTATCTTCCAGGTGTCTAGACTTGAGTCCCAGGACTTGCCTGAAACCAACATGAATGGTCATGCTGTATTGTGCAGCCCATTTTCTCTGAGATGACTGTTTCCTTTAACTTTATATTCAGCAGCACACCTATGGTAGGGCTCTTGTAATGCAGTCACCTCTGTACCCCATCAGATGCCTTGTTTATTCCTTGTTGTATTAGAACTGGGTAGGGAGCATTTTCATGTTCTCTGGGTTTTTCTTTTGCACATAGGGCCTGTGGGAGTTTGCTGTTATGGTAACTCTTAACACCAACAATCGCCTAGCTCTCTTGGGACTTCTATTTTGCACTGTTACAGCAGCAGCTGCATTTTGTATGACAATTTCCTAACTATGTGCTTTCATATTTTGCAGTACTATCCATAAGCTGCAGTAAAGTAAATGAGTCATAATGAGGTGGGTGCCAAAGAGATTAATGTTTAAATTGAGCATAGAAATCATAGGGTTCCTAAAAATCTTGTGGGTTTTGTTTTTGTTTCTATTTGTTGTTGTTTTGTTTTTCCTGACTATTAAGTTCCCATGGAGAACAATTTCTGTGAATCTAAACAGCTTGCTTTAATTCCTTTTTCTTGTTGATATTAATATTGAGTGAAGTCCCTGAAGAAATGAGCATGAAATATCACGTTTTGTTGTTGCGGAAGAGCAAAAGAACATAATTTACATTCCTAAGGCTGCTAAGAAAGTGTGACAATGGCTTCCATCTAGTGCTTCACACAAAAGAGATAGAGAAGGAGGAAAGTGGAGATGCTGTGTTTGATTTCTATTTTTTATCCATCAAGTCTATCTGTGAATTATTCCTTATTTATGCTGATGTAAGTGAAAGGATTCAGATCCTTTAGTCAATGCATTTGTTCTTTTAGCTTCAGGAAAACCTAAAATTCAGAAGTATGTTATCAAGATCAAGCCACTCTGTCTCTACAGTCTCCATTTTATTGCTGCTAGTTGTAAAGTATCTCTGAACATAGCAAGGATGGAGGTGAGGAAAATGAATGTTTTTCAAATTCTGGTTTGTTGCCTGGACTATTTCAAAGTAAAATGAACATTAAATATACTACAATATGCACAGTCCATGTTCAGACAGATACAGCTTATGTTCCTGAGTACAAGTACCGACAAAATACACCAGGTATGCAACTAAACCAATCATTACTTGTACTCTGCATTACTTAATTGGTGGGAAAAAGAAAGAATTTTTTGGAAGAGCTGTTTCACCACTGTGTTCTGCTTGATCTCTTTTGATTGGCTTTTCTATTTCAGTATCCAAAAGTTTCTCTGGAATAGCATGTTTCATTGTGTAATTCTGTACATCATTTTCTGTTGTTCCTGTGGAGGGCACAGCGAGAGTCAGTCTTTCATCCAGTTCAGTTTTCACATTGTCAGCTGTATCTTTCCAGATATTTTCTGTAATAATAAATAAATAAAATGATAGAGTGAGACTGTGGATTATCAGCAGCAGATAAACACATGATCACTACAAACTCACAAAAAAATCAATTGAAAATTTATGTTGTGATCTCACAACAACCACTGATGCATTCTTTTGCTCTGAAAGTGAAGTGCACTATGGTTTGGTGTCAGATACCATAACTATTTTGCTGTCAATAGGGAAAAGCTCTTTCTCTGTGAACCTTTAGTGCTACCAGTCTTCTTGCTGGGAGCCACTGCAAAAATAAGTAATGGGCAGATCTATTTCTGTAGAAGTAAGAAATAGTTGCTCTATTCACTAGATTCCAATGACTGCTCATTATCTGCATAGTGTGTACTATCACCTCACCTTACATCAGTCAGATGCTATTAAATATAAAGAAATACCAAACACTGACATAAATGCAGTTAGTTTTCCAGGTAGACATGCTTACGGATATTCTCTTTTTTCTTTCCTGGTGTAGAGAAAGAGCCATCACTCAGCTTCCTTGAAGCCTGCATTTTCTGTTTTGCTCTGCATATTTTTGGTTCCTGGATCCACGCATGTTTCATTGCTTCATCTGGAGTCATGCGCTGAGCAGGTTCCCACCTTAAATCCGCAGTAGGCAAAAAGTTATTCAACAGTAAATATAATTAAAAGTTAATTTAAGCCAAGAGATTCAGTATTTTAAAGTCATGCCATGAGGCCATTTTTTGAAACAAATAATTTTAACAGAAAATAAAGAAAAATCTTGATCTTCTCCATCTTTTTACTTGCTAAAAACTTTTTACTTACTTCGGCACTATGTGCTTTGCTGATCTGAGCTTTGCTTTGCTCTGTAGCTCTAGATTTTTTTAAATACAAAAATGTTCAATTCATAGTGTTATTAGGGTAGGGACCCAACTGAATATTTGTTTCAAAGTTTTCACGTTCTGTCAATGCAAGCTCCAAGAATGGGAACACAAATCAGACATAGTGTAATTAAAAGATAAATCTTCCCTAATTTAGCTACATCTGAAACTAATGTGGAGAATTAGCTTAACAAATTCATGAGAGATCTTATTATGGAAATGAAAGGTGATATTTTTACAAAATCCCTGATTTTATTTTACCTTCTCACATTCATTCTCTCACAGGTTCAATTCATACAGTTTTCACATCCACACACTCACAAGTACCAAGTGTTCTGGCCAAGATCACTTGTATGTCACACAGAGGCAAGAGATGACATCTACTGAGTCTTCACCACATCTCTGTGGTTCTTCTTGACTGGTGACAATGAAATAGTCCTTGGACAGATCTTCCATATCCTTTAGAAGTCACCTGGTGTTTGGGCATTGTCCTCTACATAAGAACCTTTCTGACTTTGATCTCTGTAAGTGTTGGAATGTTGGGCAAGGTAACTACTCATCATCTGTTTTCACTTGTAGATTTGGAGTATGTATCTGTTTTGTTTGTTTGCTTTTGACTAACAGGAAAATGAATGGTGTGGGTGATATTCTGCAGCCTTTCAGATTTTTCACTGCTGGTCACCTGTGCTGTGGTATCACCAGAATGCAGGCTTCCTCTCTGTCCTGTGTCCTGGCTGTAACACAAACACTTCCCAGTTTTACAAGTGGGACCGGTGTCCTGGGAACGGTATCATTTGTTATCAATATGCACAACTCTTTCAGCCCTCATTGTGCTGTTTACTCCAGTGCTTAAGCAAGCATAAATTTCCATGCACACTGCATTCATAACAATTCTAATATTTATGTCACAAATCTCTACATTAGTTGCAGGGTATTTCATTCTGATTTGCCCAATATCAATGCTGTCTAGAACTGTACAGAAATAAAGTAGGAAAAAAAAAAAAAAAAAGATACTCTTGCCATCACAAGAGCTGACTGAATTCTTTTTCAGTCTCAAGTTTTTATCTGCAAAATGGGTATATATAAGTCAAACAACACTATCTGTGAGGTCATTGCAAATGTACAAAGCTGCTTTGGACAAACACAGATTGACAACTTCAAAAGACTAAATAGTTCAATTCTTTCTGTCACCAAATGAGCTTTCATTTCAAACCTATGAAAATTTAAACAATCAAGAGAACAAACAACAAAAACAAAAATGCAGCATAGATGTTTTTTGTGACCTGAAATTACTTGCTTACAGGTGTTTTTTGCTTCACTGAAATTGTTTCTAAATTTTATGATTCAACCAGCAAACCAAAATGATTCAATGATTCATACAGCTTTAGCAAACAGAGAAGAACATTAAAAGCAATCTTCTTGTGCAAGACACATGAGAAGAGGGGGAGGTAACTGCAAACTAGGTTGGATTTCTTCAGGAAAGTAACCCATAACTGCTAGGAAGAATCTTACAGTCAATGTTAAACAAGGCACAAAACATTAGCCTTGCATAAGGCAGAGGTAGCACTGGAAAAGGCATGGGACCGGCTTCTGCTGCCATTACACTTCAGTAAAAATTAGAACCCAAGCTTGCCTCCAAAAGATTACTCCACCTATAATAAGAGGTAAATATTTAAGGCAACCAGACAAAATCTGTTCCTCTATGCTCAGTTTTCTGGTTCAATGGATGAGTAAAACCTCATTAGTAACCATGTCCCAAGAGATGTCATTTTAACTGTTACTACTATCATGGAGTCTCACCATGTAAAATGCTTAGTAACCTGACCTCTTTGGAAAAGACATGATCATATTTGAGCCATGAAATAGCTTGTCTTCCCCAGCAATACTTCTTTTATAAAAAAAGTCCCAATTACTTTGTGAAGACAGATGATATGCTGCTGATGCTGAAATATTTCTCCCTTCCCCCACACAAACACAAAGATACTTTGCCATTGATGCTCTCACCATAAGAGTGGTTTGTTTTTGGAAGAGGTTGCCACAGGCTGTGGACTCTCCCTCTTTGGAGATATTCAGAACCTAACAGGACAAGGTTCTGAGCAACCTGCTCCAAGTTTGCCCTGCTTGGACTTGCTCTGCTACTTCCAGGGACTTCCAGAAGTCCCTTCCTACCTAAATTATTCTGTGATATTGTGTAAAAAGTTCATGGCATAGAGAATCTGTCTGATTCCTAACTTCGGTGAAGACTGTAAACATTTCCATGTTATTTGGATCTAGCATTTTAGAAAAATGTGCCAGTCATCAATTTCCTTTAAGAAGACGTTTGTATACTACTTGCCCTACTAGGACTACAGTAACAAAATTCTTGACTGGAGTGATGTCAACATATTACCTTAGAAATGACAGGAACTTAGACTTCTTGCATTCTGAGATTTACTGATTTATAAAACTTTATTCCAATCTTAAGAATTGAAAAAATACGGTCTATCAGATAATTCTTGAAACGTACATTGTGTTGCTGTCAATGAGAAGTAAGTGTAACTATGGTAAGGAAAAAAATCAGCATGCAGAATACAAGGTAACACCCTAGTAAATGTGCTAAGCAGTTCTCCACAGTAACTACCACAGTCAAGAAAGAAGTGAGCAAGCAAACAATACTATTGATTCTGGAATGGAGACATGCTTGAATATACTTTGCCTTTTTATCCTGTGCAACAGGGGATGTCTATGGCATATTAAAACCAGAAAGAGTCTAACCTCACCCACGGAACATACATGCAGACAGCGAGATTGTTGCAAGCAGATATTCAAAGAAGCAGAACTGCTTTTATACATATACCGTAACATATCATCTGATTGCCATTTCCAAGACCTAGCACAGAAAATATGGTCAAGAAATTCAAGTCAGCTAAGTTAGCTCCTGATATATCTCCCACTGGAGGAAAGTTTAGAAGACTTTTTTCCCACGAGAGTGGGAGGTTGATTTAAGTACAAAACCAAACATTGATTTCCAAATATGTACTGCCTTGGGATACTGCATTATCATTATTTGTGTTAATCTGAATTACAGAATCAGAGTCATAAAATGGGTTGGGTTGGAAGGGACCTTAAAGACCATCCAGTTCCAACCCCCCTGCCATGGTCAGGGAAATCTTTCATAAGATCAGGTTGCTCCATCCAATCTGGCCTTGAACACTTTCAGGGATGGGGCATCCACAGCTTCTCTGGGCAACTTGTTCCAGTGCCTCATCACCCTCATAGGAAAGAATTTCTTCCAAATATCTAATCAAAATCTAACTTCTTTTAGTTTAAAACCACTACTCCTTGTCCTATCAATATACTCCCTGATAAAAAGTCCATCCCCAGCTTTCCTGTAGATCCCCTTTAGGTACTGGAAGACTGCTATAAAGTCTCCCCAGAGCCTCTTCTTCGCCAAGCTAAATGACCCCAACACCCTCAGCTTGTCTCCATAGGAGAATGAACCTTTATTTTAGATAAAACAAAAAGGGTGAAATACAAAGGCCTCAACAGATAAAAAATGTTGCTTTTAAAGTTTAGTCTGCAAGCATCAGAGGAAGGAAAGATGTTTTTAGACATGACAGTGTCAGGTTGTTTTTTTTTATGTAGCTTGAACGAATCCCTTACACTGAGTTTTTTTGTGCAATGATTTTCGTTGCAATAAGCTGTGAATATCTGTAATAGCTACCCTAATACTACTGTGAAGGGAAAAACAAACAAAAATACACCCACAAAAGCCAACAAACAGATACAAAGTTTTTAAAGACATAAGACATAGAAAGCAAGTTCAAAAACAGTCTGCTGCATGTAAATCAGAACTATGAACTCACATTAGACATCCTTTCAGAAAGTCCAAGAAACCAGCATCATGAGTTTTCAACACTGTGCTTAAATCCTTTGAGTCTGGGCATCTCTTTTTGCCCTTGCTGTTGGTTATGGATTTAGGAAAACCTTTGGAATCTTAAAAAATAAAAAACGTGATAAAATAAATCACATTAAATATCTTCACCAAAACTTTAAGAGTTGCAAAAACAGTATGCCTCCATCCCACTGACTCCAGTTTTGCCCTGTTCAATTGATTATCTGCCAGCATTGTGACAAACAATACTGGTTACATCCTGGAGATTGCATCTTACACCAAGTGTTTTGTTCATTTTTTCCAAAACCACATAATATCCAGAGAAGTTAACTTAGTCTAAATTAGTTTCCCCAAAGCCCATGTTCCTTTCTGAAATAACATTTTTAAGAAGTAACAATGGAATGGATTTCCCCATTTCTTCTCTCTCAGCTTGGCAATAAGAGGCCCATAAAAGATGAAGAATAGAGGAACACATTCATTTGTAGGCCTGTTATCAGTTTGATTTACCTCAATACCTCTTTCTGAAGAAAGTTTTGTCAGCTAAGAACCAGCTTAAGTTCTTCTGACCCTACTAGTGCTCTATTAATAATTAATGAGCAAAGAAGTCCAGCAAGGAAAAACAAACAGAATCAGTTACCAAAGAATGTTCGCTTCCTTGATGCAGCCTGGATAAAATCAGCTGGTGGAAGACCCAAAACCTTCAATTAAAAAAAAAAAAAAAAAAAAAAAAAAAAAAAGAATTCATGGAGTTACTGCTCATTTCATAAACATACACAACAGTCATCAGGAGAGATGTGATATTTCACCTTCCTCCATTTGAAAAGAAGCTGAATGTAGCAACTTACTATGAAATGTCTACCAACCATTTGCTGTTATGTCATTTATTGTGGAAGGAATTAATGGATTCTCTTAAAGTTGTCTGCACATAGAAAATGTCGTCTCATAAAAGTTGACATTAGGATCTTCATTACCACAGAGGACTCTAAGAACTAGCATTTCTGTTAATAAAATATGTTGTAGGAGGCCAAAGGGAGAGATGCTGTCTTTGAAAAATCTTGTACAAACTAACATGGCACTAGAAGGATCAGAGCTTGGGGCTGAGTTCAACGTCAGATTGCAGTGTAGTGGTTGGTATGCAGCCACTTTCATAGGTCAGCTTTGCACCTACTCTAACATTTGCACTGGGTAGATGATCTGAGATAGGATATGTCACACTATATTCCTGAAACAGTTACAAAGATGATAGAGCCAAACTCTTTGGTAGGCAGCCAGTATAAGAAGGGGCAGCATCCACAAACTGTGGCTTGAGAAGTTCAGGGTGACTATTAAGAAAAATTTTTTCACCAGGAGAATAGAGCAGCACTTGAACAGTTCATGCAGACAGGTGGTAGAAACTCAAGACTTCGAGGTTTTCAAGATTTGCTAGACAAAGCTACAGCTGACTGATCAGCAAAAATCTCACTCACAGAAGGAGCTTGGACTAAAGACCTTGAAGATTTCACTTGACTGTCAGTTCTGTGATTTCTGAGAGAAGAGGAGCCTGTTATATAATTTGGATTGCTTTTCCTTCCCCTTAGATATGCTTCTTCTGTGGTAGCTTCTCTGTACAAATTCTGAGCAGATTAAAAAGATTCCTTCAGAAGCAAGACAGTGAATGTACAAAGAAGCACAAGAAAGAGAAATAACAGTTTCTCGTTAGAACCCATCCTTTCCAAGAGCCTTGTGGCTGCAATAAACCTCCCTCTAAAAGGCTGTCCCTTCACCAATTATACTTCTTCATGTCTTGCAATTTCTTTTTGTTGCTGGCAGCATAGTTTATTGAGTATGCAATTCAAAATACAGTCCCAGAAGTTACCTCCATGATGCAAGCAAGTTGGTCAACCTCATTTTCCCCTGGAAACAGTGGGTAGCCTGTGTAAAGTTCAGCCATGATACAGCCTAAGCTCCACATGTCAACAGCCATGGCATAAGGATGACCAAGAATCACTTCAGGTGAGCGATAAAACCGGCTCTGAACATAAGTGTACACTGTAACAAAAAAAAAAAAAAAAAAAAAAAAAAAATTGACAAGAAGCACATTATTGTAATTGAGACAGAAATGTGGATTCCAGATTTCACAGCAAAAGTGATATCTACATTCAGGCACTCATATATCTACTCTAACTATAGCTCCCATTAATGGACTGCTCACACAGGCTCTGAAAACCTTCCCTTATCCCATTCTAAAATCATTGAGCAATATGTTTAGCACTATTTTATTTGAAATCATACTTCAATAGTTTTTACTGAAAGAAACTCTTCTTCTAATGCTGTGATTCAGCTTACTCTGTTCACTTTCATACTTGCATGAGTTCTTCATTATCACAATCTTGCACTACAGGAAATACTTTTTTCTACTGATACCTAGGGAACATCTCCTGTTGCCTTCTGATTCCCCTGTTAGTGCATTATTGCCTGAATTATTGCCCCACAGCAATTATCAAAAATCACATTCCAAGTTTGGGACTCCTAATGAGTAGATTTATTCTTTTACCTCTTGTCAGTTCAAACAAATGAAAACTATTACATTATACAAGCACTGTTATTTTCTTATTCTTATCAATCTGATTGTCACTTTATTTATATTTTTGCAGTTCTTTACTTTACATATATTCAATATCTTTCTGGAAGGAATGTGCCCTGAAAAGTCAGTTCTGCACAACATGCAATTTCACCAAATCTGTGCAGACAAAGAGCACCATGGTGATAATCTGTGCATTTGACCAACTGTATAATTGTTGTCTGGTTTTCTGTCATTTTTATCACAAAGTCAAAGCTGACTTTTTTGTTTTATACTCTTTAATCCTGTACCAGTTTGAGGGTTGCACTGAGTCTTGTTTCAGCTGACAGAGTCTCAGTCGTGATCCTTCTTTCTTTCCACTGATGCTTATGTTTCAAATTGTTACTCTCTACAGATATTTTAGGCTGCATCTTCAGATTACATTTTTCTCAAATATGGGCAAACCTAAAGTGATTACCTGCTCCTACAAAACTGTGATGTAAATCTAATGGGCTGAATCCCAAAATATAAATGAACATGTTTGGTTCATTTTATATATCAGACTTTCATAGGAAAATAAAAGAGCAATTCAAGACTAATTTTGGTTTTAAAATGTAGTCTAGATTTCTTTCTGTTTTTCTTTTCTGTTTCCTCCCTCATTGTATTCATCCAAAATGTGCCCGTTATTTAACCATCCCACTGGGAAAGGATCTCTGGACCTGATCCTGATCCTACAAACTATTTGTTAAGTCATGTAACTGGGATTATCTGCATAGGCCCATTTCAGCTAACCATTTTTGCAAATGCAGTTCTAAGTTCAACAGCAGTAGAGGGCTGATTAGGCTTGGGACAAAGAAAAAAGATGGTAATAGCTTACTTATTTCCTACAAGTATATGTTCCACCACCAATGGCTGAACAGTTTGTCAGATTTTGATTAGGGGCATAGGCCACCACATTAGATCAATCAAAGAATTAGCTTTTCCCACATTATTAAAAATTAAGAAAACTTATTAAGAAAATTACATCAACTTGACTTTTCTGCAAACCTCTTTGGTGTTCATAGCAGCTTGATCCAAAATCAATAACTTTAACTGAACCTTGGCCTTTGTGGTATAATAATATGTTCTCCTAAAGAGGGAAAAAACAGAGGGAAAAAAAAAAAAAAAAAGATTAACACCCCATTAGGTTAGTGAACACTTGGGTAAAGAAACAGCATGTATCAGGTCTATATTTATCTGCATAACAAAAGTTTAAAATTTCATTTTCCCTGGGAATGCATTTGCTAACATGAGTAGGTAATCCAGGAATGTGCAAAAGCAGAGGGGAGATTTGTAAATGGACAGAGTTTGAAGGTTAGCTAGGCAGGCACACTGGTCCCTGACATGCGTTCCAAGCCACTGCACTGCACAGTGTGTGGTGCCATCAAGGCACCAGCCAGTGAGAAGGCTTTCTGGGTGAGCATAATGAGCCCCTCCAAACCCATTGTCATTAGCTTAGTAAAAGGCAAACTGTATTTGGTCACATGATGATCTAACCAGAACCATTATTTTTGTAACCACAGAAAGCCTTTGCCCCATGAAAAAGTTGTAATTCACATTTCTTCCCTCTATTTCTTTCAACCTCCTCCAGACTCTGTAAGCATATCTCTTTCCACCTCATAAAAGTGTGGCGTAGAGATATCAAAATAGCAATGAATTGAAATGGTACAATCCTATCGACATATTAGCTGGGTGCTGATGGAGTAGCACTGTGCGCCTACAGTTCCAATTTGAAAAGTGATTCCTATACAGCTAGCTCAGAAATATCTGCACCAACGAGCAAACGTGGCCTATTAGCTCTCTGCTGGATAGTTGAATTCTATCTTTGTTAAAAATCTCTTGAGATCAAGAATTTCCTTTGATTTTCCTTCTGATCATACAGTCTTTTCCACTTCCCAGCAGAGAGATAGCTACGTTTATCAACAAGTTTTATACCAATTTTACGTCAAAGTTTTGAAGGACTGAACAGTTCCCAGGTTGATGTCAACTAGTGACAAAATAGTTTCTTGTGCTATTAGATTCATAAAAATAGGAGATAGGAGATGCCTGATAGGAGGAAGATGCTAATACTGATGAAAGTCAAGACAATGACTCACTTCCCCTACCCAGATGCTCTTGGTCCTGTTATGGGTTGTATCCTCTCTCTGCAGCTAGCTATCCTTCCATGCTCATGGTAGTATCCATTCTCTAATACCAAATCCCGCACAATGCAAAGAAACTGATTAATGGCAAAACCAGGTTCTGGGGGCATTACTTACTTAGCATGAAGACCACACCAACTCTGTACCCTAACTTACATTAAGAAATACCATAGGAGGCAGATGTAATAACACATGCGAGGCTCAGGTAACAAAAATTCAAGTAATGAAACCACATTTGCAGAATGAGAACAAAATTCTCTTTCAGTTAAACCACTCAGAGTTCACTAGTATTATTCTACTTAAAAACAGACTATACTCATTGATCTTGGCAACCTCATTTTATGTCAGTGGCTGCCTGGGAAGAGTTCCTGTTAGGCAATTGTTTCAGTTACAATATTTTGACTGTCTTGCAAGCCTCACTTCTCACTGTGAACTGGTCTGCTAAAGATGTTGGCCAGACAGCGGATACAGACAGCACTTGACTTTTTGGAGTTCTGAGTTAGGGTACATTAAGCATAGTGAAAGCAGAATTCCATCCTTAGCATTTTTACTTGAGAGATGATTTATTTATTTATTGGTTCATTTGATGTTTGGAAAAAAATTCAAGAGAATGATTTACCTGAAATAAAAAGAGATTAAAAATACGAAAGAATTTTCTTAAGAATAGAATTAAAAAATCTTCAGAATTAAAAAAAAAAAAAAGAGAGAGAGTTAAGATCAGGGCTTACGGAGAATGGAAATGTTTCATCTAGCTTGAATGCTTAGCAGATATAACAGGAATTGGATCACAGATATTCCTCCAGAAATAGGTAAGAATCCTTAATAGTGTATTATAGAATTGTGTTGTCACTTATTAGGATACTTAATTTTATAGTTACACATACGAAATTAAATATGCAACAGGATTAACCTGAAACAGGCTACCTTATGAATAACTCATTACATTATAATGCTCCTCATATTGAATTATTTAATTTCACAAATACCTTTTTCTGTCTCTAAGCCAAAAGCCATTACCTGTGTTTGATCCATTTTTGGACATATTTTGGCAGCCACAAAACCATGTATAAACTGCAGTGAAGAAACTGAATCAACGGAAATAATCACTTAACCCTAGTACTAATAGCATCTAAGAGAAATCAGAGCTTCTGGACAAATACCCTACTAAATTTTAATGATTCTACTGAGAGTTCCTCTTAATCAATAAAAAATAGGATTCTCTGCAGAATAACATGTTAGGAAATGACAATACTTACAGGTTTCAGATCACAGTGAATGATTCTTTCCTGGTAGAGCACTTGCAAACATCTCAGCACACACTGAGTGAAGTGTCGAATTAAAGACAGACTGAAACCTTGGAAATTGTTCTTTTTGATCAACTCATACAAATTTATTCTGTGAGGATTGTGGGGTTGGAAGAAGGCAGAAAGCAGAAAAAAGATTAGGGAACTTATTTTTAATAGCATGAATAATTTAGAGCGCATTAAGAAAGTATTTTGTCTGTCTTCCTACTTGAGAGAGGAGACTCATGAAGAATAAAATGACTTAACTGATTTCCTCCTTGAGAATGATGTTCTGCATGTAATATGCATAAACATCTCCTTGAATCTTTAGATCTAATGAGGACATAATGTCCATACACATGCTTGCTTACTAAACTCCATGCTGTTATGCAGCTGTGCTGATTTTCACCAAGTACAACAATCATTCAGGAACTGAAAGGAAAAAAACATTCAGTCTCCTTTCGCTCTCATTTATCTTTGTTTTGGTACCTTGTATAAATCCATTTTGCCTAAAAAGTCTTTAATTAATAATAAATTATTCTAGATAAATACCCTATAGATTCAGGTCTTGTTAGGTTCTTAAATCCCTCTAGTCATCCTTCCAGTACTGCATTAAATGATGTGACTAGCTTTTGCTCATGTGAACAGTGCCCTGAGACCTTGAGGGCACCACAAGCCCTGATATCCCTGTTCACTTGTGGGGCTCCCCCATCCACCCAGGGCCTGGGACCCCATGTTAGCACCATGGCTTCCAGCCCCTGCCCCAATGAGGCCAACAGCAGGGCCAGACTCCAGCTTCCAACAGCCCTGCCTGTGGGCTCATGGCCCAGAACAGCTTTGGCCCATCCCCACCCCCAGGAAGGTAGCCAATGCCTGGACTGTTTCTAGTGCCACTGGCTGCCTGCACCAGGTAGGCACCAGGCCCCATCACAATGGACATGGGGAGCCTCTGATGCTCACAGGATCCTTCCAGGAGCCTCTGCAGCCCCAGGAGCCTCCACAGCCCCAGGAGACCCCAGCTCCCATGTCACATCAAGGGCATACACCAACTCTAGCTTTCTGCCTTTCCCAATTGTATGTCCACTAGATTCAGACAAGGCCCATTCCTTTGGAAGTAAATAAAGTTACCAGGACTTGATGGAGCACAAAGTTCACAAATTAAGGGTTTTTTGTTGCATTTTAGAAGCAGTCAAGATTTTATCAGGCAAATACTTTTTATGACAGCCAGAGTCTGCCACTCTTCTGTAAAAAGCTGAATATGTTGACTATACTATGAATGTTTTCCTGTGAATTTTCCATAGCAGCTTTCTGAAAAGACTCATCCGTGTCTTCCCTGGAGACAAGTGGTCAACTCTTTTCCTGTGTGTCTGACTAACAGACTCACAAGCAGCAATTAATTTAGGTGTATTTGAGATCAAGACTTCCATATGATGATGAAAATTCAGCAAGTGCATTGTCCTGGTTTCAGTTAGGACAGAGTTAATTTTCCTCCTAGTAGCTGGCAGTGACTGGGGTGTTACTTGAAGAAATGGGAAATTATGGGTAAACATAATTACAATTTGATGCCCTGATTATAAGGAGGCTGGTGATTAAAATGACTTCCTCTGACTTCCTTAAGGTTTATTCAAAATTCCACCTAAGGTGTGTCCTGCAGAACACATTCACAGAAAGCAATATTTTATAATAATTTAATATAATTTATGCTTCTACACCTTGAAGTTTACCAGTTTGAATTCACAATTTTATTTCTTTTCCCATAGGTGTCTCAGGGAAGAACACTTCAATACATAGCACAGAAGATAAGGAATAGATCATGTCATTGTCTATATAAGGTCTGAGAGGGCCTTTTTCATTTCATCTTAGTTGATCAAAGACTCAGCTATGCAGTTCGAATTTAGACAGTATTCCTTTCTTGGAACATTAAGAGATGCAAATTCTTCTGAAGAAGGCATATAAATGGAAGCTCAAAAGGCACAAGATCTACAATGGTCCTTAAGTTTTACGTAAAGGAAAATACACTTTACCCCAGCAGTTCAAATGAAATACAGAAGTGATTGCGAAAGTAGAAGTATTCCTTCATGTGGATAATATTATGAGTATCATCTTTGTCCTTTTTCAGAAGAGCATCAAGGATCTTAACTTCCACCAAAGCCTGGCTGTGAAATCTGCAATATCATATGACATCCAAATCATTAACTCAATCTAAGTTCATTGCAATACAAACACTGCAAACACCACAATTTTACTATAAACTCAATGTGTGAGACAGCAATTAAAAATTCACCATTCACTGTTAACTACTTTAAATTTGATTCACTGTTGTTTCCTAGTCTAAATATACCAATCTTAGATGGCACTTAGGAGTAGATATTTTGACTTGTCTGAAAAAAATAAATAATGAAAAATAGTTTCAAATGAACATCCATAGTAAAATCCTGATGCTTTCAAAATCCATAGGAATGTTTACATTTACTCAGAGCAGTATTTCACACATAGCACAGTGAGACAGACAGTTTTGAAGAACAACTTTCAGTGTTCACTGAGAGGAAAAACTTAACAGTTAAAGCTCTGAATACAGCTGTTCCTGGAGTCAATAGCATAATTTAATTAACTTTTTGGTTCTTGGAAAAGTAAGAAGTAGGTTAGAAGAACTGCCATCTTGGACTTGCAGAGGGTAAACTGTTTAGGAGACTGGTTGGTGGAGTCCCTTGGAGGCAGTCTTGAAGGGCAAAGGAGTCCAGGAAGGCTGGACACTCTTCAAGAAAGAAATCCTAAAGGCACAGAAACAGACTGTCCCTATGTACCAGAAGACAAGCCCATGAGGAAGAAAGACAGCATGGCTGAACAGAAACCTTTGGCTAGAGCTCAGGAAGAGAGTGTTTATGACATTTGGAAGAAGGGGCAGGCCACTCAGGAGGACTATAATGATCTTGTGAGGTAGTGCAGGGAGAAAATTAGAAGGGCTCAACCCCAACCTAAACTCAATCTGGCTTCTGCCATGAAGGAAAATAAAAAATGTTTTTATAAACACATAAACAAGAAAAGGAGGACTAAGGAGAATCTCCATCCTTTACTGGATGTGGGGGAAAACAGTAACAAAGGATGAGGAAAAGGTTGAGATACTTAATGCCTTCTTTGCCTCAGTCTTTAGTAGTAACACCAGTTACTCTCTGCGTATCCAATCCCCTGAACTGGTACATAGGGATGGGGAGCAGAATGAAACCCTCATAATCCAAGAGAAAATGGTTAGTGACCTGCAACACCACTTAGATGTACCCAGTTCTATGGGGCCAAATGGGATCTACCCATTGGTAATGAAGGATTTGGCAGAAGTGCTCCCCAAGCCACTTTCTATCATTTATCAGCAGTCCTGGCTTTCAGAGGAGGTCTCAATTGACTGGTGATGCCAGGAAAGATTGACTGGAAAGAGGACTCAGGGAACTACAGGCCTGTTAGGTGCTGGTGAAGCTCATGGAGCAGATCATATTGAGTGCCAGCATGCAGCGCACACAAGACAAACAGGTGATCAGGCCCAATCAGTACGAATTTACAAAAGGCAGGTTCTGCTTCATGAAACTGGTCTCCTTCTATGACAAGGTGATGTGCTAAGTGGATGAGGAAAAGGCTGTGGATGTTTTCTACCTAGAGTTTAGCAAAGCTTTTGACACTTTCTCACAGCTTTCTTCTGGAGAAACTGACTGCTCATGGCGTGGATGGGCATAGGCTTTGCTAGGTAAAAATCTATCTGGGTGGCAAGGCTCAAAGAGTCATGATGAATGGAGTTAAATCCAGTTGGAGGCTGGTCACTAGTGGTGTCCCCCAAGGCTCAGCACTGGGGCCAGTTCTCTTCAATATCTTTAGCAATGAACTGGATGAGGGGATCGAGTGCACCCTCAGAAAGTTTGCAGATGACACCAAGTTGGGCATGAGTGTTGATCTGCCTGAGGGTATGGAGGCTCTACACAGGGATCTGGATAGACTGGACCAATGGGCTGAGACAACTGTATGAAGTTCAACAAGGCCACGTGATGGATCATGCAATTGGGGTACAACTACCCCATGGAGCGCTACAGGCTGGGGGAAGAGTGGCTAGAAGACTGCCCAGCAGAAAAGGACCTGCAGGTGCTCTTGACAGCAGGCTGAACATGAGCCAGCATTGTGTCCTGGTAGCCCAGAAGAGCAATGTCATCCTGGCTTCTATCAGAAACAGTGTGGCCAGCATGTCTAGGGAAGGGATGGTCCCTCTGTGCTCAGCACTGGTGGGACTGCACCTGAATTACTGTGTTCAGTTTTAGGCCCATCACTACAGGAAGGATATTGAGGTGCTGGAGCGTATTCAAATAGGACAACAAAGCTGGTGAAGAGTCTAGAGAAAAAGTCTTAGGAGGAGCGGCTGAGAGAACTGGAGTTATTCCGCCTAGGGAAAAGGAGGCTCAGGGGAGACCTTGTCTCTCTCTACAACTACCTCAAAGGAGATTGTAGCAAGGTAGGGGTCCGTCTTTCCTCCCAAGCAACAAGTGATAGGACAAGAGGAAATGCCCTCAAGTTGTGTTATGGGAGATTTAAGTTGGATATTAGGAAAAAATTCTGCACTGAAAGGGTTGTGTGACATTGGAACAGGTTGCTCAGTGAAGTGGCTGAGTTACCAGCCATAGAGGTATTCAAAATACATGTAGATGTGGTGCTTAGTTACATGGTTTAGTGGTAGATTTGGCAGTGCTAGGCTAACCATTGGACTTGATGATCTTAGAGGTCTTTTCCAACCTGAATGATTCTATGATTCTGTTTCTCATCTGCTCCTTTGACTTCAGTTAACACTAAACTCAACTGACAAAATTATAATCTGTCACATAAATGAGAATATGTTTCTTAGGAACATAGTGCAGAATTTTCCATACTAAGATGAGTGACTGGAGCCTCCCATACTATTCTTGGTGTTTTGAGGTCTTGTAGGAAAGTAGGCTCTCAGCAAACAGTTGTGCTAGGCTGGTTACCTGTGCTATGTATTAACTGTGCCACAGATAAGAGACCTCTTTGTAAGTATGGAAAAACTGTGGCTGCTTTCATAGACTGTGTCTCCACTGGGCCCAGGCCAGTTCTGAGACCTTGACTTAACCTTTCTTCACTCTGTTCTGAGTGTGTTTAATGAAAACCTGTGGTACTGGAGGCTTGGTTTTGCTTTGTTCACATTATCTCAGTTTGTCACTGCCTATATAATAAAGACCTGATTGTATTGGTTCACATTCAATGGATGTCTCACCTTTTCTTATTCCTTATTATTTTCAGTGCCACTAATTCATTGGTTTTATGATCCAAGCATTTAGCCACCTGCCCAAATGACCCTTTTCCAATGACCTCCAACACTTCGTACCGATATGCAATATGGTCATGTAAAACCTTCAAAAGAAAACAAATAGTTCAGATTCAAATAGCAAGGCAAAGATCAGTCTTTAAAGTAGTTCATGAAAGAGGCTGGGTTTGTAGCAAGTGAATTCTACATCAAGCAACTGTAAGAGAGAAAATAACAAGTTCGTGGTTCATTAATCCACCCACCTTGCATCAAGCCTGAGGAAAAGTGGATATCTCTTTAGGATTCTCTTCTGAGCTTTACCACGGTTATTACTGATGTTTTTGCTATGTGAATATTTATCTTCATGAAACAGCATTTATCTCACATTGATCCCTTAAGAGTCGACAGACAGTCACTACAAACTTATTAATCTGAAAGTGAATACCATAATGTTTCCACTTACCTTTAGGTAAGAACCACTCTCATCATCATAACAACTATTATTCTGGGCTTCAGGCAAACCTTCAATCTTTTTAGCTTCCAGCCCAAGAAACCATAGCTCTGGATAATTGACAATTTCTTTTTGTTCATAGACTGTTAATTGGTTTCTAAAATTTTTCAAGGCTTCTAAATTAGAAAACAAGAAAATAAGAACAAAAATCAGAATCACAGAATCACAGAATATTTTGGGTTGGAAAGGACCTTAAAGATTACATAATTCCAACCCCCCCGCCATGGGCAGGGGCACCTCCCACTAGATCAAGTTGCTCAAAGCCCTATCCAGCCTGGCCTTGAACACTTCCAGAGATGGGGCATACACACCTTCCTTGGGCAACCTATGCCAGTGCGTCACCAACCTCTGAATAAGTAACTTCTTTTTAATGTCTAATCTAAACCTAAACTCTTTCAGATTAAAACCATTATTCCTAGTCCTATCACTACAGTCTTTGATGAAGAGTTCCTCCCCAGTATTCCTGTAGGTATTGGAAAGCTGCTATAAGGTCTCCCCAGAGCATTCTCTTTTCCATGCTGAACAATCACAACTCCCTCACAGGACAGGTGCTCCAGCCCCTCGATCTTGCGGCCCTCCTCTGGACTGGCTCTAATAGGTTCATGTTGTTCTTATACTGGTGGCCCCAGAGCTGAATACAGTACTCAAGGTGTGGCTAAATACATTGTCAATGGCAAATTGTTTTTACAGTGGAACATTTTAGAGTAAAGCATGTCTGTTTGAAGATGAGGTTGAGGAGATGGCTGCTAGAGGTTCCTTCCAACCGTCATTTCTATGATTCTATGTCGACATTTTGTACAAATTTATGTTTTGTTTTGTTTTGTTTTTTCTTCTTTTCTGACTTACTGTTCTATGTTCAACAAAACATTCATCCTCTCTCAGCAAGATTTTGAGAGCTGAGGTAAAAATTATTTGATTTTGAGCAAAGTCACGTACCCAGATGTTTTTGAAAATCCCATCTGTTGTCTATCTGTTGTAAGCTTCACAGATTACATGAAGAACTGTATGCTTTTTATTGATTGGATTGTCATATTTATGAAATGGCAGTAAGCTTTAGTTAACCAAAGCTTTTAAATACTTGTTTTTCTAACAAAAAATATCAAGTTTAAATGCATGAGGTTGGGAATTAAGTGAGACCCAAATCTGCTGTTCTACTAATCCTGATTCTACCTGTACAGAAAAATTTCTACCTACACCCCCTTTTATATAATTTAAATCTAGACAAATAAACAGAGATTATAAATCATTGTGTTCTCTAAGCATGCACGTGGGTATTTTGTTAAACACAAGCAGATTTCCATCCTTAATGCAGTGATGCTAAATCATTTGAAGACAAAAGGCCACTACATTTTTTTTTTTCCAGCACTGTTCATAAAAATAGGTCCACTCATCCAGAAATCTTCTACATTGAGGAATCCCAAAATGCAATTTAGGCCACATAGATAGAATGTGACACAGCTACAAGAAAGTGGGAAAAGTGTTTTATCACCATAATAGAATACTGCTTCATGATCTGTCATAAATCTTTGACAAATAAAAGTTCTGTTTTATAATGCATACATCTCTCATTTATGTATTTGTGTTAGTCTATTCATTATCATATTCCATTTATTGTATTCTCATATTGCAAGTAGAATTGTTAGGAATCACCAAGCCCATCCATATTCCTGCCCTCCAAATTGCTTATTAAATATTTTGTGGAATATTCAGCAAGGATATTCATTGACCTCTCATCAGTGAGTATCCTGGTTGCATGCACTCACTACCTCTACATGCAACCTGTCACTCCAGTCTTTTTAGCATGCTCCCTCATATTCTACCTGAAGCAGTCATAGGCAGCTTGACACTGGTGCTGGTGTTTTCCAGTTCTGATGATTTTCTCTGAGCTCTGGTATCATTTTCAGAATGACTGTTTAGAAGGTTAAATTGTGGAAACTTACTTATAATTCCATTTTCCTGACAAGCAAAAAAAAAAAAAAAAAAAAAAAAAAAAGTAATTTTATTTTCAAATGTTTCAGTATTTCATGAATATTCAGCTATCTACAATTGTGGAAAAACAAAACAGCAACAAAAAAACCCCAACCTGCTACATTCCTAATGACAGGACTACAAGAGCTGGATTTCTTGAGTGATCTTTATGTCAATTTTGTGCTGAGATAGAGCACGTATGCGTGGAGACTAGAACTCACTGAATACCCCAAAATTCTGCCTATAGCACTGTTGGACCACAGAAAGATAAATTTCTAAATAAAAGAAGAAAGTTCATCTTCCGTGTTCATTCAATATAAGGGTACTTACGTTGTATAAATGCTAGAAACCACCATGGCTTGATTAAGCTGCATATCTTTTATGAGCTAGGATGGATCTGAGTATGGTCTTCCTAGTATGAAGAGCAGGAAAGATAGTCAAATAGGCATTTTCTATCTTTGATTTCTGTATGGGCACATTGAGTAGAGTTGTGCTAGAATCCATCAGACTGCTTGTGCAGCCCACAGCATTGCAGAGACAGCAGCATGGGTCTGCACACCCACACAATTGCAATACAAATATCCAGATTGGTAGGAATGAGGAATGAATGGGCTTGTATAGGTGTAGAAGCACTAGAAGGAATGAGTTGTATAAGAAATGATATAAAGATGCTATCTATATCAGCAGGTCTTCAGAATTCCAGTACATGCAGTTCGCAGGCCTTTCAGAACAGGACAGCCTACAGAATCAAGCCATAAAGACATGATGGAGGGTTGGTTATAAAAGGAAGACAGATAAAAAAAATAAATAAATAAATTAAAAAAAAATAGTGTGCTCTGGGATAAGAATAGAAGGTGTGGGGTCCCAAGCTATGTTCTCAACCCCTTCAATGAAGGGAAAAGACTCAGCTAGAGAGGATACATCCAGTGCATGAATACCTGGCCGAAGCTACAGGGAGTGATTTGTCTTCTGTGAACGTAGGATGAGGAACAAGGACTGCTGAGCAGAAACAGAAACCAACTGATGAAGAAGGGCAAGATTACTTTTGCAAATAGCTTTGCTAACCAGGCTTAGCAGAGCTTACAATTAGGTACATCAAGGAAGAGTTTTCATAACTTAAAGGCTCTGATACTCATGGGGGAGTTCAGTCACCTAAACATTTGTTGAGATAGCAATAGCAATCCAGGAGATTTATGGACCGTGCTTTCAATGCAGATGATCTGAGATGCTCCACTGGACCTGCTGTTCTCAAGCAGCATTGCTCATCTCAATTGACTGATGATGTAAAGGTCAAAGAAAGGGCAGTTTGGCTGCAGTGACCATATGATTGTGGAGTTCAAAATCCTGAGAGATGTGAGTGAGACAAACAGTAGAACTACAAACCTTGGTGTTCAGAAATGTACCTTTTGAATTGTTTATGGATCTTCTTATAATCCTATGGAAGACTGCCCTGGAGGGCAAAGGAAACCAGAAGCGTTCATAAATCTTCAGAGTAGATCTCCTTGAAGTACAATAACAGTCCATTCCGACACGCAGAAAGTAAAGCAAGCATGGTTGAAGGCCAGCATGGATGGAAATGGAACATTTGATGAGGCACAAACACAATAAGAAGGACAAAAAAGGTGTAAACAAAGATGGGTTATCTGGGACACATATAAGAGGCACTACACAAGCACACAGTGATGTTTAGAAAAGCAAAACCTCAGCTGAATTTGCAATTAACAAGGAATGTTTCTCTAAGTACACCATCGGCAAAAAGGAAGGCTAAGGGAAATATGAATGCACTGCTCAGTGGTGTTTGGGACCAAGTGACCAAGGACATGGAAGAGACTATGGTACTTGATGCTTTTCATTGGTAAGTTATGCCCTCAGGCCTGCTAAGTCCCTGAGTCAAGAGGCAGAGTTTGTGGAAAACTCTCATCTACCTGCAGTACATCAAGATATTTAAGGACTACATAAGTAGCTGGACGTACCTAAGTCTACAGAACCAGATGGGATGGACTTGAGAATGTGGAAAAAGCAGTTCAACATCATTGAAAGGCTGGTCTCTATTATAGTTGAAGGCCATGGAAGTTCCTGATAATGTGGAAAAGTCAAACATCACACATCTTCAAAAAGTGCAAGAAGAAGGATTCAGGAAACTACAGGTTGGTCAACCTTACCTCAGGCTCTGGGACTGCTATGGAACTATTCCTCCTGGAAGCCATTTCCAACCAAATAAAAGACAAAAATTTATTTGAAACAGCCAGCATGGATTTGACAGAATAAATTGTGAACAAATTGTGTCTGAACAACCCAACTTCCTTCTCTGATGAAGTGACTGTCTTGGTGAATGAGGGGAAAGCAATGGATGCTGTATACTTTGACTTCAGCAAAGCCTGTGACACTGTCTCCCACAGTATGCTTATGTCCTAAATAGTAAGATCTGGAATGGATAAACAGATCGTAATGTGAGTCAAGAATGGATGGCTGGTCAGGTTCCAAGGACTGTGATCAGTGGTAGTTGCTTACCAGCAGCCACCCTCAGGTACTGATACTAAAGCTAGCAGTCTTACTGTGTTCATCAGTTACGTGGACAATAGATGAGTTCACCCTCTCAAATCTGCGGGCCGTATCAGGGATGCTATCCAAAGAAAGGTCAGCAGGTTGGAAAAATTGGCTAATGGGCATCTCCTGAAGCTGAACAAAGACAAATGCAAAGTTCTGCACCTAGAACGGAATATTCTCTTGTAACAGAACAAGCTAGGAGACAACTGAAAGGATACAGTTTTGCAGCGAAGGTCCTGGGAACAAACTGAACATGAGGCAGCAGAGTACCCTTCCCCTTCCAGCAAAGAAGGCCAAAAACACATCCTGGGTTGAATTAGCAAGAGGATAGCCAGCAGGGAAGTAATTCTCCCCCTCTCTTCAGCATTCATAACAACACAGAGTGCTGAGTCTAGGCTGGGGTTTCCCAGTACAAGAAAGACATCAACCAACTAGGGTGAATTCAGGGGAGAGGCCAGGGAATGTTTAGGAGCCTGGACCACATGACGTACAAAGAGAGGATGATGGAAATGCATTTGTTCAGTCTGCAGAAGAGGATGCTTCAGGACTGGTCGTATTGCTGTCTACAATTACCTGCCAGGATGATACAGGGAAAGCAAAGCCAGTCTCTCTCAGGGGTGCGTGGTCTTAGGGCAAGATGGACACCTGGCTAATGGATACAAATCACAACTTGGAAAATGTTGGTTAGATATTAGGAAAAACATTTTTTACCATACGGGTGGTTTGCTATTGCAAGAGGTTGCCCAAAAAAGCTGTGGACTATCCATCCTTGGAGATATTCCAAACACAGCTAGGCAAGGCCCTGAGCAACCAGCTCCAAGATTGATCTAGTTGGAGTGGAAGGTTGTGCTAGATGTTTTCCAGAAGACACCTCCAACCTAAATTATTCTTTAGTTTATTTATAATTCTTCAGTATGTATGACTCATACAAGAGGACCAGGATAGAGACACAAAAGATCAGTCTGTCTCGGTGCCATAATGATACAAAAGCCATATCCAAAAATCAGCACATGGCTGCCAGCACAAGAAGAACCCAGTAGATGTGATATAGACCAAACAGTGGGCAGTCCTTGTCTATCATATCATTGCAAGAAGTCCTGATTGGACTACTTGTTTTTATGCATCTTGATACTTGTGAGTTTTGTATTAACAACATGTTACTGTGAGTGAAAACTTTTATTTTAAAATCATCTTCCAGTATTTGCAACTAACCTCGCTGCTTCTTTTTTCCTTTTTTTTTTCCTTTTTTTTCCCTTTTTTTTTTTTTTTTAAATTTTCAATACTGAATGATACAAAAGCAGGGCTGCCAGGTATGAGGAGCACAACAGCTCAAGGACAGGGGGGCAAGATGGAAGGAATGCCAAAAGTGAAGACAGTTCAGACAGTTCCTGTGATGCTAGGTGTCCATTAAAATCTCAGGAGCTTTACACAATCATGCTGATAAGCAATTTATCTGTTTGACTATTTATAGTTCTTCCTTTTTTCTTTTTTTTTTTCTGTGACTGAAAACAGAAACTGATGCAAATGTAGACTCAAAATTATTTATCTTTCCCCACAGAAACACATTTATGACTTTTTTTTCCACTGACACTTTCTTAGCAATACTAGAGAGAACCTAATTAGCCAATGAAAAACAAGAAGTCTAAGAACTTTATAACTCACCTGAAGAGGAGGGAGCACATTCTGCAAGCTGTTATTTGTTATCTGACACAGGCTACTTTCAAGGGGGGGAAGGTTTCCAGAGTCTGCAGACAAACCATGCTTTGCTTGGCCTTCCAGATGTGGGAAGGAAATAGCACTGTGATTGACTTTCTAAATAGGAAGCATAAGTAAATATTACATAACATCCTAGCAAGCAATTCTGTATAACAGCTTCGAAAAACAGAAGTATTTAAAGCCTTGAAATGGTGTGTATGGTTCACTTCTGACACCTAATGGTGAAAGCAAAAAGGGCAGATACTCTCCAGTTGGACTAACATGCAGGAGGAGGTTGTCTAGGCAATCCAGCAGCCTGGCACTTTCTGAGGCATTCAAGTTTCCCCACAAAACATATGCATCCAGCAACAGAGGAGTGACTGCTTCAGGTGGAAAAGGTGTTGGGCTGGGAAACTGAACAGCCATTCCAGGCCACAGCTGTGGGGAAAATAAAGTGTATGTAGGATAAACACAAAATGTAAATGGTAAAAAAACTTCATTAGCCATCCCAGCTGGCAGAAGAGAAATTGGGACTGAAGAGGAGTCACTGAGAGGGTCTTCCCTGTTCTGTTTTCTCAACATTTCCTTCCCCTCTCATTTTCCATACAGTTCTCTGCCTAGGCACCTTTGTTAACATTTGATTTGTTAATGAGAAGGCATGTTTTGTGCAAACTGTATTGAAAATGAGACGTTTGTAATCATTTGAAAGTTCCAGTATAATGAATCTTTCCTTTAGACTTGTCCCTTTGCTTATTGTAAAATAAGTTTATAACACTCGTTTTCCAAAATCAGTCTTTTAAGTATGAGGTTCTATGCATGTTAGGACCTCTAATATCTTGGATATCAAGAATGAAAGAAATCACCCTCTTACCAACAAAGAAAAAATTCAAGGCAGGCTGTTTCTTTAGCAAACATTAAAAAGAAAAAAAAAAAAAAAAAAAAAAAAAAAATAAGATTTGAAATAGATCTGTAACATAGATCTGATCATCTGTGCACTATCAGATGAAAGACTGGGTCTATTGAGTTAAGGCTACAACCCATATGAGCCTGCGAAATTTTTGTACTGAGAAAAGGATAAAAATATATATTTCAAACTTTTGACAGCAACAGAGAGGTTTGATATTTTTCTCAAAAAGCAAAGAAACAAAACTATCCAACCATCTTGAATGAGTAAGATTTTTTTCCAATACTATAGAAGAGTCTTTAAAGCCTTAGAACTGAGATTCCAGGGAACTTTTCATTACAACTTCAGGAGACAAAAGTGGCTGTGGGCAGGAAAAATGCCTCACGTTATTGAACAGCTACCAAAAAAACAAACAAACAAACAAAAAAAAAAAAAAACCACAAACTGGGACAAAGTCATACAGCTACGGGGAAAATGGAAAAGAACAGGGAATTCAGGACTTTTCTATGCTCAGATTAATTTATTATGTGGAATCTCTTAGGAAACAAGCATTTAGGTATTCTTTAAAGTCAGTTGAAGAGTTACCTACCTGATGGAAGACTCTGTTAGATCCCAGATGATCAGTCTCTTGAACAGTCAGCTGAGGCTGAGAAAATGTATCCACATGAGAAGACTGTAAACATGAGATGATGCTTTTTTAATAATAATAATTACTCTGGGGAAAAATGCAAATTTTTTTGTTGTTGTTGTTGTTGGTTTTTTTTTGCGTTTCTTTCCTTTGTGGCAATATCTGTGCTAAAATGGTGTGTGAGAGAGGACCACAAAAGCTGCTAAAAACACACTACTCTCTGGCAATTCCCCTCCCAGTCGAACAGCTGTTTTGTGGGCAGGTGCAGAAAGAGCTTGCTTTGCCTATTGTGCTTCTAAGCATGCTTGATGTGCCCATGTGGTCAACAGAGGGAAAGGGGGCCTTTGCCATCCTTAAAATATGTGCTTGAAAGTATATAGTGAGCCTGCTTGGAAGGACAGCTTTATAATGCCTCATAAGGTAGATTGTAAACCCATCCATTGTTAATAGCAGAATTATACTAATTCAACTTGTGGTATAAAAACACATATCAATGTTTAAATTTACTGAGATAAAGAAAAAAATCCAATTGGTTCCAAAGGAGAGAGAATGTTACAATAATAGAAAAAGAAACATGGGGAAAGTGTTAAGCAGCTTGTCATTTTTAAGATTCTGCTGGTGCTTTCAACAGTTTTCTTATAAATATAAATTGCATTGCACTGTACATTCCTGTCCAGTATGAGACTGCAGTGAATTGAAGAAAACTGTAAGATAATTTGGATATTGAAACACAACAGCAGCTTGGAGCTCTGCTCTATAGACTCAAGTGAACCTCACCAGGTTTGGTCAAATATGCTTCCTTGTCTCTGGGCTCTGTAAGACATAACATCATTCCATTCATAGTCAAAAAAATCATCTTTAACCAAGTAGACACAACAATTCCACTGTAGGATTCTTGAAGAGGTAGAAAAGCAGTATTTTCTCTAAAAGCAGAGGAACATGGAGGCATGGGAGGGAACTTTAGTTTAGCGTTTCAAAAAACAACTTTGCAGCCAAAATTGTCTTATGGATGTAAGCTGAAGATTAAACATTCTTCAATAAAGCATGGTCTTCTTCTTTACCTGTTTTGTAGCCAGGGCTTCCATGGCCTGTATCTGTCACATAGTCTTAAATGTCCAGAGCACCTGATGAAGAGAAGCCACTGCTCTTTGCAATTACATTTATCCTATCCAGTGCCACGATCAGTGCCAGAGGATCATTATTTAAAGGCCTTTGTAGTGGGCTTCAGTAAGTCCACATGAGAATAAGTCTGCATATGGGAGGAGTATTGCTAGTGTTTTGTATAGGCCAGCACCATAAGACACCTGCCATGATGCAGCCTAGGCACAGTGAAAGGCACTCCATGCCACTTTCCTTTAGGCTCACTGTCTGAAGAATCATACGCTGTAAGCTCAAAACTTCCCAACAACAACCACAATAATTGCCCCAACGAGAAACACTGGATTACTGCATCCTACATATGAATGACCTAGAGCACAATATACTTCTCTCGGTGCTCCAAATGTCCTTGTAATCACTATTTTCCAGTGTGAATGTGCATAGATGAATATTTGCCAGAACATTTTTGCAGACAAACACTTTGCATGTAAAATACATATCCTGCACTTCAGTGTAGAACCAGATTTATTAAGAAGATGAGTGTGGAATCCACACTCACAGCTGTACCCGATGTGTCAGCCCAGGACTTAATACAACTATTGACTTCAGGACATACTACATTCCTTCTCACACCTCATCCATACTTTATTCCCAGCTAGTTTTATTTTTCAGTTTCTGGACCTGATGAAAACGTTGCATTCCATTTAGAAAGAGTTTCTTAAATGCTGTGTGCTTTTCTGACTACAAGTCAATACAATGCCTGGCTTAGAAAGTCATCACTGAAAAGCAAATAAAGATACAGTTGACTTCACATACCTGTACAGACTGCAGAGTCTTCACTCCAAAACAGCATTTTATTTCTTAGCAGTAATTTTAAAAGGCTATGCAGTGATGCCTATATTATTAAATATAAATTTCAAAATATATTGTATTTACTAATTGTGTTGTATTTACTAATAAAGCATAATAAATTCACAAAATGACATTAAATCTCAGCAAGAGCTAAGGATGCAAGTGAGTGAACTCCAGGTCATCATGCAGCCTGAATTCTGAATCTATTTAATTTCTATTTACTATGGAAAAGATTAGCAAGATTTTGAGATAGACAATTCTCCTTTAATACTACAAAAGCAAAATCAGTCCATCAGCCCATGGCTGTGCCTTTTTTTAATTGCAGAAAATTGTGATTCTCTTTGCCTCTCTTTTTCTAAACCTTCTTATTAAGGATGTAGTACTTCAGTACTCTTTGGGAAATTTACTCAAAACACCTTAAAATCAATAGCTGACCAACTCTCATAAAATAAACAGTTAGATAGCATACACATTTACCATTGGAAAAACTGATCTGTGCCTACAACAGTCCTGCCAGTACCTGACACGGGAGCAGATGCTTGATCATTTAAGTCCGCACAGTGACTTACTTGACAGTCTTGATCCAAATGACCCATCAGCTGCTCTAGCGAAATCCTGCACATTTAGTAATGAGAACTAGAGCTGAACTGTTGTGCATGGTTTAATCTGGCAGATGCACTCTAAAGAAAAACTGCAGCAACTGTTACTATTCCATTCCACTTCACTCCTGGCTGTGGTACTCGTACAGCACTTGGCCTGTCCTACAACTAAAATAGCACACTCCAATCCCAAACTACAATCTCCTGCTATTCCAGCCTTTCAAATCGTGTATTACTGGCTATTACCTTGCTAATTCCAATTGTCACTCAAGAAACAGAACAGTGTCCCCATTCACTACCTAATTTGCAATCACAAGAGGCACTGAGCATTCACCATTCTGCAAAATCAGAAAGTATGACACTTTTTCAGAATACCCAAAATGTCAGCTTTTTTTTTTTCAGTATTCAATTGACCATAGAAATCAGAAATGTATTAGAATTTTAGAAATGATAAAACATACAACTATATAAAATGTAGACTCCATAGTCTCCTTGTTTAAATGGACACCTGCCCACTATCAAAATTGAATTAAGCTTGTAGAATACATACAGAGAATGCAACATAATATTAAATCATGCAGTATATTCAAAAGCCATAGCAAATACATATTTGCTCACTCAAAATACAGCAGGAAAATAAACATTTTCCTTACCTTGTCAACTATTTCTGTCAGCATAACTGCGAGAGCCATTAATTGCAGGACAGAGGCTATTTATTCCATTCGCAAAACACATTTCAGGAACAGGAAGCCCACCTTCATCTAGTTAGAGCAGAGCAGACTCAATTTCATACGCAGTACCCTGATCAGAAAAAAAAAAAAAAAAAAAAAAAAACCTTCTGCTTGGCTTCAGATTTAAATTTTTATCCCGGAAATATGCCAGTGACTATTAGCTGCTCTAGTATTCTTTTGGTGGCCATCTGTTCCCTTTCTCAGCCTCCTTCTAGCCAAATATAATTTTCCATATTTATCATGGCAAGTCAGTAATAAGAAAGACAAATATAACAGGATTGGCTGTTCTCCTTGCTGTCTCAGTCTGTTCTTTCTCACTGAGATCGTGTGCTTGTGAAACCAAAAACCACTTGAAATCATATTTTTTCAAAAGTTGTCGCAGGGACCTTGCTATACTTTGAGTTAAATCTAGTCACTGAGGCTGTCAGCTTGGAAAATGAAAATAGATTAATACTTCAAGGGCTCATTTCTCATTGGTCATGATGTTTCATTTACTGAAGACCAAACTGCGGCACCTTGGTCTGTGTTTGTTGTTAGCATCAATACAGAACTTCTCTGCCCTGTGAGATAATGAGGCTCTCATTTTGGTATAGATAGTGAGACAGAGTTGCCATCCTGTCTTTCCCTTACCTCATTTGGGTGTTGTGCATGTGAGAGGGAGCACTGGTGGAAGTGCTCCTATCTCCCCAGCATCTTATGGGAATAGCTAAGACAGAAAAATACCATGTGCTCTCCTCCTTCATACAGTCCAGGAATGGCATGTTCCCTGCTGGTTCTAAATCTGTCGACAACCCAGAATAGCTCTACTTTCACTCAGAAATCAGGCTTTACAAAGAAGAAATACATGCTCACCCACAGAAGCTATTCTAGAAGACAGCCACCTTTGGTGATGCTCCTGGAATGAGTTTTTCCACAGTGTTGTCAAAGGACAAACAGCTATTCTTCTGCCCTTATGGAGGTCCAAGCAATGCCCTTGCCTAATACTATTGTTGAGGTGCACCATCCTAAAAGGCATATCATTCTCATTTCTATCACTTCCACCTCTCCATTCTCCCCAAATTGAAGCTCTCCAGTCAACAAATCCTCCCCAGAATTACACTTCACATGCAAGAAAAACAACTTATCATTGTCTAGCCAAATAACGTCACAGACTGTCATGCCAACAGTGCAGGTTCAGGCCTAGGAATGCATGGAGATGCCATGTGCTGGAATAGAAATGAAACAGCACAAATATGCATCAAACGTGTTTAAGCTAAATCACTCCCATACAAATATACACAGACAAGCAGGCATGTGTGTGTACATACAGCTAGTTACACTCCAACTACTGTCTCCCACGGGTATATCAACCATTTCTGAGTAGCTTTCACAAAGGTTCACAAGAAGGGATTTTGCTAATGTGGTGTGAAAATATACATTTGTGATGCTGGAAGCTATCAGTCCAGTCCACGGTGGATATCAAGTATATGTACTACACAGGTGGGAAGTACCACTACCCACACTTACTCAACAGCACTCTGTTCTTATGACCAATGGTGCTAGATATATGAGGCAGGTATGTAACAGAAAGCTGTACACTGTATTCCTTCTGGTTTGTTTGCAGTGCAGACATGCTGTTCATTAAAAGATGTATAAGACAGCTTTGCATTGCTCCACAACCTTCTGGGCCTTATTGTCCCATCTCAGGTTTTGACTCTTAGAAAATTATTAACATTCCTAGGATAGTTTACATACAAGGGAGCAAAGGACGGATCTGGTATACACTCAACTGTCCCCCATTAAGAATATCCTCTATTTTCTTTATTTCTGTTCCTCATAATGTTTTCTATTTTCCTTATTTTATATCATTCTTGTAAGCATATTCAATTTTTTTGTGTGTATGTCAAGTCATGGAGGAATAAAAACAAATTTTAGGATCATTCTTTCTTATGCCCAAAGAGGACCAAATATTTTTTTCAACACAAGAAACTACTGTAAGGTTTTCCCTTACATTTCTCAACAACACTGTCAAAGTGAGAGAAAGCTGCCAGGATTACTACCAAGTTCCAGTCATGATAAATTTAAAACTGCAGTCATTTGAAGTAAAAAAAATATGCATAAAATGTTTCAGCTATAAATTACATAGCATTTTTGTTAAGTTTGAAGGAAATATTTATGGTCTGTGTCTCTGTAACTAACTATTAACAAAATACCCATTTCTGACAGATAATTAACTAAAGGGCTTAAGTTCAATGGTAGATAAATTCCTCATGGATGCCATCACTTGCTGTGATCACTACATAGGCAAACCCTTAACTACAATCACAGAATCATAGAATCAGAGAATATCCTGAGTTGGAGAGGACCCATAAGGATCATCAAGTCCAACCCCTCACACCACACAGGTCTACCCAAAAGTTTAGACCATGTGACTAAGTGCACAGTCCAAACGTTTCTTAAATTCAGACAGGCTTGGCGCAGAGACTACTTCACTGGGGAGCCTGTTCCAGTGCGCAACCACCCTCTCGTTGAAGAACCTCGTCCTGATGTCTAGTCTAAACTTCCCCTGCCTCAGCTTCACCCCGTTCCGCCGGGTCCTATCACTGGTGTTTATGGAGAATAGGTCACCTGCCTCTCCACTCCCCCTTGCGAGGAAGTTGTAGACTGCAGTAAGGTCTCCCCTCAGCCTCCTCTTCTCCAGGCTAAAAAGGCCCAGTTGTTACGGTTAAGAAACATTTCTTGGTAATGGGATGGGAGATTCATAGCCAAATGCTATCGTGTATATAATAAAGGAAGGCATAAATAAATGTTAGAAGGATGGAGGAGAGACAAGACGGGCCTTGAGAGATAGAACGGGAACAACTTGAGCCTTGTTAAAAAGTTAAGATGGATAAGGCGAGTTAGGACTGAAGCCAAGAACTAATTAAAGTCAAGAACTGAAAAGGAGCATGCGCCAAGGAGAAAAGGTGAAAAATTTAACCCCGGGATGACCACCAGAGAACACCACGCATGCATGAATGGGAGGAGAGATAATTAGCATAGGAAGCGAGGCTGATATTGTAAATATTAATGAATACTAATGAATATGTAACTTTTAGGATATTAATAGCAATCAGGATGTAACAGGAGGGAAGCCAGACTTGGGTGCCTGCCCCTGGTTTCCAGCGCTGAATAAAGCACCTTCATATAATCACCTTGTGGTTATGTGTCTGCTACGCTAACACAGTGACCTCAGCCGCTCCTCATGTTTTCCTCTCTAGGCCCTTCACCATCTTTGTCGCCCTCCTCTGGACACTCTCCAACAGTTGAATGTCCTTTTTGTACTGTGGTGCCCAGAACTGCACACAGTACTCAAGGTGCGCTCGATCCTATTAAGTTTGGCAACATCTCCAATAGAATAGAATAGAATGATAGATAGTGAAATAGAATAATATTAGAGGTAAAGGAATTAAAGAACCTGCCCTTCAGCGGACTAGGCATTTTGGAGTGGGAAGAAGAATAATTCCAACTTAGCCTAAATGTTAAAAGTTAACAAAGGTCCCTGTGGAAGCGCCTCTGACTTTTTGTTGGCTCAGCTTGAGAAGGAGATCATACAAGTAATGTAGATTAGGTATCTCAAATTTTTATAACACTAAAGTTAGATCTGATAAATTCTGCTCTTTATAGGCTTCACAGTGAACCTCCAGCACTGCAATGCACCTTGTAGAGCTGGCGACACTAATGCAAAAGAGGTACCAAATGCTAAATTTGATTTAAAAACATGCTTATACTTGCCTACACAGTCATTCCACTCATTTGACTAAAGACAGAAGATACAAACAGGCAACAAACTGAACCCTTTGTGTCCAGGTCCATGCAGTGGCTTACATAAAGGCTTGACTGCCTTGCTTAGCCATTGCAAAAGGCATTGCAATGGAGAAAGTGAAATGCTGCCACTGCAGACTGAAGCAAGTACAGTGAATACAAGTCCCTGAAGTGACTGGAGTTGCCAGAAAACACAGTTAATGTTTCTTAATCATTCCTGTTTCATTTGGTGTAATAAAGCATATGAACTATGTCAATAACACTGCTGCTTAACCAGTGAAAAGAGAATGGGTGATTTAAGATTTGTATGCATAAACTTGGGCTAAGATTGCACCAGCGAGGGCAAGTTTACTGGAAATGAAAAAAACAGTTGCACAATTTCTGACATTTTCAGAGTATGTCTTCCACAGGAGAGTGCAAAAGCTTGTAAAATGATAAATTCACCTTTCTAACGTTTAAACTATTTGCTACGAAGATGCTTCTCTAAAGCTTATTAACAATTCCTATCATGGCTGGGATATGCTCTTGCTATTAGCAAACAAGAAAAGCAAATTAATAATGCTTTTCAGATGTAAAAAAGTTCTAAAGATAAATAACAATCACAAATGCAGTTTAACATATGAGGAAATTAAGCACTGTGTAGCTAAGGACATAATTATCAAAACTATGGAAGATAATTCCTAACATCAGAGCAAGGGTCCATGACCAAATTTAGATAGAATTTGGGTACATGGGGATTTTCCAAACAACTGTTTGGCTGTATAAAGCCACCAGGACTGTAGCAACACTATAATTTCTAGGAAACAGATTGGGCAAATAAAGGACTTAGACTTAGCCTAGAAATCAGCGCCCAGCCTTTTTTTTTTTTTTTTTTTTTTTTTTTTTTTTCTATAGCACCAATCTGTTCTTAGGACTATTCCAAGAACAGAAAATATGGTTATTCCTGGACTCACAAACCAAAGAGGAATCACATGAGAAGCAGGAATTGGATATGTACCAGATAAACTCATTTAAATCAAGTGGGGTACACAGACAAAATATAGCTCCTAAACAGATTGAACAGTCATAGGGAAAAAAAGATTATAGGCAAATAAGATCATTATCATGACAGAAATTTATTTTTCACTTTCCTATGAAGCCCTGAAAGACCTGCAAGATTTTCCTTTCAAGAAAGTTCATCAGCTGTTTCTACCAGTCTGCAGGTAATATTCAGGGAATACCTGTGCTATTCTTGTGAAGCAGAAGCTAGCATGGTAGCCTGGAAGGATCAAGATCTCTCAGTCCTTGTATAGTTCATAACAGCACTTACTAAACACCTTCCCAAGTGCCATTGATATCAGGCATGCACTTGTACATTTAGATGGCTTCTTAAATGGTGCCATCAGTGGAGGAAAAACAGGGGCTTCATTTCACAACTTCATTACTTCATATGAGTTATAAGAGTATAACATTGGTAGCACATCAGTGAACAACCCCTCACATTGATTCCCCTCCTGTAGAAGGTCAGTTTAAAAAAAAAAAAAAAAAAAAAAAGATCAAATGTTTATTAAGTTTAAACTTAGAAACATGCATTTTATGCATTTTTTTAAAGGCAGATTTTACCAGTTTTCTACAGAACACTTTTTTCCTCTAAAATAAGAAATAAACTAGCTGTTTATAGGATATAAATTAATTTTTTTAATAAACCACAAAGCCTCTCATGTAAATGAAGAGATCATTTTGAAATCTTTTGCAGAACCCTAAGTACTCTGAGATTCTACAAGTTATTCACTTCCTTAACATTTATGCAGAAACTTGTAAGATACTCCTGCAACTTAAAAATGTAAGCATTAACTAACTTCACATCATTAATAAGGTTAATGTTTTCATTAAAAATTGCCATGTTAATTACCCTTTTCCATACAAATTAAATTATGATTTATCCTGAAAAAAATATATGGAATTGATAGTAGACAGTGCAATTGACCAAACTGTCTTCTGTTTTCTAGTATTTGTTTACCATTCCACACCAGAGGTATATCATAACCTAATACAAATGTATATACTTTAAAGAATAAAAACAAATGCTAACCATTATTACCTTAGGCTGGATTCTTCTACTTCTTCTCATTCGTAAACAAGAGTTATTGAAGAAGCTGAAATCACAGCAGTTTTCGCTGCTTCTTTCTCTCCCCATAATGACAAAGCTCCATGTTTTAAATCTGTCTCCATTAAATTGTTCTCTTGTAACTTAAACCTGATGTTACTGTCTGTCTAATCCAACCCTGCCATACAACCCTGCCATACAACCCTGCCCCTGTATCAATAATAGCATGTGCTGTTTGATTATTTTCATGGGTGAGCTCGCTGGAATTAAATCAAATGTTGTTTTACCATAGTTTCACAAGCATTGTCACAAACCAAGTAATATTAAACCGAACTGAGAATATTAGCATATTTGCTGACGTGCTATGAAATCTTTGAGGACCTAGCACAAGCACAACATGTTCATCAATTAGGCTCAGCATGATTGCAAAACTGTCCCTTGAGGCACCACAAGGTGCATCATTTTCTTTTTTTTTTCTTCTTTTTTTTTCTTTTAATTCCTTTTTCAAAGACTCAGTCATAGATTTAGTTCTGCTAAAAACAAACTCTATAATGAAGGTAATTCAAAGGTAATTCATTTCATTCATAGAGTTTTACTGTAAATCCAAAGAGTGTCCCCATGCATTTCACTCATGGTTTCCCCTTAACCCTCAAAAATACTTGTGATCTTGGAGTGATTATTTCTAGGTAGTTCTGTTTCTGCTTAGGCTTTAATCCTCTACAGGCACCAACAGCCTTTTTAGATACTCCATCAGCAAAACAAATGCTTGCAGAAGGAACAGCTTTTGCTTGGAATACGAAGGGAAAATACTTCAGTGATCTTTTATTCAGCATGCTGTGATCTATTTTTGTACTCCTGACAGGCTCCATGGGGGAATAACTAACAGTCTCAATTCATTATTTTCCGTACTTTTCTTGAAGAATAATAAAGCAATTCACATTTCATAAAGAGCAAAAAATGCAAACAAAATCTTTGTCAGAGTGAAAGACTTAAAAAAGCAGAAGAACAACACAAGTTTATTACAATAAAGCCACAGTGGATTTGGAATAAAAGTGAGAAATCTCCAAGTCTCCTTTTGGAAAACACTAATATTAATACCATTTACATTTCTTATAAGTTTATAATTGTATATATTATTTGATCCTTGTTTCCATGTTTATTCATGTAAAATAAGATTCAGAACCCTAGCGACACTGAAGTTACATTTTCTTCTTAATCAATTTTTATTTTCTTTGTAAATTTGAAAAAAAAAAAAAAAGAAAGAAAACAAGAGGAGGGATTAAATAAAGACAAGTGGAAAAGAAAACTTAAATGCCAAAACATCAAAAACCCAAACTGTTTTAATACTAAAAATAAAAATAAAAATCCATACCACCATACCTCTTCCTCAAAAACAGAATCTCAAAGCTTGAGAAAGATTTCAGAGAAACAGCAAAGATTTTGTTTGGGGAGATTCCGCAATAAAAATTAAAAAGGAACAGCTTGCACTATGAAGACTATAATGACCAAATTATGCCTTTGCCTTCATATTCTACCACAGTTCACATCAGTGAAGAGTTCTGCTCTTAGGAGTCAAATTTAGAGCTCTCCAATCAGACAAGAAAAGGGATGGGAAATGGAGAAACTGTATGAAATCAAACCAAATAAGTTTTTGTGAAGTCTACAGAAAGACAGATGATTCCTCAGATCCTGAACCACAGTCGCTATGAACTAAGCAAACAACAGAAAAGTGAGCTTTCATTCAAGCACTGAGAAACTTGTTATGATTCTTCCTAGTTTTCACAAACACTTATGAACCTCACAATCAGAAGATGCCAAATAACTGATCACTTCAGTATAGGTTATGATACATGCCAAATTAATTTGGAGGTGTCAGGAGAGGATAAATTGGCTCTCATTCGACACTTGGAAAAGTCATACTGATTTGGGAGGAGAGGAGAGACAAGTAAGTGAATCTGCACCATCTCCTATTATTGCTCAGCACATACATGGTGCATAGCAGTGGTCTGACATCAGCACCTTGCTAGAGCACATATGCCAGCAAGAAAATAACAGATGTTAAGAGGTGCTGAGTCTGCATGTAAATTTAATTTATACCTCCTGCAAGGTCATAATTTGATTTGCAGTTGTGAATAACTGCATGGGTATATTTAGCAAACGGAAGTCTGAGCAGGATGTGGTCCAGATTTCCCAATCTGCTGACTAACCATGTGTCACAGTCCCTTGAGAACAATACCACCTTCCTAGAAGTTAAAAGTCACATAGCTCTCTGCTGTTACAGCATCTCCTTCAGTGTTTAAACATTTGCCCACTTTATAATGGATATAATATCCACAGAATAGACCTCAGGCCTATTCAAGCAACAATGCCAGTCTTGCAAGTCATTTATCATGAATTTATTTATCTCCCTAGAAGTTTCTAGGACCCTGTTGCTAATCACAGGCCACACCTCTTCCACTGCCATCAGAAACACTTCATTTCTTCATACAGAGGGTGCCTGAAGTAAAATCATAGAATCACAGAATCATAGAATGGTTTGCATTGGAAGGGACCTTAAACATCATCTAATTCCAGCCCCCTGCTACAGTCAGGGACACACTCCAGTAGACCAGGTGGCTCAAAGCCCCATCCAACTTGGCCTTGAACACTTCCAGGGATCAGGCATCCACAGCTTCTCTCAACAACATGTTCCAGTGCCTCACCACCCTCTGAGAAAAGAATTTATTCCTAACACTGAATCTAAATCTTCCCTCCTTTAGTTTAAAGCCATTCCCCCCTTGTCCTATCACTATACTCCATGACAGTCCCTCCCCATCTTTCCTGTAGGCCCCCTTTAGATACTGGAAGGCCACTATAAGGTCTCTCTGGAGCCTTCTCTTCTCCAGGCTGAACAACCCCAACTCCCTCAGCCTATCTTCATAGGAGAGGTGCTTCAGCCCTTTGATCATCCTCATGGCCTTCCTCTGGACTAGTTCTAATATGTCCATGTCCTTCTTGTGCCGGGCACCCCAGAACTAAATGCGGTACTCCAGGTGGGGTATCACAAGAGCAGAGGGGGAGCTTTACCTCCCTCAAACTGCTGTCATGCTTCTTTTGATACAGCCCAAGATATGGTAGGTTGCAATTAAATAATTCACACATTCAACAATTCAAGGCCTCCACTCCCTTGCCTCTTCCCCCCTCTTTGCTTGCACACTGCTAGTATGTATCATTCACTATATCTCTGATTCTTGTGGCTACCTGTATGGAGCAAAACCCTTGGCTATATATAGACAAGCCTACAGACAAGCAACTGCAACACTGTTCTTTACAGCTGGGCACTATACTTGGGCATTGACTTCAATTACTTCCCGCAGTTTCTTATTTGCCATAATTGAGAGAATTGTGCCTCAGTGGATGGATTTCCTGCTGCTTTGTGAGGTCCAGTAACTGTATATACAAAAACAATGAAAAAAAACGCACACAGGTTATATAGTCAGGAATTGCATAAAATTTCTCATTCTGTTAGGCAGGCAGATAAAGGTGTAATGCAAGGTGCAGTTGTATGGAAGGAGGAACCAGGGCATACTGTATATATATATATACTGTAAATGCTGTTCTTCCTCAGATCTAATGATCTTCCTAAGCATATCTAATGATTATGTGGAGGTACGTAAAGACAAGATGCAGCTTCTGGGGACATCCCTCTGCCTGCAGTTTGTTTTTGACTAGCTCTGAGTTGCTCCCTCTGGATGTTTCAAGTCATTCTGCCTTCCTGCAAGGGCTGTACATGAAGCCCAGGGACCTGATTTAGGAAAGCTGGACTATCTACTGGTGGTATCTACTTTTAGATGTTGCAAGGTATCTACATTTAGCTACAGAATTTGGAGGCAAAAACCTATTTTCATACTTGATGAAGACACTTAGGCATTTCAGAAATGCTGGTGCACTATTAGCATGGTGGTTTGTTGCTCTCCAGTTCCTCCTGCTCTCATCCAGTATATCATTTAGGAGTCCATGTCCACCTCCTTCCCCAGATCAGCAGTAGCACTGAGCCACTGAAGAGGCACAAGGGTCTGAACTGTTTCCGATAGTAGCAGCACTACCATCCCCACTGCACCTCCTCAGGGAGTCAACAGTTCCTGGCAGCACTCGTGTTTGGCAAAAGGGATGTGTGAGCAAGCCTGGGAGACCAACTTGATTCACCCCTGATGTTGATGTGTGTCATCAGCTGGCAACCACCAGCCTAGAGAGAGATTTTTCAGTGCCTGGATACCACAGGAAACCCCTGGGATTCAGGCTGCTGCCTGCATTTCGTGTGCTGTTATCAAACTGACCCATCAACTCCAAATTTTACAGCATGGTTAAACACCACCTCTGTGGGAGGGACAGAAGGTAATTGTCAGTCTCAGGCACTGATTCACCAAGATATTTTGGCACAGTTAATTTAAAGTATGCAAGTGTCTCTGTGTACTTCAATAGCAAGTGCTTATAGACTTTACTAGATCCAGGTACTGACACAATCTCAATCAGAGAATCATCTAGGTTGGAAGAGACCTCCAAGATCACCGAGTCCAACCTCTGACCTAACACTAACAAGTCCTCCACTAAACCATATCCCTAAGCTCTACATCTAAACGTCTTTTAAAGACCTCCAGGCATGGTGACTCAACCACTTCCCTGGCCAGCCTCTTCCAATGCCTAACAACCCTTTCCGTAAATAAGTTCTTCCTAATATCCAACCTAAACCTTCCCTGGCGCAGCTTTAGCCCATTCTCCCTCGTCCTGTCACCAGGCACCTGGGAGAATAGACCAACCCCCACCTCGCTACAGCCTCCTTTCAGGTACCTGTAAAGAGTGATAAGGTCGCCCCTGAGCCTCCTCTTCTCCAGGCTGAACGACCCCAGCTCCCTCAGCCACTCCTCATAAGACTTGTTCTCCAGACCCTTCACCAGCTTCATAGCCCTTCTCTGGACTCGCTCAAGCACCTCCATGTCCTTCTTGTAGTGAGGGGCCCAAAACTGGACAAAGTACTCGAGGTGCGGCCTCACCAGAACTGAGTACAGGGGGACAATCACTTCCCTGGACCTGCTGGCCATGCTGTTTCTTATGCAAGCCAGAATGCTGTTGGCCTTCTTGGCCACCTGAGCACACTGCTGGCTCAAATTCAGCCAACTATCAACCAAAACTCCCAGGCAGCTTTCTAACCACTCATCTCCTAACCACTCATCTCCCAACCCCTGCTTGGGGTTGTTGTGTCCCCGGTGCAGGACCCAGCACTTGGCTTTGTTTAACTTCATACTATTGGCCTCAGCCCATTGGAGCCTTCCTACCCTCAAGCAGATCAACACATGCACCTAACTTGGTGTCATCTGCAAACTTACTGAGGGTGCACTCGATCCCCTCATCCAGATCGTTGATAAAGATATTGAAGAGAACTGACCTTAATACTGAGCCCTGCGGGACTCCACTAGTGACCGGCCTCCAACTGGATTTAACTCCATTCACCATGACTCTTTGAGCCCAGCTACTGTAGTGGGTTTACATGGCAAGGTTTTGGTAGCAGGGGGCCATAAGAGTGGCTTCTGTGAGAACAATCTAGAAGCTGCCCCATATTTGGTAAGGGCCCCACTGCTGACCAGAGCTGAGCCAATAAGTGATGTTGTTTTGCGCCTCTGTGAGAGCATATTTAAGACAGGGAAAAAAAAAAAAAGCTGCGCTACACAGCAGCTGGGAGAGTGAGAGGAGTGAGAAACAGCCTTGCAGGTGCCAAGGTCAGGAAGAAGGAGGGGGAGAGGTGCTCCAGGCGCCGGAGCAGAAGTCCCCTGTGGCCTGTGGTGAAGACCATGGTGAAGAGGGCTGTCCCCCTGCAGCCCACAGCCCATGGAGTACCACAGTGGAGCAGGGTTCCACACTGCAGCCCGTGGAGGAGACCATGGTGGAGCAGGTGGACCTGCACCGATGGAGACTGCGGCCTGTGGAAGACCCCTGCCAGAGCAGATTCCGGGCCAGACCTGTAGCCCGTGGAGAGGAGACCACACAGGAGCAGGTGACCCGGCAGGAGCTGCTGCCCGTGGGAGACCCAGGTTGGAGCAGTGTACTCCTGACAGATGGACCCCGTGGTACGGAACCATATCTGGAGCAGTTCTTGAAGAGCTGCTGCCTGTGGGAAGCCCATGCCAGATCAGTTCAGCAAGGACTGCATCCTGTGGGTGGGACCCCACAGCACAGGGGACGGGAGTGATCAAGAAGGAGCGGCGGCGAAGAAGCGCTATAGACTGACCATAACCCCCATTCCCCCATTCCCCTGTGCCGCTCGGGGAGAGGAGGTGGAAGAGGGTGGATGGGGGGGGGGGAAGGTGCTTTTGGTTTCTTTCCTTTGTTTCTCACTTCTCTAGCTTGTTAGTAATAGGTAATAAATCTTAGTATCTTCCTATGCTGAATCTGTTTTGCCTGTCACAATAATTATTGTGCAATCTCCTTGTCCTTATCTCAACCCTTGAGCCCTTTTCATCATATTTTCTCCCTGTTTCTCTTTGAGAAGGGGGAGTGAGACAGCAGTTGTGGTGGAGCTTGGCTGCCCACCCGAGCAAAACCACCACAACTACCTAGCCAATTTTTAACCCAATGAAGCATATGCCAGTTCAAGCCATGAGCAGCCAGTTTCTTCAGGAGAATGCTGTGGGAAAGGGTATCAAAAGCTTTACTGAAGTCAAGGTAGACCACATCCACAGCCTTTCCCTCATCCACTAAGCGTGTCACTTGTCAAAGAAGGAAATCAGGTTCATCAAGCAGGACCTGCCTTTCATAAACCCATGCTGACTAGGCCTGATCGCCTGCTTGCCCTGCAACTGCCACATGATGATGCCCAGGATAATCTGCTCCATGAGTTCCCTGGCTCCAAAGTCAGACTGACAGGCCTGTAGCTTCCCAGGTCCACCCTCTGGCCCCTCTTGTAGATGGGGCCACATTTGCTAGCCACCAGTGGACTGGGACCTCCCAGTGTGTGTACTGTACCTCAGTACACATGCTCAGTTTTAACACACTAATCTCACTGTATTAAAGATGATGTGCCAAGAAGTCTATACCTGGCAAATGTGTATTGCTACTGTTGGTTTAAATTTTAAGGAAAAAAGCTAAGTACATATTTTGCCTCATTTTTTCTTGGAAAGGAGGAGTATGCTAGAAACTATGTCCCAGTGGTATTTCAGGAGAAACATATATCTAATTAAGAAGCTTTCCTATGATTTAGAGGAAATATTTTAGTAATACTCTCTTCACGCGTATTACCAAAACACAGAATATTAGGGAGATTTCAAAGAACTATTAAATTAACTGTTATATGTTGTTGTACAAAGAAAAACTGAAGTTGAGCTAGATGATTTCAGGAGGTCTCTTCCAACCTAAACACTTCTGTGTCACAACTGCAATATCACTGCTTACAACTGCATCCATTGACAAGGGAAGATCGACCAGTATCATCTACCTGGACTAGACTTCTGCAAGGCCCTTGACATAGTCTCACAAGACATCCTCATCTCCAAGTTGGAGAGATACAGATTTGATGGGTGGACCATTCAGTGGATAATGAATTGGCTTGAAGGCTGCACCCAGAGTGTGGTGGTCCATGGCTCCATGTCCAGGTGGAGGCCAGTGATGAGTGGTGTCCCTCAGGGGTCTCTCCTGACACCAGTACTGTTTAATATCTTTATCAATGACATAGACAGTGGGATTGAGTGCACCCTCAGCAAGTCTGCAGATGACACCAAGCTGAGTGGTTGGGTTGATACAACAGAAGGAAGGGATCCCATCCAAAGGGACCTGGACAAGCTTGCGAAGTGGTGCTATGTGAACCTAATGAGGTTCAACAAGTCTAAGTGCAAGGTGCTGCACATGGGTCCGGGCAATCCTGGAGATGTGGACTGTCTGGGTGAAGAACTCACTGAGATCAGCCCTGCAGAGAAGGACTTGGGATTCTGGTGGATGAAAAGCTCAACATGAGCCTGCAGTGTGCACTTGCAGCCCAGAAGGCCAACTGCATCCTGGGCTGCATCAACAGAGGAGTGGTCAGCAGGTCGAGGGAGGTGATTGTCATCCTCTGCTCTGCCCTTGTGACATCCCACTTGGAGGTGCCGCAACCAGGTCTGGAGCCCCTAGCACAAGAAGGACGTGGATCTGTTAGAACGGGTCCAGAGGAGGGCCACAAAGATGATCAAGGGGCTGAAGCACCTATCCTCTGAAGAAAGGCTGAGAGAGCTGGGGCTGTTCAGCCTGAAGAAGAAAAGGTTCCAGGATGACTTCATTGTAGCTTTTTGATACTGAAAGGGGGCTTATGAAAAAGACAGAGAGCAATTTTTTGCTCAGTCAGATAATGACAGAACAAGAGGGAATGGTTTTAAGCTAAAATAGGATAAATTTAAATTAGAGGTTAGGAGGAAATTTTTCAGTCAGAGGGGTGCTGAGGCACTGAAACAGGTTGCCCAGAGAGGTTGTGTATGCCGCATCCCTGGAAGGGTTCAAGGCCAGGCTGGATGGGGCTTTGAGCAACCTGGTCTAGTGAGAGGTGTCCCTGCCCGTAGCAGGGGGGTTGGAACTAGATGATCTTTAAGGTCTTTTTCTACCTGAGCCATTCTATGATTCTATGATATACAGAGAGGTTGTGCTTATCTGTCTTTTTACTGGTATTACCACAGTTGTCTCACATTTTGGACAATAACCTTCATTTTCTTACTGTGTCAAAGATATCCCCTGCAAATTCAACAACAGAGTAACAATATCATAATCAGAACAGCAGTATGTCATATTACATGTTAGCAAAACCAAAATTTGGTCATAAACTCTTTTTCCCCTTACAGGGAGATGCACAGAAAACATGAAGAGTGTATAGAGGAGTTACTGCAGTATATGATGGGTAATACAGCTCAGGAATTACACAGACCAAAATTTGGGAGCTGGGCATAGCTCCCACTTAGGAACAGACTGGCTGTGATAAGTCAAGGACAGAATGCTTCACATCACTTTAATAACCTACATCCCCACCCTTTCAAGAGCAGCTGGAAAAATCTGCCTCCAGATATATTTGGCAAGAACTATGAATCAAAGCAAACCAAAAAGGGGAGCAGGAGCTGATCTCAGAGGAGATGAGCTCACTCATGTTCCAAAGCATAGATCAGGAGAGAATGTGAACACTATAATCACTTATTTTTTTATTATAACTTCACTGGGGCTAATGAAGATATAGTGCACAAAGCTGATGAATGAGGAGAATCAGACTTTCTGTATACAAGCATATAAATTAGAGGTGGAAAATATATCCCATACAGATCATGTTTTTTTCTTTAAATGATGGTTTCAAAACTATTCAGTGCTAAATCTGTATCACACTGACTTAAACATTTCCAGGAACCTTCCACTTCACATCTACAGTTCCTTTGCAGATAGCCTAAATTCAGCCAGCTCTTAGTAAATTCTGCCTTTGCTTTACGACCACATCAGAACCTTCTTCCGTAAGTCCATCCTGTTTGCATAACACTGTCTGTATGGCTTTGTCACAGAGGCAAAGATGGGGGCAGCCAGACAAGGCACAAGAGAACCTGTTGTAAGTAGCAGGAACTTGTTTAACCTCTAGTTTACATCCTGTTCTTTTCACATTCCACAGGGTGCAGCTATTCAATAGGAAGGTTCAACAAGCATTAATACTTCCAGCAGCCAATTCTTCGGATCACTGATTTTCCCCAGGAACATGAGAACAGCAGATCAAAAACAATACCAAAACCCTGACAATAAGTAAAAGAATAATTGTCATCACTGAAGCAGAGATTATTTTTACTGCCTAGAATGATCATGATCACAACTTGGATAATTCAGGAGGGCCTGACTAATCTGACAAAAGTGAAAATCACAAGTATCACTCAATAGAAATGACAGTATTGAGAAATCAGCTATGAATTCCATATTTAAAGACTTATGACCAAGAATGTATTGACGACATCAGAAATACTGTCATTAACTAAAAGAGCTCATTTAAGATTGAAGACTCCATTCTGCACTCCTAGGGTTCTAGACACCTGTGAAACTATTAATAGGAGGAAGTTGTCCCTAATGTCAAATTTAATACAAAATTTATACCATTTTGAATTTTTCTCTTACTCATATTCCATTGCCACCCCCACAATTCCTTCTGATTCCTTCCAAGAAGCCACTGATTCCTTCACTTTCAATGCCATTTAGTAAACCAAAGCAAACAAAACAAAACAAAACAAAACAAAACAACAAAAAACTACTTCCATCACATTGGATCATCACTGGTCTCCTGGTCCTTCACAAAATCCTTCCAATCCCCTTTATAATAATTCAAGACGTGTAATGCAGCACAATAGTTTACCTACTAGTGGTGTTTAAAATATACGAACGATTACATAGAATGACAACTTTGTTTTCTATTATTTGTGTAAGCCTGGATCAGGAAAAAAAAAAAAAAAAAAAAAAAGAGGAGAAGAGAGGATTATGTGAGAATCAGGATTAAAAATCTTGCATTATTACTATGAATTTTTGTTTCCACGCAGGCAACCCACAGTTAGCAGGTCCCCCAGCCAATAAACCTTAGGGTCTCCTTCAGCCATCAAGGAGACAGACCAACACACCTCAGAAATCTTTGGACAGTCTTTGGCAACAGTAGTAGGTGGTCAAGAATATGTTGGCTGTGTCACAGAAGTTATGCCTTTTTTAATATTAGGGCTGAATAACAACAGCAGTTCCTCCTGTTAGAGGAAGATGGGAGGTGCAATGCACTGACAATGAGGTACCAAGCTGCAAAAGTGGGATCCACCTGCTTTTCTCTTCTCAACAGCCTATGCAGGCAAAATCAGGAAAGAAGCAACATCTTGACGCAGCAATCAAATATGTAATGGAGACTGAGCAACCCAAGCTGGTACTTCAACTCTCCCACTCCTTAGAGGAAGGTTTGGTTTAAAGTACAGGAAGTCAGATTTTCCTGCACTGCTTCAAGTACAAGATCATATTTGTACTGACCTTCATAAGAAGCACAGAAAAAGGAGGGTTTGCTTGATTATATACCATCTAGCCCTGATCAACTGCTGCCTATTAGCTAATTTTAATACAGTGAAGCACTATAGCATTTTGGTAATATAGCACTATAGGTAAGTTAATGCCTCTGACTTCTGAGTTCTACAGTTTTCTTACCTTTGAATGTGCTGGCTGCATTGCTTTTCCTGATTTAACTATGTTGGAGAAGATGACAGATCTGCCTTTTCTTACGTTTTCTGACTTGTAGGTAAGTTTGTTCCTATGAAATGGTGACAGAGAAACTGAATCAGCCAGACCACACTCATAAATCATATCATATTTCTACCCAGGCAGAAGCTGAATTATTATGCTTCAAAAAATTATACCAAATATTTGGAAAATAATTATATTTTAAACTTATAACTGAATGAAACAATTCAGGAAATACCTACAATTACTTATATAATTAATTCATCTATGAAAAAGTATTAGACTAAAATTGTATTCTTGATATACTTTGATGAAAGGTAAGATTATTAATGCTTATTAAATTTGTATTTGTTTTTCTATTCCAGACATTTTGGATTTAAAAGAGATAGTTGTACAATGTAACCTTAGAATGCCTGCCAGTTGCTGGTTGTTTTTTTTTTTTTTCTTTTCCCTGTTCAGTAAAACCTATTATGTATTAAGGGTCTGCACTACATGTTAGGGCTTCAATACTGTACTGTAATGTAAGATTTTATTTATTAAGTGATAACAGCTTTTTTTTTTTTTTTAATAAAACACTTATTTTCAAAGAATCACAGACATCAAATACAGAAAAGACTCACTGATCATCACCAAGTCAGTGCATTAATGTTTACTACAGGAATTAAATTAGCATCCCACTTCACTAAGACTCTAGTCTGGAAAAATCAAATTGTAGGCTGTTGATAACTGAGGGGTGCCAGTCACTGCTGTTTCAAGTACAATGTATTTATCTGAACGTTCTCATGCTTGTTGTGTCTTCTGCTGAAATAGTACAGTCAAAAAATAGTACAGCAGATCTGAAGAACAGTTAACTACACTGGCAACAATTACCTCATAGTCTCACTGACTGTCTAGTCATATCCCCTTTTAAAAATTTATTGTAATGCATTATTTCCATTCACATCCTCTGGTGTTCACGTCTCATGTGACTGTTTAATAAGTATATGCTTTGGAAATACAAATGTTAACCCTACTGTACTAAAATAATAATGTACTGCCCTCTAATGTTGATTTCCTGTATGCTGTTACAAACTTCTGTTTGTATGCTAAGGAATATGTATTTATCTCTTAAAGTTTCTGCTGAAATGGGATTTAAACAATTTTTCTAAAATCCTTCAAAATTAACATAATTAAAGCAAGATTCATACAGATGTGTTGGATGTAAGAAGCTATGGGACACCCAAGTAAATTCTCTCAGCTGTTCATGAAAGGAAAGATAATCTCTTATCTTTGGTTCTACTTTATAAGACGCTTTATGCAGATAAACATCATCCGTCTTCCATGTCTGATCAGTTCTATTGCCTCATATTCAGATGGTTTCTTTGTTCTTAAGAGTCTAGGAATTTTTAATGACACCATAAATATGACGACCTTGGCCCCAAGGACTACAGTTATGGGAAAGAGGTTGGGTAACTGAGATACCTGGACGCTATATAGAGAGAATTTTAAATATACTAAGGAAGATGTAGATTATGTAGACTGCCAGTTAGTCAAGCTTGTAAGTCTTTTCATTGTATTATTCAAGCTAGAAAAAAACTAATCTTTAGCTTTTAAAAAATTAGACTCATATCAAAAACTAAATAAAGAAAAAAACGGGGAGGAAAAAAACAATAAATAAAGTTTCAGATTTTCATTATCCCATTAACCAAATGCGCAGGGAAAAAAACGTGCCCAAAGTTTGTTTAAAATGTACACACGCATCCTGAATATTGGGTGTATAAGGACTGGAAAGATTCAGCACAGCAGAAAATACTCTTAATTCAAATAAGATCTGTTTTTTCACAGCTTCTCACTTCCTCTCACAAGAACGATGTCACACGTGAGTGGAGATAGACCAACAGTTCTTTGAAACTGTGGGACAAACTGTTTTATAATGCAAAGAGCAGGTTTCTGCATAGAGGATCACAGGAAGTGGTAACATTGGTTTTTCATCTTTGCGGTTTGCACTGATATACTTGGTAAAAGAAAGCTGAGATGACAGAACTGATGAAATATGAAAGACAGGTGATATTTAACTGCTTAGATATAGGGCATCTTCTAAATTACACTCAAAGCCCCTGCCCAAAATTCAAGAGCAGTTTAACCAACAGCAACCTTTAGAACTGCATGGAACTCCTGGTATAATTGGTCTCAGGAAATGGCATTTTGGCATTTTGTTCCTGTTACAAAAATAATGAGACAAGGGTTATTTCCCTATTCTATTCCATGGCTCACCCACCCTTCTTGTTGATCTACTCAAAAGATAGAGCATTTCACACATTATCTAAGTATAGCCAGTACAGACATGGCAGAATGAGGGCTGAGTTTCAGAAATGAATCGTATAATGAATTATCTGCAAGTTGAGAGCTTCTGAATGAATATTTTTATTCCAGAAATAATGAAAGCCTCTCTCGGGGCAGGATTCATGAATTCTGCTTCCATGCTGGGGATTCACTGCTCAGAATCTCTTCCACAATCTCCTCTTATATCCAGGAAGTGAAATTTCACAGGTAGTTTCTGTTACAAGTTCTTAGACATCTTTTGGCTAAAACAGACATATTAAAAAGTCCAGTGCAGGGCTGAGTCTAAGCATAGAAAGAAACCCCTAAATACATTATTTTAAAGGAATTCTCAGTAGAAAAATATTTTCTCATAAGCATCTCCAAAACTACACAACTTTTATCACAAAGATTACTCATATAAACTATTCCTTTAATTAGCTATTCCTCAGTTACAACTCTTTTATCTAACACCAACATCCTCAGTTATAATTGTATACAATTACTTTTTTATTTATATTTTTCTTAACGCTGTTTATTGTTTTATATCATGAAATTATTCATCTTTGTACACAGATCACTATGAAGAAAAATCACATTCTCAAAACCAGTTAAAGTGTTTTAAGGAAGTTATGTTATTCCTCCAAATCAAAACCTCTTAAGTCCTTTTCTGTACTGTGGTATTTCAACACCATAGAAATAATTACCTATGACCACATTTCATCAGCTGTTCTTTGTATGCCACAAATCCAAATTCATTGCAAAATCCAGGCCTCACACACACAGTGAAGAAGATTACTTTAGCACACTGTTAATCTCATTTGAGAGCAAAAGTCCTACAGGAAACAGATGAAAGTTCTTTACAGATTAAAAATGTAGAGTATGTAATAGAGCTCTTGAGCCAGGGTAAGTCAGTGAACATAGATGAGGAACCTAGATCTAAGAGCTGTTTCCATTACGATGCTGGAGTTTCCAAACACCCATGAACAACAAGCCTGTTCAGCATCTCCTGAAATCCTGTGTTCATCCAAATCAGGAAGGCTGAGCCCTGCTCCAAAGCATCAGTGTTAATTGCCATGTTGTTGTCAAAAGATCTTAACACAGGAAGACTTGTCTTCCATGTGAACCACCAATGTCTAAAAACAGTATTTACAGGACTCAAAAGTTTGAGGCTCAAAGCATGAGCGGGTGTAATAGTTGTACCCAAAGACACAGATTTAGACCACCAATCAGCAGTACTTTTAACTTCTGCTTTGTAGGTTTATGCTGGTCTTACTTGTCTGGCAATTTCCTCCTCTTTTTTTTTCTGACATCACTACTCTCAAAGAGAGTAGGAAGTGAGAAATGCACTGACGACATAGAAGGTCTGTAGGTACATCAACATGCTTTATAAATATTCAAAGCAATTTCATACTTTTATGCCCCTGAATTTTAAGCATTTTTAACGCTTGTTTCAGAATAAGCTTATTTATCAGTCTTGGAGCATAGCGTCTCCAGGCTACCAGAATTCTGAAGAGTGTCTGTGATGCAGCCCTGTTCTGCATGACCAACCTGCATTCCTGTGGTCATAGCAACTGAACCACATATACAGCAACACAAAGACAGCTTTCACCTATGTTATCGTTGATTCCACCTCTAGGAACACAGTGTATCTGGAGCTGCCATCAACACGTGAAAGGAACTGTTGTTCTGAAGTAAGAGGTGAACTCTAGATCAGACAGATTATCTACTGAAGTCAGTTGCAACTGGAAGGAGTTGGCAGCAACGTTTACATCTAAAAATAGTGATCTATTCTTTAACAATCATGTTGTTACTCTGTTACTAACACAGATGTACTTCAGAAAGAGCAAATATGTAAAAACTGGACTCCGACTTGTTAAGGGATGCACTATCTTTCTGATTGCTTTAGAAACTGAAATCATATGCATTCCACAACACATCACCATGCAACCACGGGAGCAATGATGCATAGAGATTTCTGTGTAGTGCTGTTTAATATTTGGAGCGTTAAGAAAACTATAAATTAAATGTTCTTTTCAGAGAGAGAAAAAAAAAAAGCAAGTTTCCCAAGACAGAAACTAGAAGGAATAACACAACTCCTGTTACTAACAGGAAAACAAACAAACAAAAAAAACTAGTTATTGTAACAATTACAGCATCCAAATCAATGTGGCCACTTATGACCATGCTCTTTAATAACTCAGGACAGAAAAGAACAAGTCTTCTATGTAAATAATCCCTACCTACTGGCAAGACCTGTTTTCTTCAGGTTGGGTACAGAGTGGCCTGGATACACAAACAGGAACATTTAACTTTTACCTTGCAAAGGCACTTTTTTTCCTCTAATTGCCTATACATTCAGTGGGGAAAAAAAAAAAAAAAAAAAAAAGCATAGAAACAACTGGAAAATCCTCATGAACTGGAAACACATACAAACCTAAGGAGGGTCCCAAGGACAGGTGGCAGACTGCTATGTCATTTCTGAAACTGAAAATGCCAACACTGAGACCTGAGCAACACAAATCTCAACTGTATGTTTCATGGAGGAAAAAAAAAAAAAAAAAAAAAAAAAAAAAAAAAAACAGGATGAATGGAAGGTCAGTGAAATCTGGGATTCCTAAATCTTCTAATTGCAGGAATATCTTACAAAAGCATAACATATTGAGGAAATATTCCCATTGTTATGTACATGTCCCTGTATAGCAGGAGAAGATACAATGTCATGTCAAAACAAAAACATAAAAGCAAAACAACTCATGACAGTTTAATTTCAATAGAAAGAAACCTGGTAACTGTGATGCAGTGAGGGACCATACAGATGTTCTTTTGCATGACCATTTCTTTCTTCTGTAAAGAAAGTGACTGAAGCATGAATGTAAAGTAGCAGATTGGGATGCTGCACTGAATAACCTTGGGGCCCAGGGCTCCCCATGCTTCCTGTTCTGCTGCAGCTGCTTATTCACCATACATCTCAGAAGGGGGCTAGTTAAATAAGCACAAAAAGTCAATCAAGGAGAGGAATAACACAACATCCACTTCCTAGTTGTCATGAGCATTATTCTTAGATACCTACTTTTTCCTGTGGGTACTTCTTTTTCAAGCAGTCTCAAGCTCATCTGCTGACAATCTGCTGTAAAGTTCTATTTTACTTATGCGCCATTTTAGCAAGCTAGGACAACTCACAAATGAAGCAGACAGGCACTAGAGACATCAGGCACATGCCATCCCTAAACTCCCTTAGTCCAGTTCACCAGGCCCTACCTCACTCAAAGCTATGTGATTCCATGCCAGGAGTCAGGCATCCAAAATGTGGATAAACGAGTTTCCTTGTTTCTGAGAAACACACTTTGATCCACAGACTCTTTTTAAGTCCTTCCATAAGGCAACATGCCTATTATTTTTAATATATATTTGTTAGTATCTTGTTTTAATCATTTAAATACTATGCAGTTAAAAATTAGTATCATACCATATTTTTACTCTAAGCAACACCATGCTTTTACCTGCATAATTACTCTGAACAATAGGCCCATATATTCTTTTAACACTATCATGTATGTTAAGCAACCTGGAATCTTCATTTATGTGAATACAACTCACTCGTTCATGACCAAATCCTTTAAGTAATACAGGACCAAAAGCATCTACTGTGGCATCTGGCATAACCAATATGCTTACACTGGAAATTATTTACATTTGTGGACTAATTATGTCTAAAAGCTCAGTCTTATGACAAAGTAACTGTCACTTCAAGTTCTATAAAATTCAATAAATATGCAGGATATCAGTCTTCACCAAAGATCAAGGAGCCCAAAGCAAAAACCTTATTGTCTGAGTAATGCTATTGACTTCCCGTAAATTATTCACATGCAAAAATATTTGCAGGACTGTAGCCAAAATTTGGAAATGAACTTCAAAATTAATAAAATGAATTACTAAGATTAGATTATATAAAGTATTTTATTTTACTTTTTTTTTTTTTTAATATAGCATTCTAAATACCATTCGTATCTATATTACATTTAAAAAAAAATGAATAGAAACACATAAGTTATGCAAACACTAACAGATTTTGAGAGTGAAGAAAAACTTTCCAAGAACGGAGGGGTAAAAATGATGTCTCTTCCCATAAATATTTTCTTAAACTGTAACTTTCACTTGTGTTAAGAATCCATTTGAGATAAAAAAATCCGTAATTGACATAGTATTTCTGACTATTTTAATGCCATGTTCAGATATCAGAGAATGACAATTATTATAAACCCGTATCTCTGAGTATAACCCATAAAAGAACTGGTGACCAGATGTCACCTTGATTAAATAATATTATTATTCAATAGCACTTAGGGATGCCTAGCATTTTACAGAATAAAAACTCTGTAGTATTAGAAATGTACATAACAACTGTCTCGCAAAACAGATGATGTCATGAAGCTTTTGCTGCCCTCTGGTTTTCTACTCTCTACTTATAAGGAAAACACTTTCCGAAGTCTTTTCTGAACACAGTCCTTCACATGATACCTTGTCAATAACCAGTTAACTGCTGGTAGCGCTGGGATGCAGTGGTTTGACTCTTGCTAGTCTGGAGAGGCCAAGTCTAAGACCATGAGTAGGTGACTTAACCGAAGCATATTTCCCAATGTTATTAGTGCTTCCTGATGCAGCTGAAAATAATTTTTAAACAAAAAGAAGGTGTAAGCAGTTTTAAGAAAAAAAAATAAATAAATCCTAACTCTTGTCTTTTTATAGCATTTATAACAAAACAGTATTCTAAAGACATTGCAATAAAGATCAGAACATAGCATAAAAGCACATGAAAATCGCATACTTGCAGAGAATCAATCTATTTGAGAGCCAGTACAGCAGGTATGGCACACAGTTTTAAGTAACAAGCAACACAACAGAGAAACACCATCACGTGGCACTGGACAAGCACAAGAACATTGTTACTGGTCTACTGTGCATTTTCAGGTGCTCCACAGACAATCACAGAATGGAACACAAAATCAAGTGACAAAAGAAGGCTTGAGAAAAAGGAGTCAAACAGAAAACAAATGTGTGCATTAAAGGAAAGTAAATATTAAGGAAGACCAAAGTAAGAGTTAGGAGTCAGCAGCAGCAGCTTAAACATTCTGACAACCTAAAGCTTCTAAGTATTTGCTCTACTAAAGTAGTTAAAACACTTCAGCACATTTTTATTATTATTTGTTCAGACTATATAACAACACAGCACATACCAGAGATAAAGAAAGCTCTTAATAAGAGAGAAGAGGCCACAAGACAACCTCTTGATTAAGATCTGCTTCACACTCTGGAAAATATTTCATTATCCTTCCCACATAAAGGAGTTAAGGATAATGCTGTAAGAGGAAAAGCATGAAGATAGCTTTTTGTTTTGTTTTCTTTTTTAACCTAAGGTTAAAAGAATATCTTGTATTTTAAGAGGACAGTAGTTGTTCCAAAATGCTGTTTGTTGGTCTGCTTTTAGTAGAGAATTCCAGAAACTTAAGACAACCAATGTATCAGTTTATAGTTACAATCTCAAGCATACCTGGTGGTATCCATTTTGGCTTCTTCTCCGTTACAGGACTTGATGCATGTAAAGGCCTTCCAATTGGTTCTGAAGAACTGGACATTTGTGTTGGCTCAGATTTTAGTTCCGTTATCAGTGAAGGAGAAACTACAGGCAATACTTACAAAATAAAAGCAGCCTTAGAATAATACTTTTACAGAGAAATTATCACACTGTATGATAGATCTCTTTACAGCAAGACCTCTCCAAAATGAGCGAAACGAGTATGTATGTTAATAATGCCTTATCTTCCAAACAGCAATATATATATTTAAACAGTCAGTCCTGTTACATGCTAGAATTTCAATACTAGTTTGTAAATAAGCACTACAATAATTTCTTGTTAAAGATGTTCTAGATACTAAATTGCTAAGAGCTAAGATTCTTCTGTCAGCTATTCAAAGCAAACCATTCCTTATCATAAATAAAACTAAAGAAAACTAAATTATGTATTGTAGACTCAGTATTGAAATTAAAAGACATTATCAAGTCAGAAGATGAACACAAGGGTAAGAATTTTCTTAAGCTACTTAGATGAAAGTAAATTGTGTTAGCAATATAGTGAATAACTGAGGTCTGAAAAAGTTGCATATTTAACACTTTCACCCAACAGTTATTAGCACTAGCATTGTTTGGCTACCCTTGAATTAAAGATTCATATATGTAAATGCAAGAACACGCCCTGATATTATATAGATATATTATTTTTTTAAAAATCCTCAGATCACTCAATATTATTTAACCTTTTCTTAAATCTAGTTTTAAAAAGAAAAAATATTTTTATAGTAAGCAATGTTTGTTTACTATAAAGCCTTTTTTCTTTCAGGATTTTTTTCTCATCACCATTTTCCTTTTACTTGGCATAAAGCCTTCATCATAACTCTGAAGTCAGTTTGTCAGCTAATCTAATTTGTTCCTTCAGGTCTTTTAAAATACTTGTTTTTAAATAAGAAAAATGATGATAAGCATCAAACAAAAAACACTGTCAAAGGTACAGACGTTGTTCCTTGTATACAAAAGGAACTTCCGTTACAAAGGAGTTTATTTCAAATTGCTAGTAGAAACTTACCTGTAGTATTATTCTTGGATGTGGGAGTCTTCTTTTCTTTTCCAGCCTGCCTCTTTTGTTTGGTTTCTTTTTTATTTCCTTTGCCTTTCTTCTTTTCCATAGCAAAGTCTTCATCATCACCTTCATTATAATCTGAATCTTCTTCTGATTCCTCATCTATAGCAAGGAAAAGGGATTTCATCTCTTTACAGGAAATATAATTTGTTATTACTCCAGGATCTTCTAATCTCACCCTGAATGTGAAGAACCAGTGTATCTTAAGCACACAGTTTTGCATATATATATATGATGAACAGAGAAAGAAATAGCTGTCATAATATATTCTGTATTTACAGATTTCTCTCTCTGTTTTTTTAGTAAGTCAACATACCCTGGTATAAACTGCAAATAATGCTTTAAACAGTTTTTAATTATCAATTAAAAATATTCCATGTGTGCAAGATGAAAGAATTAAAATTATTTGACAGCACTTCGAATCTTTACATATTCTTGCTCTAAAGTGGAATCATAGAATCATTAGGGTTGGAAAAGACCTTCAAGATCATCTGGTCCAACCATGCCCCCCCCCCCCCAATGTCACCCACTAAACCATGTCCCTAAGCACCAGGTCCAACCTTTCCTTAAACGCCCCCAGGGACAGTGACCCCACCACCTCCCTGGGCAACCCATTCCAAGAAATGTCTCCAAATTTCCAACCTAACCCCCGCCGCCAGCACAATTTGAGGCCATTCCCTCTAGTCCTGTCACAAGTTACCTGTGAGAAGAGGGCCAACACCCAGCCCCCCACAACTTCCTTTCAGGTAGTTGTAGAGAGCAATATGGAAATTTGGAAAAAATGGAAATATGAAGATATGGAAAAAATGGAAAAACACTTCGTCAAAATTCAGCTGCAAAAGTTTTATAGGTTTACTATTTAAGAAAATAACAGACACTGGCAAGTCTTAGAAATCGTTTTCTGACAACAATATATAGACTATCCCCCAGATATTTTATTTCACTGATAATTTTAGAAGTATTTTCCAATAAGGTTTGCAGTAAGGGACAAAAGCTTGGATAGAGACTTGTTAACATATGGGGGATAAGAGAGAGAGATGCCTATCATGTTTTCTAGGCATTCTATAATTGGCTCCTACCAGAATCACAGCAATGGGCTAGACTGGCATCCAATCAGACACAAAGGTTTTCTGACAGATGAGAATTGGAAGAAGGAAAGAAGGGAGGCTACTTGTTTAATAAGCTTTAACAAAGCCAGTACTGAAAGCACTTAACACCTGGCAGTACTCCAGATTCAGTTTTGATGCAAACCTCAGACTACAAAAACAAGCACTACAATTAAAATATAATGCTTTGGTAAGAAGGGAGGAAAGACACATTAGAAGCAGTACGTACTTCCCTGCATATATAACCTCAGTGTAAGTAACCACATTAAAATAACTTCTAAGCAGACAGTTTCTACAGACCACCTGGTACAGACTCTGGCTCAGAGTCAGTAACGTGCTCTCTGTCATCACTGTCAATGGTCAGTGACTTCTTCTGATGTGACAGAACTTTAGTTGCTGCTGTCCTTTGCCTACAGCCACTCGTAGGTATGTCATCATGTAGAACCTGATCAAGACCTAAAAAACAGAAGGTGGTCTAATTAATCCAAATTCACAGTAACTCTGTTCTACATCAATAAAGAAGCAGGTTTTGAGTCTTAGGGCCAAGAACTCGTTTTTGGTTTTCGAAGTACACTGTTAGAGCAGCAGGTTATCTGCACATATATTCATGTGGTTCTCATTTTATAGAACCACAGAATCATGGAATGGGTTGGGTTAGAAGGGACCTTAAACATCATCTAGTTCCAAGCCCACTGCCATGGGCAGGGACACCTCTCACTAGACCAAGTTGCTCAAAGCCCCATCCAGCCTGGCCTTGAAACCTTCCGGGCATAGGGCATCCACAGCTTCTCTGGGCAACCTGTTTCCGTGCCTCACCACCCTCAGTGAAGAATTTCTTCATTATATCTACATTATTAAGTCTACCCTCTTTTAGCTTAAAACCACCAACTCTTGTCCTATCAGTACAATCCCTGAAAAAGAGACACTTCCCATCTTTTCTGTAGCACCCCTTAAAGTACTGGAAGGCCACTGTATTCCCGAAGCCTTCTCTTCTCAAAGCTGAACAATTCCAACTCCCTCAGCCTTTCTTCACAGGAGAGGTGCTCCAGCCCTCTGATCAGCCTCATGGCCCTCCTCCTTACTCACTCCAGCAGGTCTTCCTTGTGCCGGGGGCCCCAGAGCTGAACACAGCACTCCAGGTGGGGTCTCACGAAAGCTCAGCAGAGGGGAAGAATCACCTCATCTGACCTGCTGGCCATGCTTCTTTTGATGCAATAAAGTTGGCTTTCTGGTCTGCAAGCGCACATTGCTGGCTCATGTTCAGTTTTCATCCACCAGCATCCCCAGGTCCTTCTCCTCAGGGCTGCTCTCAATCCATTCTCCACCAGCCTGTATTTGTGCTTGGGATTGCCCCAGCCCAGACGCAGCACCTTCTACTTATCCTTGTTGAACTTCATGAGGTCCACACAGGCCCAACTCTTGAGCCTGTCAAGGTCCCCCTGTATAGCATCTCTTCTCTCCACTGTGCCAACCACATCAGACAGCTTGGTGTCACTGGCAAACTTGCTGCTGGTGTACTCAATGCCACTTAACTGACAAAACTGTTCTATCTAGCAATGAAAGTTATCAATATTTACCTGTAATCAAACTAATGAAAGGACAGAAGCACAAAAATAAAATCAGAAATATAAAAAAGTTCCCCGTGGCACAGCATATGTTTTGGCCACATCTACTTGATGCTTTGATACTCTGGACACATTAAAGAGCAGTGTTATTCCAATTTTAGGACATTCTAATGAAAAAATTAATGCATACCTCAAAGTTCAGAATATTTTAAAATAAATTAGCTTTTTTTCCCCACATAGGTGAAAAATAAAAATCCATCAGAAATAAATAAGAGAAAAATGTATTTAAATGTAAATTTAAATGTTATTTTTGAAAAGACAATGTGAGAACAACTTACCTAAAAGTTCACTGTCTACACTGCAGTTGGTAAAAACAGGTCTCCTATTTTCTGATTCAATATTCTTATCTGTTTTAGGATCCAGAAAATAACGTTTAAAAAAATATTAAACATTCATATTTGAAAATGGCATTATAAAAAGTGAAGATACTAAGAAATTAAAATAGCATTTTTATCTGTCTCTAAACAATCTATTTGAAAAATCTTACAGAAAAGTTACTTTTCTCTCATAAGAAAACATGAATGTAAGAAGACAGGCACAAGCTACAAATTCTCATTTCTTCATGATGACATTTTGAAATCAAACATGACTTTCAAGCTATTTCTTTTCAAAATAAATTCAGTCATGTCAAAATTCACTGCATATAAATAGAGTGTTGCATTGAACTGTAAAATAACCTTGTTCTTCTGAATTTTGCACCTCAAGGATATTTGTTGGTTTTTCTTTGACAGATAAGGCTAAGGCAACTTCCAGATCTCTTTGATAGAGTTTGTCATCCAAGGATATTCTGAAAAAACAAACAGGCTAAATAATAATACAATGAAATGAGTATTACGTATCATTAGTATATCATGAGTATTACATATCATTACTATCACTACTTTGAGAGGAAAACATACAAGGAGTGGCTGCGGTCACTAGGCCTGTTCAGCCTGGAGGAGGCTGAGGGGAGACCTTACTGCAGTCTACAACTTCTTCGCAAGGGGGAGTGGAGAGGCGGGTGACCTATTCTCCATAAACACCAGTGATAGGACCCGGCGGAACGGGGTGAAGCTGAGGCAGGGGAAGTTTAGACTAGACATCAGGACGAGGTTCTTCAACGAGAGGGTGGTTGCGCACTGGAACAGGCTCCCCAGTGAAGTAGTCTCTGCGCCAAGCCTGTCTGAATTTAAGAAACGTTTGGACTGTGCACTTAGTCACATGGTCTAAACTTTTGGGTAGACCTGTGTGGTGCGAGGAGTTGGACTTGATGATCCTTATGGGTCCCCTCCAACTCGGGATATTCTATGATTCTATGATCTATTTCTGACTTACTAAACTTTGAATTCCAGTGTTTGTAAAGAAATTATTACCATACTATGAATTACTTCCTGAAAAGACTTCAGTAAAGTAGAAACTAATATTTAAAGCACACTGTATTTAAAAGTACGATGCTTTTGAAACACTGTATGTTTAAGACCTAATAATTGGTATTATCACAGGAAAGGCTAATGACATTTGCAACAACAAAAACCACCACAAATATTACTATTGAAATACAGCTTCTTACTTCAAATACAGTTAACCACATTTCAACACTTCACCTTTTACTAGGTGCCTGCTTTTGTGATGGAGTTAATTCTTTGTGTGTTTTTTTTTGCTTCTCTTTTTTCTCCATTTTTGGTTCCTTCAGCTGTGTTCTGGATTTTTTGCTTAAAGGTGCAGCTATACATGCAAAGTCTTCATCTATTTAGGAAATAATAACAAATTTTAATTAGGTTTCCTCCACTATATTCTTCCATGTGGCCAAAAAGAAGTCACTCAACCCAATTTCACCAGACACTGAAAATACACCAAACATAACCTTTCTGAAATCTATTAAAAACAAACAAACAAACAAACAAAAACCTGCAAAAGTGTAACAGTACTGTTCTTAAATGTATTTTTAATGAAAATTTAACAAGACTGCTTTCACACCTGTTTTAATGGTGATCATTTCAATTTTTATTACCAATATGGCAATAATGGGTCAAGGTCCAATTTGTTACCAGAGCTTCAATAACTAGAAGTTTCATCTTTTTACATACTGAACAATAATTTTTATAATATTAATCATTGTCATTAATCAGTTTTAGAGTCTTGAGGTTTTGTGAATTGTTCCCACTAATGACTCCTGTTCATAAGAAATATTCCTGCTTCCCTTTTTCTAGCTTTCTCATATTGCCTCTTAGCAAATAAAATATATTTTCTTCAGTTTTCCAAGAAAATTAGAAGGCATGGAAACCACTTTTCTTCCAACTGAAGACACTGCAGTTCACAGTGAAAAATACGGAAAATGTATAATAAACTTCAGTGCTCTAAATGCCAGAGAACACATAAATATATGTGATCAATTCTGAGGGAAAAACAAAAAAAACAAAAAAAAACAACATGAGGGACAGAAGATTCAATGCGTCTCACAAACAGACAAAGAGCAAGTGGGAAAACAAACAACAGCAACAAAAAATTCACAACCCAAATCCATGAAAGTAAGAAAACCCAAATTCAGTAAGGAGAATATGTGACGCCAACTGGGGCTTATAGGAAAGAAGGACTGTCATGTAAATAAATAACCTGCAATTTATTTTTCTTATCACTGAATCTCAAAATTTGACAAAGTTCTTACCCAGAACCCATCAAGGTACAGAGCTGCAAGAGGAATATTAGATCTATGTACAGGCAATCCACGACTCCTTTTATACTCTGACTTAAAGTCTTGCAAACTGATCTTTGGGACGACACGGAACAAGCAATTCTCTCTAAAACTAATGCAGGGGAAAAAACAATTTTCTTGTAATAACACAGCGTATTCACCAGTTCCCTAATAAACTGTTATTATACTCTGGCTTACAGTCATCATATTTCTGTTGAATCAGGACTTTCAACAGTGTGCACAGTTTGCTTCCACTAAAGACAGTTAGCAGGCTTGTCACTGAACTAATTCATTAAGAATAACGCTCCATTGATGCTTTGGGTTGTGGTATTAGTGTTTGGCATTTTTGTTACGTACAGGAATACATCACTTACCATCATCTTCACCAAATTCCGCATAATCAACAACTTTCTTGCTCCTGTGGCAAAACCACACCGAGTTAATCATTTGGGAGTGAGAATCCTCACTTGCTAATACTTGACTTTGGGTAAGTCAAGATTTTAAGGAAAAAAATAATGCATATTCGTACGTTTTACCATGAGGTTATTAAGAATCACAGAGTCATAGAAGGGTTTGAACTCTACCCTAAAGCCACCTAGTCCCACTCCCTCTGCAAGGACGCCTCCCACCAGACCGGGTTGCCCAGGACCTCATCCAGCCTGGCCCTGAACACCTCCACGGATGGGGCACACACAGCTTCTCGGGGCAACCTGATCCCGGGCCTCGCTACCCTCATAGGAGGGGGGGTCAGGGCCAGCGGGGCCCTGGCCGGGGCCCCTCAGCCGAGGGCGGATAACTAGCGCTAACGGCCGCCGGCTTTCTAGGAAACACCACCCCCTCCCCCCCGCCCTCCACGGCCCTCACCTCCGCAGCGGCCGCGCCGTGCCCGCGGCCATGACGACAGTGCCCGCGCCCCGCCCCGCACAGCAAAGCACATTCGCCACAGAGCGGCTGGTCGCGAATCTGCGCCTCCGGACGCGAAGCTCGCGCAGCCCGCTTGCCCGCGGGTGCCGGCGCGGCGCAGAGGTGAGGCCGGGTCGGGGCTGGGGCTGGGGGTTGCGGCTGGGGGTTGCGGCGCGGGGAGCGGAGCCGCCCGGGTTTCTCCCTGCGGCCGGGCGCGGTCCGGCCACGGCTTGGCTTGGGTTGCCTTGGGGAGTGTGCCGCTGGTAATAAGCGGTTTCGGTTTGGTTTAAAATCACAGTGTGGCTGGGGCTGGAAGGGACCTTGCAGACCCCATCGATCCCCCTGCCGTGGGCGGGGACAGTCCGGGGTGCCCCTAGCCCCATCCAGCCTGGCCTTGGGCACCTCCAGGGATGGGGCATCCACGGCTTCTCTTGGCAGCCTATTCCAGTGCCTCACCAGCCTCTGAGTGAAGAATTTCCTCCTAACTTCTAATCTAAATCTCCCCTCTTTTAGTTTAAAAGTAGTTCCCCCCTTGTCCTATCACTAAACCCCCTGACAGAGTCCCTCCCCAGCTTTCCTGTAGTCCCCCTTTAGGTACTGGACAGCCACTGTAAGGTCTCCCTGGAGCCTTCTGCAGGCTGAACAACCCCAGCTCCCTCAGCCTGTCTTCATAGCAGAGGTGCTCCAGCCCTCTGATCATCCTTGTGGCTTCCTCTGGACTCCCTCTAACAGGTCCCTGTGTTTTTTGTTCTTATTCTTCCACTCTGCCACCAGTGGAAGTGGAAAGGCGGAAATAAATTCCTACTGCACTGTCTCAAACTGTTTCGGATTTTGAGATAGGCATGTCATCAGTCACAGTGTTGCAGTTAAAGGTGCTGTTTATGTGGGTTCCTTCTGTCCTGGTTCTGCCTTTAAGTCAAGATTTTTGTGTTGTTACTCATGAGAGTAATTATCCTAATTCATACACTGATACACTCAATTACAGTTTGGAAACACTCACTGTTTTGGAAACTAACATTTGTGCTTCAGCTCCTACCAGTGCAGTTGTCAAAAATGAGATGAATAGTTATGAAAAATGCAGGTTTAAAAGTTTTAAAATCTATAAAATGTTAATTGTTAACAAAACATGCTTTTTGTTAGCATATTGGTTTATGATTTTACTAGAATTTAACTCATGCAAATTTTATTGCTAATTCAGGAAATCAACTGGAAGATGAAGCCTAATAAAGGAAACATCTGCATTAGGGAGAGAGACTACGTGTATGAATTCAATGCTGGAAATCAACATTTAGTACTTACAGTGCCCCTTAAATTTCCTGTGCAAGAAAATATTAGTCATCTGCATGGACGTCTAATGCTTCTGCACAGTCTGCCATGCTTTATAGAAAATGGTAAGACTTGAATTTTTAAATTTTGAATTTTTAGTGTCATATATCCATGCCCATAAATCTTTTACACCACACTTGAAGAAACCATAAAAAAGGTACTTAGTACAAATGTTTTAATTTTTGTTTTTAATAGCTAAACATTTAAGAAAATGGCTATCAGTACTAGAAGGAATGTGCCTAAGTAATAGGTTTTCAGAGAAATTTCTTTCTATGCTTCCTAGCTGATTGCTGATACTTCCTCTTAGATGGTTTTGTTGATTGGCCATTCTCTCTTTGTTATAATAGACCTGAAGCAATCTCTTAGTAAGTTCATAGAAGAGGAAACTATAAAAGATTATGATAGAGAAGCTGAAATGGCTCTGGAAGCAGTGAAATCAGGAAAATTAGACATAAACCAGCTGGCAGATACTTGGTCTAAAGCTTATAAAGAGGTAAGATTGAGGCTGAAAAAATAATGTTCAGAATTTGCTGTGTGTGTAAATGCATGTGTATGCAGACGTAATCACTTCTGTGAAGGTACAAAATTACACTGAAATTCATTTTTTCAATTCTTATGTTTCTTCCTTTTATTCCAAAGTGATTATTAGGTATTCACCCTGGAACTTATCAGTCAGTTTTTTCCTGAATTTATCTCATTACTGGCAAAAATTTAGTAGAGTTAAAAAAATAAAATAAAAAAATGGAGAAGTAAAATAGCTAGTGACTGTCAAACAAAATTAGATCTAAGAATTATAATACACTAGAATCAAAGAATAAGATTTGCTTTGATTCCATCCAGAACCTCAAAAGTACCGATGAAGTCTCCTAAAGAAAACTGTCAACAAATCATATGCCTTGATGAACATGAATAAAATGAAATTAGCTTAATCTTTAAGAAGGAAAAATCTGCATTGGGTGAGCACAGGAATGTTTCAAATCATTGAAAGAGTTCACCCTCTTCTGCTCTGGAGGTTACTATGAATAGGTTAGGCAGACTCTTTAAAAATTTATTTAAAATCTTGCCTCAGTGCAAGGATTATGATTTTATCATCTCTTGACATTTCTTGAATGTTATTATCTAAATTTATCATCTGAATCTGGTGGGAATCACGGCAGATACAAAGATCATTTCAGTATAGAAGAGCCTGCTGAACTGGCATCTCTGGGTCATTCTTTGTTAGTTAAAAATTGCTTAAGTCGTTGTTGATCACATTGTAGTGACATCAGAGTTTGGTCATCCTTTCTAGTAAGACATTTTTCTTTGCACAGCTGATGTTTTGGACCCTATCTAAACTTCATCAAATGTAAATGATGTTGTGCAGATTTATTTTTTGACAGCACCTTAAATACTTAAAATAGTAAGTGCTAAATTATTCTTCTTTTCATGTTGGTGGTGAAAATTGACGATTCTTCACTGTTGGCAAAACGGTAATGCTTCTGCTGCTAGTTGCTTTGAAAGAGAATATGGGAAGAGAGAAAATAATAAAAGCTAAAGCAGAATACAGATAGCTCAAATTAAGAAGGAGGTAATTCACATATGTTGAAGGACATGCATCAGTGTGAATGTCCAGTTGGTTTTGCCTCCCTATTATGAGGGATCATTATATTATATAGTGACTTTAAAGACATCTCTCTATAATTTTTAGACAACATTAGAATATGCAAAACCTGAAGAAACCAGCTGGGATGAAGATTTTGCAGATGTTTATCATGATCTGATACATTCTCCAGCTTCTGAAACACTGCTAAACCTGGAACACAATTATTTTGTTAGCATCTCAGAATTAATAAGTGAAAGAGATGTGGAATTGAAAAAGCTACGGGAAAGGTATTCTGCATTCTTTTCTTCAGTTGTCTTACAAAATAGAGGTGCATACTAATGGGTGTATACAACTCATATGATAATGCTTGTCAATTTGTATTTGTCAATGTAAGCCGTATTTTAGTTCTGTGTTTCCCTCTTTAAACTTAGTCTTATAATGCTTAGTTTGTGTTGTTAGGGTACACTATCTTACACTCTTGTCAGTCACTGAAAATTATAAAATCAAAGGTCATCTGATTAATACAAAGTTTGATTTTTTTTATTATTTTTTTTTAATTTTCATTCAAATTCCATTTTAATTTCCATTGCTGTTCCATTTCCATTCCTATCAATGTTTTAAGTTCTTAGGTTATCTAGATAGTGAAGTTTAAGTATGTATCATGTTTTGCCTTTATTGTAATATAATTCAAATAAGAAATTGGGAGTTCCACAAGTTGAAAAGACGAGGAGAAGATTTGAACAAACTTTAATTCAGGAACTCTGGAAGGAAGAATAGGAAGAATTTTGTAAAAGTCTCTGTGGTCTCCCCAGAAAGCTTGAAAAGCTGCAGGTGGCTGCTTTGTCCACAAGGAGGAGCACATGCATTGTGTGTTTTACTTTCTCACCCCCACCCCCACCCCCCCCACCCCCCCAAGTGAACTACATAGGTTCAAAAAAATGAATGGACACAAATATATAGTATAGGTACTAGCAATGGATCCTGGAAATGCTTGTGAGATGCCAAAATATCCTTAGTATGTATGTTTTCTAAGGGGTAGTACTCTGTTTTTAAGCTCGTGTTATATACCTGTTTATGTAGGTTCTTTCTAGTGTATTTCCAGAATGAATCTTACGTATTTGTTTACATAGTTTCTTTCTAATATTTCTGAATCTTATATATCTCTAATTTGGGGATAAAAGTTGCAGTAATGTAAGCATAATGTGTTTTGCTGCTTACTGACTCTTCTCCACTATGTATATAGAAAAAGGAATGCTTAGTATTTAGAGCAGTAATCTTGTACAGCTCTAGTATAATAGAGCTGTGTAATGACTTCAGTGGAATTAATTATATCTACTTGCTGTAATTGTGAAAGTTTGTATTTTGATGACAGCTGAGAGTATCCCACTTGAGTGAAGATAATGTTCTGTTTACACAGGAGGTGATTTGGAATCCCTGACCCTCAAATTTGTTTAGTGGATATTCATTACTAAGTCTTTGTTATATTAAATCGATTCATTGCTAAAGATGAGGTGAATACAAAAAGACAAATTAAGCCAGGGACACTAAGGAAGACAAAGTAGAGATAAGATATTTGGATGAATTGATGATAGCGGGACAGCCTAGCAATTACAGCTCCCCATTTTGAACATAGCTTGAGTTGGAAACTCATCTGGCTGCTAAAAATAAGTGTGTTTAGCCTACTTCCTGGTGGTCACCGTGTCTGCATCATTTGTGCTTGGTGGCCAAAAAAAGCAAGGGATCAAATAAGTCCATTTCAAAATAACAGTTGTCTCTGGATTATGGTATCTAGCCTGGGCAAGAGTTAAAAACTTGTATTGGTCTTCTTGTTTTTAACAGGCTTTAGTATCTAGAAATTTTATTTGATACATCTTATGGACTAAACTTCATTCTTAATCAAAAGGAAAAAAAAACAGGACTTGCTTTTTAAAAATAATAGCTATTTCAAATTGAAAATATGTATGTTCTTAGCATAAAAGTTGACAGATCTAGTTTGTAATTGCTTTTAGTAAAAGAAAATATTCTTCAGGTTCTGGGACTGAAAACTTGCTGTGTTTTGTTTTGTTTTGTTTTTTACTTTGTCCAATGACTTTTCCATTATTTTTGGATCAAATTGTTAAAAGAGAAGAATAAAGAACTTCTCTCTAACATTGGCAGCATTAAGTGTCTGACTAAATAGCTGCTGTAAAATGCAGTTCATTCATTGCACTGTCACATACTCCCTATTAGACTCAGAATACTCCACTTGTAAGGTTTTCTAGATCCCTCCCCCAGTCCATCCTGCGTAAAGGGATGCTTCTGGTGAGAAAAGCTGTTGATTTTTCTATGTCGTGGTAGAAAAATAGACAAAAAAAACCCACAATAATTGAATTTCAGCAAGGACAGTTCAGACCACATATTAGTTAAAACTCTTCTAATAATAAAGATAGTGAAGTGATCCAGATATTAGTGTATCTAGAGAAATTGTCTTATCATCTTGTGAACATCTCTGCAGGAAGACTTGAAATGTATGGATTCTGATTCAAAAAAAAAAAAAAGCAGAAGGATAAAGTACTGCATGATATATCTTTCAGCTATTTGCTGAATTTTTTCTAGAATGGTTTCAGTTGGAAAGGACCTTAAAGATCATTTAGTTCCAACCTCCCTGCTGTGGGCAGGGACAACTTCCAGTAGACCAGGTTGCTCAAAGCCCCATCCAAACTGGCCTTGAACACTTCCAGGGATGGGGTATCCACAACCTCTCTGGGCAACCTGTTCCAGTGCCTCTCCACCTTCATAGTAAAGAATTTTGTCCTAATGTTTAATCTAAATCTACCCTCTTTTAGTTTAGAACCATTACTTCTAGTCTTACCAGTGCACTTCCTGATAAAGAGTCCCTCTCCAGCTTTTCTGTAGACCCCTTTAAGGTACTGGAAAGCCTCTGTAGTGTCTCCCTGGAGCCTTCTCTGGACTGGACAACCCCAACACTCTCAGTCTGTCTTCATGAGGGAGGTGTTCTAGCCTTCTGATTATCTTTCTGGCTCTCCTCTGGACTCTCTCCAACACGTCCACATCTTTCTTGTGGTGGAAGACCCAGAGCTAAGCACAGTACTCCACGTGGGGTCTCATGACAGCAGAGTAGAAGGGGATAATCACCTCCCTCAGTGTGATGGCCATGCTTCTTTTGATGCAGCCCACGGTACTGTTGGCTTTCTGGGTTGCAAGGGCACATTGCTGGCACATCCTCTGCCAGTTTATTGAAAGTGTTATTTGTAAATCTGCGTTTGCTTTCCTTTCAGACAAGGAGCAGAAATGGATAAGGTGATGCAGGAGCTAGGGAAATCTCTAACAGACCAAGATGTAAATTCATTAGCGGCTCAGCATTTTGAATCTCAGCAGGTAATCTAAATGTGTTGAACTAGAACACATCGCACAAATAATTGCCTTAAAAAGAGAACCCAAAACACTCAAACTATGTCTGTCTTCTTGTTAGGATTTGGAGAACAAGTGGACCAATGAATTAAAACAGTCCAGTGCTATCCAGAAGCAGGAATATCAGGAATGGGTGATAAAACTTCATCAAGACCTTAAGAATCCCAACAACAGCTCAATCAGGTATTTAATTTCATGGCGACATTTACTGTTGTCTCTATTAATTCAAAAGATGTGGTTTTATATACTATTTCTTTCAAAATAGCCACTTAAACAACGTAATCCAAAAGAATCAAAGGCAAATAAACCATCATAATTAAATATCTATATTTTTAGACCTTTCTTCATTGTGTAACATTTTACAACATTTCTGTACAAAGATATGCGCTCATACGCTAAATTACAGCCTGAGCTGTATGGAGTTTCCTACTGTTTTGCCTTATTTACGTTGTCTTTTTTTTAATGCTTTTTCATAATGCCTTCTGTTATCACATAATTGTATTACACAGAATAATTAAAGTTTAGTAAGTGGTAGCAGTGTCACAAATTTTGAATTACAAGCCTCTTTTTTAATGTTTCATGCAGACATCACTGTACAGCTAAAATATTTGGAGTCTTTCAGTCTAACCCCTTATAGTGAGAGTTGTTTTCTTATTGAGGATATAGTAGGGAAATTGGAATTTGTAACTTGAGGAGATCCCTATGCTGTATCATTAGTGTATACCACCTTTGTTACTATTTGGAAAATAAAAGGAGTAAAACCTGATGCTTTTTCATGTCTCATCAGTAGAAGAGCTTGAGTAGGTTGTTTAGATGGATGCAGTAAGGATTTATGGGGAAAATGACACCTTTGCATAAAATGGATGTGAGTGATAAGATGAAAATGGCATGGAACATAAAGTATGAAATACTTCATCACTTCCTCTTAAGTGTTCACTTTTGGGATAAGAAAGCAGAGTGTACGGAACATGACGGAAGAGAGAGAGGAGGGGAAATATGTTAGAAGATAATATACATGTAGATTTCTCACTACTTTCCTCATGATTGTGTCTGAATTTCTGTGTTTTGGAAGTCTTTATGCAGTTTTCAGGTTAGTCCCAAAATATGATCCTTGGACTGCATAGCTTCTGAGCAAGCTAACCTCTTTCTAAATTAGTGACCAGGTAAAAACTTCACTGCAATAGTGACAGTCTGCTCAAATTCTAAGCCCAGTCCTGAAATGTTTTTCCACAAAGTTTTCATGTTGATTTATTCTCATGAGGCTTTAAAGACAGTAGACAGAGGCCATTCCTGCTTGTCACTGTGAATCTCTTCTACTGAAAATGAGGCCAAGGTGGAGTTACGTAGAACTGAAAACCAGAAGAAATAGCTACAGGTCCAGTGGCAAGTACCTCTGAGAAAGACAGTGGATGCTTGGACTTCATAGTTTAGTATGCTCAGTATTGGAGATCTCTATTCATCTTAATAGATGTGAAGTGATCATATTTTTATAGAAAGTGTGGTGTCTCTTCAGTTCTGAAAACTATAGGTCCTAATGCATTTGGAAGTAATACACAGAAAGTCTATGATAAGGCAACTAGAAGCTTGAAGATAGGCAGATAATTGCTTGTGTGTGTATCTTTTTGTATCCTCATGTATATATCTTTATATATGTTAACATGTATCTTTTTTGTGTGTATATATTAGCAGTGTATCTCAGTTTTATCTCATAATTAGGCATTTGCATTTAATGAAATTTCTTGCAAGTTTATAGAACAATCTTTTATGAAACATCTTTGAAAATTAGACACTTTAAAAATGAGAACCTTTTCGGTAATGCAGAAACAAATTGAAGAGGTTGAAGCAGAATTGAAGCAGAAATGGTACTTACTGTATGACTTATTAGCAAACAGGTGACGTTTTGAAGAAAAACAGCCTTCTACAATATTTCTCGTGAGTTTGAACAGTGTGGCAAACTTGACTGTTTTTTTTAACCTCCTATTTTGTGTGTGGGGAGGCAGGTAGAAAGAATATTACATCTAGGACCTTCATAAATAAAGTTTTGTGTGTTCTAAACAGACTGAGATTTTTTTCCCTTTTATTTATATGCTTATTTCATTATAGTTAGGTATTGCGGTTCTTATTGCTCAATCTCAAAATGCTTTACAAAGAAGCCTGGTGATATAAATCTAATAGTGAAGTTTACTCTTCCTGATGGTATACAGATGAAGTGTTACATACTAGAAGGGCAAAACTTCAGATGTGTAGAGTTCATTCAAATTAGGTTTAGTTTCTTGACTTCCACAGACTAGCTGAGAAAATTTTGGATAGCGTTTGCAATGCGTTGTTCATTGTCAGCAAAAGTTTGTATAAACTTTTCAGTAGGTTTCTCATTATTTTAGTGATGAAATTAAGGTTCAGCCCAGTCAGTTGAGAGAATCTGTGGAAGGAAATGGAAGAATTTATGAAGAGCAAAGACTTTTAGAAGAAAGCTTTACCATTCACTTGGGTAAGTAAACTGACAGTAAATCCAAAGATAATAACAGATGCTAATAAATTATGCATCTGTGTTTTATTTACAGTATTTAACTATTAATGTATTTATTATATACAGTTTGGGAGAGAAGTACAGTACAGCATAAACTGTATCAAAAAGTGTCTACCTACCTGAAAATTACTTGATGGAAAACATTTTAAGAACAAATTTTTATCCACTTTAGCAAGGTGACTAATATAGAAAAACATGGTAACATCGATACACATAGTGATTAATAAATTAAAATGTGGGTGTTGTATTCAGTTCCCAAGAAAAGTTAACAGAAAAATAGATGCTTGATTTTTTTCTTTTAGTATTGTTTATGTAGTAGAGATTTCTTATGCTGTCTGTTTTGACTGCACTCAAGTGTCTTTATTTAGTAATTTGCTGATATATATATAAACTGCAGATATGGTTACGAATTTACTTTGTGCAAGTATTATTGGTTATACTTTCCTTATGTCTTTTTCATAAAACTTAGGGGAACATTTTGGTCATTTTAATAATAATCATGAGTTTCATCTTTTACTGTTTGTATTAAATACCATTGTATTTAATGATACTGTTTGTATCATTTATATTTGGTACAGGAGCTCAGTTGAAGACCATGCATAACTTGAGATTATTGAGAGCTGATATGCTGGATTTCTGTAAACATAAGCGTAATCATCGAAGCGGAGTAAAGCTTCACAGGCTTCAAACTGCAATGTCTCTCTACTCAACTTCCCTCTGTGGCCTGGTTTTACTGGTAGATAATCGTATCAGTTCATACAGTGGCATCAAAAGAGGTAAGTCCTCTGATGGAGTATATCAAGTCAGTGAAAGCCAGCGTCACTCTTAGAGACTTGCTGTCTTCTCTCACAAAAAGTATTCCCAGTAAAATTAAAATTTACTAGAGTAAATGTTTTGCATGTGGTATTACAAAAGGGTAGGAAAAGCAAAAAGAGATGGTAAGAATGGGGGACAGAGCTGTGCTAAGTAACTTGAACTCTGATATGCTGTTAACTTTTGTATCTCTGTACTAGGTTTTGCATTTGAATAAGTAAGGTGTTAGAATGGACGCTTTAATGTTAATTTTCCTGCCTTACACTAGCTGATAATCAGTAGGGCCTTCTAACTCTCTAATGTTAATTTGCCATACAATGAAATACTCAAAACGAAGTTTTAAAATTGATAAGCATGTAGCATTGATTTTTTTAAATATATATATATTAAATATATAATATATATTTATATTATATATATGTATTATATATATGTATTTAATATATATAAATGTATATTAAATATATACATTTACTTTAAATATCTATATCACCATAACTTCCATTAACAGGGAACATTGGGAATATAATAGCAGTATTAATTGCCTACTCTTGGAAAGCTTGATTAATAGCCATTTTAAGTGCACATCTTTTGATTAACTGGTCTCTGTGATGGTGTTTTAAGGCTAACCAATGACACATGTTTGTTTATGTTCGAATATTGGCCACCCAGGCTCTCTGTAAACAACTCTGTAGACTTTCCCATCTTCCTCTTGAAATGTAATACCTGAATATTTACATATGAAATGTCTTTTTGACTACCGCCAGTATTACTTGTCATCATTCTAATATGCATTTTCTTGGAAAGGTGAGGAAAAAGTAGGCTTTGGTGCACTCTGAAAATAATGTGGAATCAGGCTTGTAGTAAGGAGGAGGAAGTGTACCCATTAAAACTCCAATTGCGATTGTTCTGTATATGGTTTTGAAGTTTAATTCTCACAGTATTATTTCGCTCTTGCACTCATTTTCCATTGCCTTTTTTTTATTACTGCCTAAATAATTAAATTAACGATGAAAATTTGTGCATAAATCTTAGATGATCAAGAGAAAACAGACATTTAGATAATACCACTAAACACAAAATTAGATACTGCAGCCTCAGCGAGGGGGGAAGTAAGGGACTATATGACAATCTATAAGATATAATCCTTAGTAAATTTTGATTCCTCTTAGTTCCACACAGACTTTCGCAAACTTAAATATGAGCACTTGCCACAGCTGTCTGCGCCTCCATTCTTTTTTTTTTTTTTTTTAAATGTTGCATTTAAAAATGTATCTGCTCCTCTGATTGAATCAAATATTCTACTTTAAACCAACAACGAACATCTATTTGTGCTATGACTCCAAACGACTAGAGGCAGCAACAGAGGGTTGGGTACATTTCTTTATATCTATCTACTGTCTGGTGAGAGTGATACCTTCTGGCAAAGGTCAGTACTAAATACCTTTGAAAAGAAAATTTGCTTTAAAATTGTTAAGTCTGTTTGTTGCAAGAGCACTACCCAGAAACCATTCTCCATACAAAAAGGCCTCTTAAGAAATAAATGTGCTAGGGGGTTCAAAGGTTCATAACATTTGCAAAAAATATTATAATAGAAGACATTTAAATGATACATTTACATTGTTGTTTAAATAGGGAGGTAATGCCATATGTAGTCTAAATTTCTGGGTTACAAAAGTGTAGAAAACTTTCTGCTTCTGTCTTCAAATGGACAAACCTAAGAGCCTTTGTTTTGTGATGGACTAGAATCACTCTCTAATCTCTGTGAGATTAGCAAAGGTTGGTATAGATGAGCTTCATGTGAGTATGCTGTTTATTCAAGTATTTTGCATTGTTTTGAGCAATACCAATCACTCAGCAAACACTAAATGGAGAGCAGACACAGTCCTACAAAGTTTTGCAACTTACTTGTTTGACCTAATTTGCTTAGATCATAGTGAGGACCCTAGTGAATGTGCTTCTTGTTTAGTATATTTTGCTAGCTCAGTTGTCTTACAAGCATTTTGATGTTGCATCTTTGGTGAATCTGTTATCCAAAGATGGGTCAGTTTGGCTCAAAGTTCAGGATACATGTGAGGTATTTGCAAGACTGAAAACCATGACTGCAGTGTTTTCTGGGTAGACTGTATCTCATATGATATCTAAACAATGACTAGTAAAATATACCTTTGCAATTGGACTTGGACCCATCGCTGGAAAACAGCTTTCAACAGAAAGTTGAACTTTTTATGATCTTTCAATGTCCCGATTTAATTCAGACTCCTTTTTGTAAGCTAGAGGAATAGTCTTCTCATGTATTTTGTATTTATGCATTACTTAGCACGAGCCTGTTACATTAGGACTTTGTAGAGCTACTATGACTCAGATATTAAGTAGGTATAGCACACTCAAATGGTAAACTAAAACTAACTTTAATTTTGATTTAAATAAGAGACTTTTCCGTTGTTTGTTTCAAATAAAATATTTCCTGGCCTTAGTTTATCTTGATAAACACAGAAAACACAATCTTTTAGAATATGAGCTGTTTCTTCCCTTGATTTTGGACACCGGAACTTAATAAAGCATTATGAAAATAGATTTTATGATAGAGGGGATGTAAAAAGATAAAAGATATTAAGGTTTTCTTTATATCCTGCCTATTCCTGTCATAGCCTGTTCACAGGATTACATGGTGATCCTCAGATAATCAAAGTACATTATGTACTTTGGGATCTAATCCGAGTAGGTTCCTCAAAAGTAAGTCACAATTGGTTAGTATAGTTAATCTTCTTGATAATAGCTTGTTTTGGCAGCCATTGACTTGCTTGGAGAAAAGGCTGGACATCAGGATACTGAGTTTAGAATACCCATCACAGGGGCAGTATGTTATGATCCTAAATATTAATTTAGTTTTTTCTATGTTTGACATTGCTTATGAGGAAAAGAAACTTGCAGCTCTTTTCAGCTGATGGCACTTTTCTTTAGCTTTCAGATCTCTGTTTTGAGAACTAAGAGGAAAGAACTGTAATCCCAACTTTCCAGATAAGCTGTTTATGAATTTAATAGCTCGTTTTGCAAAACAAACTGGAGTGCCATAGCTACTATTGGAAATATCTACTATATGTGTTTCAATAAAGCATCACAGATTGAAGGACTGTTAATAAGGCATCAGCACTTTAAAGGATGGTAACATTTAATGCATGTATGGTTTACCTGCTTTGGCAGGGGGGTGTGGACCCGATGATCTCTCAAGGTCCCTTCCAACACCTAGAGTTCTATGATTCTGTGATTCTTGCTGTTATTTTCATGTTTATTTTTTGTATGGATGATTTTGTCTGAAGAATAACAGCACTGTTTCAAGTTTTTTTTTTGTTTTGTTTTGTTTTGTTTTTCTCCAAGGAATTCATTTATTTAAAAAAAAAAAAAAAACACTGTTTCTGCTGTAATGCTTTTTTTAGGACTTAAAGTGAAATGCAGCAGGTTTTTTTTGTTTGTTTTGTTTTTGTTTTGCTGTTGTGTCTGTCTTTGCTTGAACTGTGTAATAGCATTATGTAATGTTACTAAGCTCATCATTATGATGTGGATTTAAATCTTTATTTTTTTTCCTAGATTTTGCAACTGTTTGCCAAGAATGCACAGATTTTCATTTTCCTGGAATTCAGGAACAACTTGAAATTGTCCAGAAGGTTGTACTTAAGGCCAGAGCACAGCGTAGCAGTAAGTCGAAAAGACATCATGGTCAGTGACAACCAAAATTACTTTCCTTGAAATAGCATAGTGGTCAGTAGAATGTTTATGGTTATGGGCAACTTGATTTCACTCTTCTTCATATCTACAAATCTATAAAATGTGATGTTCTGGTTTGTCAGTTAACTCAGAGAGGTCTGCATGAAATCCTGTGTTCACAGACAGCATGTCCACATGATGTCTTTGATTCCATAATAGACATACGTTTAGAGAAAAAAAAAAATTCCTTAAGTTCTGATCACACTTTAGCAGCATGGGAAATATGTAGGGCAATTATACTTTCCTCTGCAGTTTAAATTGCCAGTGAAAATATGGATTTATCTGACGTGACTTTCATTTTTCTATATAAATACAAAGCTTTAAAAATTGCAGATGTGTTATGACTTATTTCCCTCCATATAAATGAGTACTAAAAATGGAGTAATAAATTGGCTAAATGTGTATACTCTTTAGTACTGACCAAATCCTTGTGAATGGTTTACTTTGCAATTATTTTTACAAATGGCATAGAAATTTTCTGACCACATGGTGTTAAGGCAGTACTTGTACATCATGAAGCTTTGTTTTTCTTGCAGAGAAATACTTGTGTGGTTTAAATACGTCAGTAACATGAATAGATTCATGAGAGTACACAGCGAAACAAGTTTTCTTAGGAATCTGCATATTGCTGTTCAGGAGAATACTAACGGAGAATACTAAAAGCTGATTTTATATTGGTGATTTATGTAAATTTCTGTTAAAATTTTCATTGCAATACTTGGAACAAACTTGTTTTAAATATATGCATAATTAAAAAAGCAATAGCAAGGTACTATGTAGTAGTGAGGGTAATTTAGAAAGTTTAGCATTCCATTTGAGAACAGTGTGTTTCTATTTGTCTGAATTAAGAGGTATCATAAGATGCTTAAAAAAGAAAGCTTATAATTTGATAAGTTCAGTTATAATTTGATAATCAGTTCAGCGTTTATTGAAGTCGGCAGAAGCAATTCTTGTCCACCCCCCAAATTTTTCCAACTTTATGGTGAAAATTCAAGCTAGATATCATCTCAGTACATTTTATATGACAAAGCATGATTAATGCATGATACGTTTAATATCTGTGGTATTTGTTTATATACAGGAAATAAAGAAAGTGGAACTGAAGATAAATCCAAGAATATTGAACGAAACCAGTCAAATATTTTACCAGGTGAGTTCCATTGAAGAGGTTTCCCCCCTCTTCTTAGAACAAGTTTTGTTTTATAGATGCACATTTTTATCTCTAAATTCAGAACATAAATTACAAACTAAACCTAAATTGACCTCAATCAGAGGAGAAGGATGTTCTTGTGGCTAAGGCAGAGAACTGGGTGTCAGGACATCTGGTTTCTATTCCCAGCTCTGCCACCGCATCTTATGACTTTGGGGCAAATCATTTCTCTATGCCTAAAATTTCTCTTCAGAATTTGAAGGGAGATAAAAAGATCTCTGAGGACACTGGGAAAAAAAAAGAAACATAAATAATAGCAAATAACTGTGAAAATAACTATGTATGTCACTGTTCTGATTCAGTAAAGCATTTTAGAATGTATTTTAACTTTGAGAATGTAAAAATGCATTCCTCTAAAAGAGAGAATATCTTTAGTATATACTGTGATTTTTAGTAAGGAAAGCTGCTGTGGAGTTTGAAGAGGAATGCACAGTTGGAGGCGCAGGGGAAAAAGATAATTCCATACATCCCATGGGTAATAGGAGGGCTTCTTAAAATTACTTTCATGGTTGTCTTAGATCTTGGTCATATAAGTGGATTATAAATCCAGTTGGATCCTTAATAGCTAAATCCCAGTAAAATCTTGCTGCAGTGGCACATGTATCATTACTATTAGATGGACATTGCTGGGGAGTACCTTAGCCATCGTCAGGAAAGAGTACGTACCCATTCTTCAGATATTCCAGTGCAAAGGCAGTATCTTAACTGGAATTGCCAGTGAAAATAGGCTTGAAGGAAGATGCTTATCTGCTGACTGGAACAGTAGTGGTATTGTATACCTGCTTTTCTGTTGACTTCAGTATAGATGTTTTTCTCTCCAGCAGAAAGGTAAGACCTATATTTCACTGCCCATTTATTGCTTCTTTATCTTTGATCAATGAAAACTAAGCCTAAAAATCTCTCTGACAAGATGTCTTCTTGAAAGCAGCTTTGTAACTAATCTTCCCATTGCTATGAATTGTTTTAAATTCTAAAGGTCATTTATACCTTTGTCTTCTAGAATGTATCTGTTATTGTATAACCCACTATTCTTTTCCACAGACTTTTCGCATCCTTTATTTTAATGCATCCATTTTTGGTATTTCCGCCTCCCACATCTGTCTGCAATTCAGTGCTTACATTATATATTTTGAGTATTACACGTCCTCTGTGTTTGTTTGGTTTTTTTGTTTTGTTTCATGCTATATATAGATCATATCCGCTTGTTCTGGCACTGTTACATCTTACTACACCAGGTGTCCCTGATGCTTGTGAAACTCATCAAAGCAGGGAAGTGAGTGTAGGATGAATGTAAAACAATCATATTCCGAGTGTATGATCCCAGAGAGTGACTCCAAGAGAGATCAGTTATTTTCTAACTTTCATGTATCTCCTTATGTACGTGTTCTGATCTGTTGTCTACTTGTATTGCCTTTTGTCTTAACTTACTGACCCTATTCTTACATTGCATAACAATTGTGTTTCAGTATAGGTCACCACTGTGATACCTTGCCTTTTTGATTTATGTAATTCTGTAGGGGAATTCTACATAACACGCCATTCAAATCTTTCTGAAATTCATGTTGCGTTTCATCTTTGTGTGGATGATAACGTAAGATCTGGAAACATAACTGCTCGGGATCCTGCGATCATGGGACTCAGAAACATTCTCAAAGTTTGCTGCACACATGATATTACTACCATTAGCATTCCTCTCCTGTTGGTACATGATATGTCAGAAGTAAGTAAATTTAAAGTATTGTTTTCTTCTTAGCTTCTAAGGTGCAACATTTTATTTTTTTCTGGAAAGAATGTCTCATTCTTTAAGACAAATGGAGCAATTTATCCCAGTCACATGCTCCTGCCACATCATTGTGCTGGCATTGATACCAATGTAGTGACGTGAGTTAAGGAACTGAACCAGTCAAAAACATTTCAGTCAGCTGAACCTCTTCTTTTTTATTTCCATCTCTCCTTGATCCAGTTCAGTGCATGGTTACAGAGGTATTAATGAACGAGGTGATAGGACTACATATTTAGAAGTTAAAAAGATGTTTTGTGGCAACAGTTCTTGCTTAGAAACTATAGTTTGCAAGATGCTGATATAATAGTAATAGCAGATCCAAATTTTAATTGCTTCTAGCTAGAAAAAATAAAAAATAAAACTAACTTTTTATGAGCAGCAGTACTAGCAAAGCCTGGTTTCTTAGAAAATTTGAATTCTGTCCCCCTAAACACCATTCTTTATCACCTCAGCCCTGTGAAGCAGTAACCAAATTTCACCTTTGCTCTGAATAGTCTACTTCTTCATGCCCTAATTATTTGCACGTTTAGTTTCTGCCCCTGAGCCCCCCATGTACTAGCTGGAGAAGAAGCAGCGTACTGCTGAGACTCAAGTGGTATATGTCACATATGCTGGTGACATAAGTGTGCTTATTGTGCTGAACTTCTGTATTTTTTTCTTCAGTGGGACACTAGTGTGTGAAACTTTTCCCTTACTTAACTGTATTTTTTTTCACAGTGCATAGCAAACTTGTAATTTAATACCATTTACAGTCTTTCCTCTGTCAGATCAGCTTCAAAAGGTACTGGCAGGGAAGAAAATGGAGGTGGGCAGAGAACCAGCAGATAGAAAGTACAGCCACATGCCACACTTCTTTAGGTGACAAATTTACAAACTAAAAGAAATTGGGAAAATAACATAATGCTGCTATTAATTATATCTTTGCATATGTTTACTTCCAATCTGTTCTGTTGTTGTTTTTCTTCTTAAAAAAAATTTGATTTTTCACTTAGCAATTTCAAGACTGCCTCTCCTTTGAAAGTGCCTGACTCATAGCAAGAAAAAGGCTCATCCTTGGGTTGCTTTTAATAGGTGGAATAACTAATTTTTTTAACATAATTTTATCCGAACACCATGTAGAACTGGATCCCATTTGCAAGATTGGGGTCTATTGCTGTGAAAGTTCAAGCAAGGTTAAAAATATCCAGTAATGAACATTATAAAGGACGTGCCTCAAAATGTGAACTTTTAATAATAGATTTTATTTCAGAAATATATTTTTGCATCTTTGGTATTAACACCTGTTTTTGGATGCAAGTGCAACTTGCAGGACAGCAACATGAGTTATTAATGGGACCCTATTACTGTGTTTCAGAGAGTTGTAGAGCTCTTCTTTTAATCAAGTTTCCAAGTGACTACATTAACTTTTTTTCCCTTTGAAATACATACATACAATGAAAGCTAAAACTAACTTGTTTAAAATACAAATAGAACACAAGACCAGGTGCTCACCATGCTTTTGAGAAGGTGTTGTGGCTCAAATGTGTGAAACTGATTAATCATCTGCTTGTCTGATGCTGGATTCTTAAAAAGTCCTGGTAAAATTATTTATCTTTTATATTAAGCTTCTAAGTATCTGTGGAGTAAGCTGAAAGTGACCTGTATGTTAAGCATAGATTGAGTCAAAGCTGAACTGCATGAATTACATTAGCAGCATCGCTTATTACAGTGTTTTGCAGCTGGCTGACCTCATTTGAAACACACAAGTCTGTAACTTGTTGTTGAGGGAAAAGCGAATAACAACAGATTTCCGAAGGTTAACCTGAACTTAGTGCCTTCAGCAGCTCCAGTTTTGAATCTGCGTTTACCGCCTACATAAAAAACATTTTTGTAAAGTGGTTAACCAGGAGCACAGCTGCAGAGAAGTTTGCATGCTTCACTGTGGCAAGCATTCATCATGAGTTTGCTTAGTGTATTTCCCAAAGGTTTTCTTCTATGGATGGAAAAGTAGTGTTTATAACCTCACAAAAATGATGAGCGTATCAGTCTCAGTGAAGCCATTACACTTTGTTATTATTTAGCCTTCATATTAAGCTACTCTTTTTTTTTTTTTTTTGCCCCCAAGAAAAAAATTAGGGCTTCTGTTTTCCTTAGTTTTTCTTGTGACTTGAACAACAACAAAAACAGGTTCAAATTTAGTTCAACTAAGTTGAAATTTAGGACAACTGAGGTCCTAATGTCTAATCATTGCACTGAATCTAATATAAACTGAACTGGAGAATTAAATGGCTACATGGAATCTTTAAAAATGCTGGAGTTGGCACACTTCCTTGGTATTTTCAACATAAAGGTTATCGTATGCTGCCATTCATATAGCAACATGGAAGAAAACAGACCTTCTTGAGGGCTCTCAGGCAGCTTTCTATGAGATGATGTTAAGAAAAAAACATTTGAAAAAAGTTGATATTAAGGGAGTATAAGCTGTGCAGCAAATATTTGTGAACATCCTGTATACATATAGACAGATTATCAAAGGGTGTATTAACCTTCAGTTTTTCTCTTACCGTTTCATACCATGGAACATGCAACACTCCATACAGTGTTTAGTATTTGCATAGATATACTTTGAATAAACACCTTGCCAGTTCTTAACTTACTGAAATTAACCATTGAAATTTGGTTTGAAATCTTTGTCCCATAAGAAGTGTATGGACTTAGTGTTTCCATTACCTGGTTATGACACAGTTCTGCAGAGACTTAAGGATTTTCTTCTAGATTTGACAAAGAAGCAACTCCATGCAGTGAGTCTGTCACAAATTTCTGTGATGAAAAGGTTTGCAGCATATGTTTCTAATCAGTGAAGCTGGCCTTTTTTATTTTTATCAGCTAAAGGAACGTTAATCTAACAACAAATCTTTTCATCCTAAAAAGGAATGGCGTGTGCTCTCTGTCATGAATGAAACCAAAAGTCCCATACACCTTTTTTACTTGCTGGAATGCTATTAATGAAACCTTACTATATGTGATGGGGTGTTTGCTTTCTTCCTGTTTCCTGTGCTGTGTTTTGAATTAGCACTTACCTGATTCTTCATTTCCGCAACTGTTACTTAATTTGCATGTAGGGAAAAGTTCTGAAAACATGTCAAGATCATGAGAACTTATGTTTTTAAAGATGAATTAAAATCAAATGACTACTGCGTCATTCTCTGTTCTTGTGGCTTGCATGTACTGACATTGTAGATTCAACCTGTTATTTCCCTGAGTGACCACAAGATTTAACATCTGTGTTTCTCTGAAATAGTCCAAGGGGTAGTGTCATATCCTGCTGTTTCAATCAGTCCTTTTAAGGCTACTTTCTTTTATTGATTATATAATGTACTCATAAGTTGCTCTCAGAGCAACAGGACCTTTCTTTTTAGGTATTTGTTTTTAACCTAAGCCAAAACAGTGATCAAAAGTAGCAATAAACTCCTACATTGCTTGTGACAGAATGCAAATGTGGGCAGATAAATTATAACAAAGACCAGCTATTCCAGAAAGGTTAGAAAAGAAAAAAAAAAAAAGTCCAATATTGTTGTTTCTGATTCACATGTTGTATAGTCTAAAAGCAGCATCTATGGATGCAACAATTCACCTCATGAAGAAAAATGTTCTGTAAAGTTATTCTATCTTAGGCTGTTTCTACGTTACTATAAGGCTGTTACTATTTCAGGTATGGAAGAATATAGGGAGATGCTCCCACCTAAGAAAAAAATGTAGCTTTTAGTAGTTTAGTGCAGAGACATTCAATATATTGATTCAACGTTATCAGTCAGCATTCTTGGACAACCTTGCTTCTCAAATAATCTTTTTTTATCCTGAAATTAAGCTCTTTGAAAATGACAGCTTGCACACTGTTTGACATTGCATTGTTTGCATTGTTTGCATTGACAAATGCTGGTTTTACTGAATAGAAAATTATGTAAAGCATAAATTTTAAAAGGTACATGGAATTATAAATTTGATTCCATGTGTATATTTCTATGTTCATACTGCAAGGTGCACTTTTTGGTGTTGGACAGCACATCAGAACAAATAAGTATTATTTTCTTCCTGAGTGTTTACAGTGACAGTCCTGCCTCTGACTAGGAATGTTCATCTTAACATAATTCATTTTATAGCTTACAGCCAAAGAATGCTTGATGTACTAATGCATTTGAACTGTTACTTAAATTCTTTAGACCAGGGCCTGTTGCCATGTAGTAAGGTAACTTATACAGGTGGTTTTCATATCACATCTTGGTGTTTAACTTCAGGTAAGAATTTGCTGTCTGGTTATTTCTGAAACCCGTCCATCAGATGAACATGGATTTTGTTTCTTTTAGCTCTTAATAAAAAAGCACCTTTAGGATATAATTATTTCTACCAATTTCAGTATTAGAGATAATTTTTTTCTGAAGGTGTATGGGTATGCCAATAGGCATAAACCAGAATAATCAAAAATAGCTGGTAATCATCAGCTACTGCTGTTAAGACGTGGTCAGGAGCCTCTCTTTGGCTAACTGAAGCCCAAATCTGATAGTTACAATTGGACACTGTACATTTTTCTGAAGATCCACAGAGGAGTTAAGTAGACCCATTTTCCATTGACATTAATGGGATTATTATTAACAGTATGGTGATGTGTGTTTGTTTGTTTTCCAAGATCTCAGCTTAAAAATATATAGGCTGTTCAGACACTAAGCTCTCATACCAATAAGCAGTGGCTGTGCTTTTATGGTCATATACATTTTATATATTATATTAATATGTATATTACATATACATATTATATATTTGTATATATCAGGCATGTGTGTTCATATATATATATATATATATATTTACATACACATATACACACACCACCTGTCTAGAGTACTTTAGAAAACTGAATCCCTCATCATGGCCTCTCATGCTGCTTGGATGCCTGGTGGGAAAAATATGGTTTTGTGGTAATAACTTACTATTTTTAATAACTTTCCTCTTGCTCTTGATGGTAAATCCATGTGCATTGGACCTTTTTCATTTATTAATTTATTTTTAGGAAATGACCATTCCATGGTGCTTAAAGAGAGCAGAGCTTGTGTTCAAGTGTGTTAAAGGTATGTTAGTAAATGCTTCAGCTCATTTCTAGTGTTACATCTGATGACATCCAGCTTTAGCTCAAGCTGTATATTTTCAAAAAAAAAAAAAAATGTAGTAACTTATTACTTGTTAAAGCATTTATACTTTCTCTTTAAAGTTGTTAACTGTTATTGTGGGACTGTTTTAAGCATCAGGAAATAATTTCACACTTAGAATGGAGACTAAAAATGTTTTGAAAATATCTTCACAACTGTTACATAGACAGTGAAAGAAAAAGCCCTTACTGCTTCTGAGAAATCTCTAAACGAGGGCAGGAGCAGGTGGTTCTCTACAATATACTTTCCAGTGTCTTTTATATTTTAATTTCTTCAGTGACAATTCCCTATGCTTTTTCAAGACTAGTTTGTATGCTAATTCACCTTTTTGCTTGAAAGTCATCATGATTCGACTGTCATTTCCTATCTTTCCCAATTGCATTACTGCTTACTGCATGCTTGTGTCCTGCACTTAAACACTCGCAACAGTCATTTAGAGTATTTAAAATGCTAGTAGTTATGTTCTTTCTACCACCTACTTAAGGAACCTCTTGCTGTTGTGACCTTTAGTGATTCACAATGGAATATCATCCATGTAACCATTTTCATTATACAAGTATTTTTCCAAGTATCTTTATTTGTCACTAATGTGTTTCTGTGGACCTTGTAGTTCATTGGTTATAGTTAGGAAATGCTAGCATAAAAATGCCAAATTATGATGAGTTGAGCAATGAGCACTAAGCATTTTCTATGTATGTAAGTCCAAGTAGTATCTGTTCTCACCAGATGGCTAAAACCCTTTTGGCAACTGGATATTGTCTTGCACTCATTCATCTGGATGTGATCACATCAGACCGAAAGAAAAAAGCTGATTCTCAGTGAAAGCAAGCTATTGAAAAAACTCCTAATTATAATATTTGGAGAAATCTCTCACTTCTGCTGGCTGGTATTCTGCTGTACCATACACCTGGTTATTTTGCTCTTTAAGTTTTCTCAGTAATTCCTCATTAGATTTTCCAGTTAAATAAGATTTCAGTCAGTTGATCAGCCAAGTCTGATTTAAATGTGATTAACAATATCCCTAGTTAAGGCAGTTAAAATCCTAATTGTATGTGAAAACTTCCTCATTGCTTGATAACAGTGTAATTGAGGGAGAAGTTTAAATAGGTAATGAATATAATATGAACGCTGTTTTTTAGGTTTCATGATGGAAATGGCTTCATGGGATGGAGGAATTTCTCGGACTGTACAATTCTTGGTACCACAGGTACGTTAAACCAAGTTTGTATCTAAACTGGGAGACTGGGAACAAGAAGTTAAATGTCAACAGATCTAGATTTGATTTCTTTAGAAGCTGTGCTGTGTTTAGAAGTTTGAGCTTAAACCTAATCACTGTTGGTTTTATCCCTTGCTTACAAAACAGGAATTAAAGGGTTTTATATTTTTGGGTATCCTGTAATATCTTCTGAGGATGCAGAAAATGCAAACTCTGAAGTTCACCTTTATGAATGGTTAATACATAACCTTAGAAGAAGACACTTTTTTTTTTTTTCCTCTTATTTTCTCTGAAGAGTTGGGACTAACCTTGCATTATATAATGTTAGGTTTTTGTTAGTCATACTGTTGAACATGTTGGAAAATTGCAGTGTACTGAATTCAGCTTCCACAAAATCATTAATTACTCCAGATGTTTTAAGTTAATTGTAATAAAGATTCTGAAATGACTTAATTTGGAGTTCTAACTGATTTGCAGAAACAGGAAATTTTGCAAATGTGACCAACACTGAGGTGTGCTGTTATTATTTTGTTTTGTTTTTGTTCTAAAAAGTGGTGCTAGAAGTTCTGTAAAAAAAAAAATCAGAATTGTATTATGAAAGAAATAGCAAATACTTGTTGACAAAGTAGTAAACTGCTGAGCAAGGAGGAAGCCAAGAATAAATGAACTGAAGCTGAATCTGATGCTGGAATTCAGACAGCCTGTAGATAATGAACAGCACTGTCCTAATTCTGCTAGCCAGAACTAATCAGTTATTAGAACAAGAAATATACTGGAAACAGGTATGTCCCATAAATATACAAACATGATTTTTAGGTGAATCTTTTTCTTTTGATTGAATTAAATAGAATTATAATGTACATTTTGAAAACAATCTTCTTGGCCTTCTGAAAAACTGCAACATTCTTTTAAATGTTAAAAAATAAAGTTTAAAGAGATTTAGTTCTTCCAAACTACAGCCAAAAGCCAAAGCTTACTGGTGTATCTCTTTATTTTTGTTTTTTTCCCCTCCTCCTCCCAGACAATTTCTGAGGAAATGTTCTACCAACTGAGTAACATGCTTCCCCAAATCTTCCGAGTATCCTCTACATTGACTCTAACCTCTAAGCACTGAATTCTGTGCAGCAGTAATACGTATCCTGTTGACAGAGGAAGAGGCTACGGAGATTCTGTATGGAAATGTCTCTTTTCCAAGGCCTGATGACCCTGAGTTGGTATTTGTTGCAATTTCAATAATAATGTCATCTTAATAAAAAGATATATACTGTCTGCACGTGGATGTTAGCATTTTATTTTTGTCTCTCTCTGTTTCAGCACAGCATTTATGTTGAATTCCTCACCTTCTTCTGAAAGACACGAAATGTAATTAGTGTTATGTAATCCACAGAAATGATTCACATAGTTTGGTAGGAATAAGACTTACGGTAGAATTAGGATCGGGGGGGTGGGAGGGGCTTCAGATTGCTTGGAATTAAAAACATTTTCTGAATTGGCTTGGTGACATTTAAAGAAAAAAAAAAGATGTTACATGTCTCCTTTGAGAAATTATATCAGAATTATTCTCGGTTGTCTTTCCAAGCTCACAGTGACTGCAAAATAAAATGTATTAATGCTTCACCGTAACAATTAACTGAGATAAAATGAAATAGATGAGAGAATCCTTTAACCTTTTGTATTTGCATTTTGTAAACCACTGGAAGTATTAAAAAAGAATCAAGCTAATGTATCTGTGAAAATGATTAAGTGTTCTTTTAATTATTACCTTTTTACTATGTTATCTTTTTGCTTTCTTTGAAGATTTCACATTGACAAGTCTGTCATGTACAACTTAGTAGGAACATTATAGTGTTCTGAAATCTGTTGCACAAGTATATTTTACTGCTTATTGTCAAAATGTTTTATCACTAAAGGGTCTTTATCATTCAACAAGATGCTTGCGTGAAATTTCTTAGGCCACACTTGAATCCACTCAAATAAACAAATCTCACAACCTCCTGCCTCTTACTGATGGGAAACTAGGGAAGGAACTGCTTTTATCCCATCTTGGACAGTCAAGCTTTTTGAACATTGTGGGCATAAGAGACTGTAAGCAGTCAGTGTAGAGACCAGTCACAGGGAAAATCCTTTCTGAAGCTGATGTTCACAGTGTTCCCAGAAGAGTTAGGCTCACAGGAAAGCAGCTGTAGTATTGAAAGTCCCACAGAGCTTTTTGAAGTCCACAGTTCTGTTCTGTAGGATACACTGGGATCCTGTCAGAGATGAGTTTGACTCTCTATCTTTCTACAGATTGCCCAAGTTCTGTGCTTGAAAACCAGCTAAAAATTAGATATTTACTATTTTCATTGTGACTTTATTACTGTTTTATTTAGTTTGATGAATGTGAAGAGTGTAAAGCTTTGTACTGGGAAAACTGTAATTTAAAAATTATAACAAACTATAATTTATGTAAAAATAAATATGAGTTATAAGTATAATATAAAATTCTTAGAAAATCAAAATAATAATAATAAGCTCATGATGTTTATAAAGGCATAAACTCTTAATACTTTTATTAAATCCTTCATGCTGTACAGAATCCACCTAAGTGACACAGCAGCTATCTATTGCTGAACTGTCAAATGCTTTCTTTTCCTGTGCCAGCAGCTTCTAAATAAGAATCATGAAAATAATGTGACCTCGTTTGGTGTTCCAGAATAGAAGGATGTAAATTCATCTAGAATGATCTGCATTAATCCTTTTAAAGCTCATTCCTGTTCCTAAGATGAAGTCAAACTCTAGTCCCAGAAAATCAAGTGCTCTAACCAAGATGCTGTTTGTGAAAGATGTGGTAGCAAAAGTATTCCTTTTTGTAAGTTGTAAGACTTGATCTGTTTTCTAAGAGAGATGTGTGTTACATACTTGCCGCACCCCCCCCCAACCCCCCATCAGTGCATCTACCACAATGTGACCCATGGAACACCAAAAATCCTTGAGCAAGTTATCTCTCTTATACTTTCAGACTTTTAATAAAAATTCCACACAAATTCTTTTATTATGACAAAACCCCAAGACATATATAATTTAGTAACACTTGTGTAAAACTACAAAAAATTAAAAAAAAAAAACATACTTTTTGTGATGAGTCCTACTGCCTTTAATTTTTTGAAGCTGTATATTTTCAGTCCTCAGAAAGTGATTATATATGAACTTTTCACCCTAATAATCAATTAATCTTTGATACAAAAATGAGCAAAGAAACTCTAGGGGTGAGGTTTTGGAAAGTATAAAGGGAACAAATGGTACTAAACTATTAGTTATGCTTAAATTGTTCTGAAGCTTGGCCCTTGTAAGCACTGAATGGGCTTGCCAGAGTTTGTCAAAAGAACTCTTGATACATCATCTATTATTCCTACTTTTTGTATCTGTTCTCAGGAAGTAGTGTTAACAGCAAGTTTTAGCTGTCTTTCTTTGTAAAAAAACAGAATACAGAGCTGAGACGACCTCGACTGTCCTTTCTATTTGATTTCTGCCTGGCAACTGTACAGACCAGTAGTATACAGACTGCAATTTATGAAATAAAGCTATGCGAGAAATCCTACTGGGGCTGTGAGAAGCTATTTGAGATTAAGAGGAAAATGACTCAATAGGCATGAGGTTTTCTATTTGTATATGCTTCCTTGGAAGTATGACAAGGAAGTATGAATACCTTAAAGATGTTGTGTAAAATTGTGTATGTGGCTGCGCTTGTATTAAATATATTGCTCTGAAGAGAAATGTGGTAGACATGACATTGTACAGGTTTTTGAATGTGCTTATGGTGGTTGATATAAACTGCAGGTAACCTTAGCAAAATCTTAACCAAGGTTTAAAGTCTCAGTTTGTCAAGGACATCCCTAGCGGACTTTCAAACCCATTGCCTTCAGCTATACAGTCTGGGGTAGTTTGCTTACATGATCACTAATGACAATCAAGGCAAAGAATGCAGGCAGCTGAGGAACAGATTTAGAGTTGTAGTTCAGACCAGACTTTTTTTACACTGCTGTCATTTTTTTTTTTTTTTACACTGCTAGAAATATAAGTGTTGGTACTGCTTGGAGGTAAGAATTGCATCAGAGATCTTTCCTTCTACAATAGTTCAAAACTTTGGAAAGCTCAACTGAACCCTGAAGGAAAAGAAGCATTGTAATTACAGCTAACAGGGTCAGGCAGGTGGGTTCAGTTCATCTGACGTAAACTGTGTTCTGTTGGCAAAAGAACCTTACTCATTTTTAGCAACAAACAGTTCTAACAAGAAGAATGGGGTAATACCCCTAGATTGGTGAAGTCTGTAGCTTGATAGGAAATGTGACTGAATTCCTACAGTTAATAAGTAAATAATAATAATAAAAAGTGAACAGGCCAAGCAAGTGCTCAAATTGATGGGCTTTCATATTTTGTGGGAATCTTTAAACAGTGATTGTGTTTGTCGGGATCTCTGTCAAAGTCTCACCACATGAACCAGACTGGGCCCCAGGAGAGCATGTGTACTGAAGACAACCCAACTGATGATGTGAATGAATTCAGAGATAGCCAATTGACTATGTGCTTGTTATTCTTGAAATTAAGATTGATATATGAATACTCATAAGCGGTGCTTTTAAGTTCGTGGTAAAATTTACATTCCCAAATATTTCTGTAGATGGGTAGCAGCAAAGCATGGATAGCAGAGTCTCATCTTTTGAAGCAGGCATATAACTTACAACTTATTTCCAATTTTGAATGCACTAATGTCTTTCTTTGCACGTGGTCCAGGATTCCCTGGTGACTTTAGGTTACAGAGGAACCCATAAGAAGCCTCCAAAGCTCTTTCCAAGATTAGTTTCTGGAGATTAGTCCAGATTCTGGGAAAAGAAAGGTGGTTAGTAGTCCTTTGTTTCCATTCCCACATCTGTCAGAATAACCTACAGATGAAAAACAAACAAATAAGAACAACAAAAAACACATTAGCAAATCTTCCTCTGTGTACTTTCTCCCCATGTGGATTTATTTATTTTTTATTTTAAATCAGAAAATGACTAAACTATGTGATGCACGGGTTTTGTCTCATCAGTTTCTTGACTTTCAGAATAGACGTGGAACAGTGCATTCAACCAGTCTTAAGCAATTTTGAGAAAAGTCTGATAAATTTTCTCCAAATTGCGTAAGTATCAATACCCACTGGGGGAAAATAAGTCCCAGAACAAAGCAAGGCTCTTGTGTCACATTTGTAATACATATAGCTATGAATATAGCTGGCATCAATTATTATGTACAACACAGAAAAAAGAAAGCTAGCAGCATTAAATCATGAAATAACTCAAAACAGACTACTAATGCGCTATATTTGCGTTTAGAAGAGCTATAGTTGGTACTGACATCTTTAAGATGGATGTTGCAGTTCATGTCTCCTAATCTTCATTCCAATTACTGGAAATACAGCAAAAGGTATTGCCGTACAAAAGCTGCCAATCTTCTACAGTCCAGGACCTGGATATAATGTTAACTTTGATATTCTTTCTAGTTTTTATTTAGCAGTCACCCTTATTTAGGAGTCACCCTCTGCTCTGTGTTTTCCTTGTGTAAATTCAGTCTACTAAAATTCACTGACTTACTCCAAAATTACACAGATGCAACTGAGAGCAGAATTTGGCCTTGTGTGCCCTTCCAAGGGTGCTATGTTTGAGCAGATACAGAGTAACACTGGCTAAATGACAACTGAAGGGGAATATGAAAACCATCTGTAAATATTTAATTGGTGCAAAGATTAAAGAGGAGGCGGGGTTGTAATACGTATTCCAAGAAGGCTTTTAACTTAACCTACAGGGATAAAATTGAGCAAAGAAAAATACATAAGAATTATGGAAGTAATGTTTCTAAAAAACGTAGAGATCAGTCTCATAATTTATACAAATCTGTCAGTGAATGGAGTGAATTATCCACTATAATTTGCAGAATGACGTGAGGCTGCAGCTATGCTGTTATGTTAAAAAGTGCTCTAAACTGCCTGTGAGAGGCCAAAATGGGGCTTCATGTCTGCCTTTCTGACTGTTCAGATGAAACCGGTTTCTTCCTCCTGCCATTCCATCTTTGGGAAACACGAGCATAACTGTCTGGATCCAGCAGACATGGTTTGGTCCCAGTTAGCTGAATATGTCAACCAGTTTTAAACGCGCATGAAGAAGCATGCCATGGAGAAAAATTCCCCACTCTTTCAAGACATACTTCCTGTGAAAGACAAAACCTTGGGGAGCAAATCACTTAGTTGGACTAGAAAAGTCATATGCTACATGACGTTGTTGGCTCTTTCCTAATGGGCATTGATTCATTTACCTCAAATATCATCAGAGCATCTTTGAAACCTGGTGGTTTCAATAGGAGTTCAGGAGTTCATAGCCCTTGTGCAGGAACGGACCCTGTACATACAAATTTAGTGTCTTGAACTGGGAAGTTACCAGACTTGAAGCTGGTTTGGTTGGCTCCCAAAAGTCTTATTTTAAGTGCCTTAAACTGAACCATAACAGCATCTGCCTGGCATAAATTATAATCCTCCAAAATGCTCTGTACTCACTCATACAAGTAATTTATAGTGACTGTTTCGACTTTGTTCCAATGAACACTTTTAAATCCAGGCAGAAATAGCATCACTCCACAAACAGGGGCCTGCTTCCTTCCGCCACTCTTTGTGTGCAACATCTGCATTATCAGTCTTCTGCGTGCCTATTTCCACAGCGGAAACCCTACCAGCACAAGCCAGCCAAGCCTCCTTTTTTTGAGAAATGAATCTTTCCTCATTCAACAATGTAAGATGGAAATTGCAGTGGGTCAATGACATGAGCTTTCCCTCAAGCTTGACAAGCTACACAAGAGGATGTGAGTGCTTCTGTTGAGTAGTTGTTTGGAAACTACTGTCTGACAACCAGTTATCTTGGATATGTTTTTAGTAAATTTGGGCAATTCTCCCTGCCTGTGGAAGTTGTTCTTTCTTTTAAGCAGTCCGTAAATCATGGGCAAGTCTTGCAAGCTGATGTTACTAAATGGAAAATGGTACATACCACTCTTGTGTTTATAGGTAGCCATGTTCAACTCTGCTTACTGAACCTTCCCATTAAGAGATAAAATATGCAGATAAAAATTGTTGCCAATTGCTGCATCTCTCCAAGATTCACTTGATTTCTAAACTTGCACAATAATCAGGGAAGTGCCGCCTAAAAATGCAGGATATTTAACTTTCCTTGGTGCACATGCTTTTACTAGTGTCAGTTTCCGCTGTGTTTCAGCAGATGGAATTAGCTCTGCAGATCAGTCTACTGATTCTTCAGTTCTGCCTTTAATAACAGGCACTGCCAGTAGTCCTCAGGAAAGGCAAAGTCCTGTGTCCTTTCTGCCTGTGAGACACTTGACAGCTGGAAGTTATCATGGATTCCAACAAAGATGACGGTGTGCAAGCAAAGCTAAGTGATGGATGTAGACCCAGGGAAGTCAAACTCTCTACATGTCAAATTATCTAGTCCTTGTAAAACTCCTGGCATTGGGTCAAGCAAATTATTCTACTAAGTTGATTAAAAAAAAAAAAAAAAAAAAAAATGAGGACTCAAGTGATTGAATAATGTTTGGTTGACAGTCACACAGAAGACAGGCAGCAGACTTTAAAGGTTCATTTTTGGCACTGAAACGAAACTACATACTGTGTGCCAGGTAATAGTATGATAAATTATTTGAGGACAAAATGTAGCTGACCAGGAAAACTTTACAGCCTGGGAACACTGTCAGGTTATAGAAAAAATAAAATTATTTAAAATCACCTGGGCATTAAAAACCACATAGCCAATGGACTAGATGTTGTCATACAGAGATAAGAGCAGCTTTCCTCTCTGTGAAACTTCTCATGAGCCCTAGGTTCATGTCAACCACACCGCAGGTACTTTGAGCAAGAAGGAAGCTTGCTTGTTGTTTCTGGATTGGTTGGTTGGTTAGTTGATTTTTTCTAATGTTTAATTCATTGTCTGCTGGACACTTCATTCTGTGACAATAGAGTCCCTTACATTTTCTGGAACACCAAAGTACTCACTCAAAGGGCACTGGAATTAGTGAAAATGAAAAGCCAGTGACTCCAGAGCAAAACCAATTCTCAATAGAGAAATAGCATACTTTTATTAATAAATACATTTCAGTCTAGCCAGACTTCCCTCACAACATTGGCCTGTATGCCTGTGTAGACAAAAGCACCAGATATCACTGGCATTTAGACCACTGTGGCCTGCAGTGAGGTAGGTAACATCCAAACTCTGATAAGACTTTAGAAAAGAATAGTAGCACCAACAGGACAAATTAAGCTAATTACATATAATTGCAGTCCCATACCAGAAGCAAGACCTTTGCAAGAGACTTCCAGCCAAACCAATATACTTAAGCAGCCTTTCTCTCTCTTTTTTTTTCTCTCTCTCTCTCAAATTTGACCTTGAATTGCTGATTTTTTTTCTATCATGACTATTATCTCTGACCTATGAGATTAACTACAGATCAGTTCATGAGCCTGTCTTACTTCTGACATACATGAAACACAAACTAGGGGAATTTAAAAGGGGAATTTAATTTAATTTCCCTGTCACACACACACACACAAAAAATAGAAAAATATTTTGAAGACAAGAAAATGCTGACTGCTGATCAACTGAATAATGCATATAAAAAAAATAAAATACTATGTTCAAGAGGATGACTCAAAATGCTAAGGGAAGGCTTTCAAGTAGCCTTAGCCTTTACTTAATGTGGAGTGATGAAGTCAGAGAACAATCTTACCTGACTGTTCCTAGAAAATCTGTTCAAATTTCTTTCCTCTGTAAAGGAGAAGCTGTTTACACTGAAACCACAGAATCTGGAAAGCTAAAGCACAAAGCCTTCACATGATGGAACTTTGCTGGGTGCATTGAACAAGCTGAGTTTGCAGTCAGTCTTCTCCACTCAGTTGCATGCTCAAGTCAAATTTAGGGCTTCATATGCAATAGTAATGTTAAATCCTTGCCTTGATGAACTTTGACAAAGTTTTGGTATTGACTTCAGTGAGGCCAGAATATCACTTCCCAATATATCTCTAGAAACACACAGTGGTTAAGTAAGAGGAATGTGTGCAAAATATGTAATACATCAAATATTTGTGACTCTTCTAAACAAAAGATGTCTAGCAGCCAGATCTAACAGCTCAAAATCCGGACTGGACACCTCAGTGTCACCAGTGCCTCATGACTTCTTTTGCCAACATATCCCCTTTCAGCTCCTTCATTTTTAAACCATGGGTTATGAAACTCACCAATGCAAAACTGAGATCTACAGCAAAAGCTTGCTGGATGAATGTCATAATATACTTAAAGGTCATGTGGACACATGGTTTTCCGGTAATAATATATACAGTTCCTCCCCATTCAAGTATATACTTTGCAAAGCTCCCTTTTACAGTGTATTGGTGTAGGTAGTGTAAATCTCATGAAAAAGTAAACAAATGAACAAATTCTTACACACTGCATTCACGTTAGTAATACTATTCAGGTGCTATTCAAGTTTTCACAAGAGCTGGTCCCTTGCAGAGAAAGGGAAAGCTGTGAATATTTAAATTCTGAAAATGCAGTTATTAAAAAAGGAAAAAATTAGAAGAAAACAAACAAACAAACAAACAACAACAACAACAACAACAAAAAAAAACACTCTAAAAGGTCAGATACCATCCAGTTTATTCAAAAGAGCACCTTAGTCAGAGAATTATTCTTAGCCCTATAGTAATCTTCAGATGTTAAGGCAGATGGGTATCTCTCTACAGCTAGAAATATGGCATGAAGGTCAGCCATGACTTGATCTTTTCTAGAGCTGGCAACACTCCCACTTGAAGTGGGAGGTTAAACTAGATGACTTCCAGAGTTCCCTTCCAACAAACATTTCTATGATAGCATGATCTTATGCCTATATTGCAATTAAAGGGACCATCTTATTTTTTTAAAGATCTTTGAGATGGCAGAGCTCATTTCAATTATTCCTATAGAAAGAGCTTGAAGGAAGGAAGTTTCCATCATGTTGATTCTTTATCTTTGTACATTATGCTTCAGACAACAACAGCATATTTTACTTCTGGCTGGCAGTGGGAAATAACATCCATACAGCATGTGTTTGTTTCTGTATATGTGCATGGAAGTCTGAGCACTAGCAAAAGGAGTGGGTTTGCAGGCCTGTGGGGCTTGTATATCCAAGTGGGGAGATGCAAGATTGAGGGGAAGTTACAGGATAGACAGTGTGTATAAGAGCACATCAGCTACTGGAAGGATACATATTGTATTATGCACATATATATACATACATATACTTACATACATGTAGAATCATAGAATAGTTTAGGTTGGAAGGGATCTCAAAGATCATGTAATTCCAACCCCCCTGCCATAGGCAGGGACACCTCCCACCAGACCAGGTTGCTCAAAGCCCCATCCAACCTGGCCTTGAACACTTCCAGAGATGGGGCATCCACAGCCTCTCTTGGCAACCTGTGCCAGTGCCTCACCACCCTTTGAGTGAAAAATGTTTTCCTAATGTCTGATCTAAATCTACGCTCTTTTAGTTTAGAACCGTTACTTCTTATCCTATCACTACACTCACTGATAATGACTTATATTTTCCACTCTCCAGTCTGAGAAGGTAACAGGGTGGCATTAATTGTGTTCCCTTGACTGCTGTGTTTTCTGGCTATGTTGATCTGTAGGATCAGCCATGTAGAGATGTATGTATGAATTGTGTGCACGTGTGCCTACTAGAAATATACACTCAGCCCCGCTGGACCTCGGGGCAAGGAGCTGCAGCAGCCCCAGCTCTGTCAGGGTGGATTTGGCAACACCCAGCACTCTGGAATTCTCTGGCTCCCCAAATCCTCTGACTCCCTAAGGCCCTTTTAGGCTAATAGATTATGCTTATATATGTACATAACAGATGCTTTAACTGTCTCACAGCTAAAATCGGTCAGGCCCACCATGTATACCAACTTAAGATGGAGAACTGATTTACTTATGTTTACAGCTCTACAGAACTGTGTCAGGCCCTAATTCAGAAAAGAAATATTTGTCTAATTGCAGACATATCAAATGTACCAAGACTTTAAGTTATATTTAAGTACCTCTTTAATCAGATTTTATGTCAGCAGGGATTTATCATCATGGCTGAGGTGATAGTCAAGAGTGTTGTCTTTAACTTTGCTTCTATCCACAACAACTCCAGTATTCAGTAGTGCTTCCAACCTATGTTCAGTGTCTTTTGGAGTGTATGGACCTAACTTCACACAGGGCTTTTTGTAAGACTGCCATGCAGTGAGGACAGGTGCCTAAGAAAAGAAAGAAGACAGCAAGAATATGGCAGTGCAGACTGTATACAGTACATGCTGGATCTTTATCACCTTCAAATTTGCTGCATTTTTATAGGGAAAGACACATTTGGATGTGACTTTCAGGAACCCCAGGCCATGCACATAAAGGAAAGCTCTTCCCTATCTATCCAAATGCCAGGCAATGTCTTCATTTCTGAGTACACAAACTAAGGCAGCTTAAGCAGGATGGCTTTCAAATGGGATGTTCAGCACTTTCTGAAAGCCAAGCCCATGCATCTAAAGTTTAATACATCTAAGAAATAGGGATAATTGGAATAACAAGCCATCTGGGAAAGTCTTGGCCTGCACACAGTGCAAATGAAACAACATGAGAACAAAATCTGGCTGTCACCTGTGCAGTGCTCACGCCAGTGGAAGTGCTTGCTGTCATGAGAAGCTCTGTGAATGAAATTGTTCTCTGTAAGAAGCATATTGTACAGTAATATGTGACTGCTCAATTATCTACTTGCTGCATAAACTATCTTAATTTTTATTTTGGAGTCATACAAAAGCCTGACCTTCCAGACAATTTGAAAAACAAGCAGAACAAGAACAAAGGTGGCAAACAAAACCAAAGGGAGTTAGGGATCAGTCAAGCTGGACACGGCAACAGCATTCAGCAGGAGATGTATAAGAGGCTTTCATTGTGCCATCAACACAATTATTTTACACAACAATATTTTCATGATTAGTTATTACACATTATATGACAGCATTCCCATGCCTTCAGGCTTTTTGTAACAGTAGGAGAAATGGTGGGCTGGAGGAGACAGCTGGACTTGCACTTGGTATATGTCAGTTTACTTAAGCAGAACCGTTTTACTGCTGCTGGAGGAATGCAGCAAAAGGTCAGTGCTGAAACTTTGCTAAAGTAAGTTGAGCACGCATTCCAGCTGCGAACATATGCTGACTACTTGCTTGATCAAAAAGGAAATTTCAGAGCTCTGCTACATGCTTGCCTTGACCCTGCTCCATACCGCCTGTCTAGTGTGCATCAGACAAACTGTTCTCTAATCCTGCATGGAATACACATTCTGTTAAAACATGCTTGGAATAGTTGCATATCATCATTAGTAGAGCAATCTTAAACTGGGCTCATGTATATGGAAAAGTGCATGATATCAGGGACAGGGATGTCACGAGGAGAGGTGTTGTATGAATGCATTAAACGTGTGTTTTTATTCCTTGGTCCTGTGTTCCCACCATAACCCAACCCTGTCCAAGTGAGAATCATCTTTGCAGGGGAAAATTAAACTCAGCTGTTGTATTTCCCTTGTCTGTGTCTTTAAATGTTTAATCTTCTGGAGCTACTCTGATCTGGTCAGTGTCAGAGGAAGAATCCTGTGCTGACAAAATGCACTAAGAACCTACACCAACTTAACTGGGCTGTTAAAAATTTTAGAAGTGAAGCTCTTATAACTGCAAAAGCTTCTGGCTGATTTAGAACATACCCTCATAACATTGCTTGATAAAAATAAGACTCTGGCTTTTTAATAGAACAAATTGCTTGGGTTTTATATTTAACCACAGTCAGTGTTAAAGCTATAACTGGTTTTCAGAATATTTTAGGAATCTGATCTTGATCTTCCATATGTTAAAAACCATCACAACAAATACCTTGCATTGTGGCTCCTGAGGAAGATATAACAAGGTGGCTGCAGCCTGAAATAAAAAGCTTTTATGTTCAGATTTGCTACTCTTATCAGAGTAGGTATCAGAAATTATCATTTTGAGGTAAGCAAGGAGGCAGTCTTGAGCCAGATAACCTTGCAAACCTGCATGTTGATTGGAAAGAGGGCACCAATGTTCCCGTTACTCACAGCCAGCTCTTCAAAAACTCTGAGGCTCCACTTTGAAAAATGGTACTTGTACTCAGGATCCTCAATGCACTGGGAGCAGAGGATATTTTGACCAAAAAAAATGGTTTCCTTTCTGGAAAATAAGACTTGCAGACTTTGAGAATATTACATGATGATCATGATAATCAATCAGATTAAAACTCTGGGTTTACTAATCTCAGTTTGTCTTTGGGTTGTGCTTCAGCCAATCTAACTGTATAGTACAGTCATGGTTTAGTAGCAATACATCTAGAATAATGCATATTAAAAAGAACATGTTAAAAGTAAGAGAAAAAAATAAAAGAAAAGCCTTACTGGCTGCCTTATATGAAAAAAAAAGGTTGGTTTTTTTTTTTTTTTTTTTTTTTTCTTTTTTTTTTTTTTTTCTTTTACTGTGGGTACTGCATAGTGTTCAATCACAATGCATTAATTTGGAGATAATAAACAACATGACGCATCAATAGAAGAATCCAACACTAGCACCAGGTTAGTTTCTTTTCACTGACTCAGATTTTTGCAGTTGACAACAAAGCACGGGAAAAGTTGATACAAAGAGGATAGGACCATGAAAAGTTGGAGGACTGGGTTGACAGGGCTCTCATGCAGTCCAGCATTAACAAATGAAAAGCCCTGCTCCCTGGCAAGACCTAATTTCTCACAAAGTGCAGTACAGGCTGGGCACTGACTGATGGGGGTGCAGCTTCACTTTTAGAAGGGTAGGGAGCAAGATGAACTTGAGGCAGCAGTTGTGGTGAGGAAGGACAGCTATATCCCACTGCATTAGCAAGAATGAAGCCTAGATTTCAGGGGAGACAATCATTTCCCTGTAACTGGCACTGGTGAGGCCACATCTGGTGTGCTACAAATTGCTATCAGTTTGGGGCATCTGAGCACAAGAGAGAGGTCAACAGATTAGAGAGAGTACAATGGGGAGCCACTAGGATGTACAGGGGGCTGAAGAACATGATGTTCAAGGAGAGGCTGAGGGTGCTGTCGACAACATACCAAGGTAACTGCTCAGCTGTATGTAGCTTTTTTGAGCTTTAGCCTTCTAGCAAAGTAAAAATGCTTCCATTTGTCTCAGAAATATGCTTTTTGAAGAGGGTCCTGGATATTATCCGTGAAGTCATTCTGTCATCCTATGGAGAATTCACAAAATTTGAATGCTGCATGTGTGTAATAAATGTTTGTTTCAAGCAAAGAAAAAACCAACAGAGTCCAATTCAAGTAGCTCTCCACGGGAGAGGTATAGGTCTCCGAGAATGACCAGAGCTCAAATTCTGGTCCAATTCTACTTCTTTGAATTCCATATTTTATTTTATTTTTCCATGTTTCTCTTATAACCTCTTATACTGTGGAGGTACATGCCACTCCATATACATCACCTCTCATCTAATACTGATATCAAAGAACGGTTCACTGACTCTGCTTATTTTGCACCCTCTGCTCATTAATGCTCTGATCTTCAAACTACTTCTACATGTACTTACATTTACTACTGTAAATCAGGCCAGTTCAGCCATCTGCAGTATCATGTGCCTAATTTTGAGTGTGTAAACAGTCCAAGGGTCAACAGGAAACAAAGGCCACAGACTTATGAATTGAAACTTGCTCAGAGTTATCTATTGGTTGATCCCAGCCACCTGCTGCTTATCTTTGGTCCTTAACGATGTAAGCCACAATACTTACTAGCTGCCAGTTCTGCATAAGTTTTATTAGTGCTTGCTCCACACTCCAACCTTTTATATTTTTTTTCCTGTATGCCCCTGCAGATCTGATATGCTTCCCACAATTTCTAAGACAAATTTCCACATATGCATGCAAATTTCCTTCCAGATATGTTGGTATCTTTAAATACCACATCATCACCTTTTTGTCTCAAAATGGTATGATTTTGCTCTTTTCCATTCTTCTCCACTTCCTGGAGAGAATTATTTCCACCTTCCCATCTTTCCTACCAAAGTGTCCTTGTAGAACTGAATCTTATCATTTATAGAGCCTTGAACAGTAGAAAGGCAGTCCCTGGAGATTACATCATGGTATCTCCAAAATTATAACAACTTTTACCTGTTCCTTACTAGACAACAATTTTAATACTCCCTCTCTCTCTCTCTGTTTTTTCCTTCACTGACAGCTGTATGAATCCTGTTCTCAGAGATCAGTCTTCTAAAAAAAAAACGTTGGACTTGATGATCCTTGTGGGTTCCTTCCAACTTGGGTATTCTCTGTAATAATTGGGTAAGGATTTATTCAGAGTAAAAATTGATTATTCCATTCCTACAAAGACTATAATAGCAAGTTTTGTATATCTGACTCTTTGTTAATGATACAAAATCTACAAAAAATCTGTGTTAGAGTAGCTCATTTTTTAATCCGTTCTTGTGTTCTAATTCAGTGTTTTCCACTCCTCCTTTTGTAAGTCCTGTTTAAAGTTCAGTAACATCATTTCATTTAGCTGTTTACTGGACAAAGTGCTCTGCTGGACAATAGTTCAGATAAGCTAGGCAAATATTCTGCCACATGCTAACCAAATGGATGAGTAGTGAGACCTTGCTTACTTTCCCTGCTCCTTGCTTTTTGTGTGCAAGCACTCATGCTTCTGCCTAGAATAAATCTTTACCTTCACCAGACTAATTTGTTGTTCAAGTTAGAATTTAGTCAAAGGCCTAAATGAATAGCTAGCAATTCTATAACAAACAACCTGGCTTGAGCCTTGGGAAGAAGCTAAACTCAAAATCTCACAGAAACTGTGGCCTACATATCACAGAGCACTTCCCATGCAGTGCCAAACAAATGCACTCCTCTCTCTACAACAACCATAGGATGATCCGTCTTCTTATTTCTTCACCCATCAATGAAATCAATCTTTTTCTTTATTCACCCTTGGCAATGAAAGCATCTGTGTTACAATCATATTGATCTGGGTAGTTGAACTCAGTGAGGACTTGTACCAACTCTCCCATTGTGCATTCCTGATCCCTTGCAAGTTCTACACAAATTTTGAGCTTCTCAGCAGACTCTGATATTGTTTGAACCCTCTTTTCTGTATCATTTGTCCTGCTGTTGAGAAGCCAAAGGATATTCTGTTCACTTTCTCCTGTTCAGAAAATGAGCTATAGGAACAAAAACTGAATTATTGCAGTTGTGCATGAAAATTCATTTGGCTTATTTTAGTCTGCAAATCTGACCAGATAGAGCATAGATCACTTCCAAAATGTCCCAGTTTAGCTGATGAACTTTCCGTTTGGATGGATTTCTAGTGGCTGAGTTTTAGCTACCCATCTAGATAGCTGTATGAGAATGCAGCCTGGAGCTTTACTAGACCCCTGATGATGAGAACAAGATATAGTTTTAGATGCACATTTTTAAAGAGTGAATGAAAAATCTTCAGTTACTCCTATAGATCCTGTTTGAGTGCAGGTCCCTTTCAATCAGTCCTAGGAAGTGATTAATTTTTATTAAATAACAAAGAAATAAAAGGAAGGACAAATCCCTTGCTCTCTTACCTTCATTTTCTTATTTCAAAGAGCTTCATACAAAGAACAACATGAAAGGAAAATACTAGCTCCATCTATCAGCACAAATGATGTATTCAAGCAATCAAAAAGTTCAAGCTGACAGCTATCTGATTTATATTCCTAGAGCTTGAAGACAGATCATACTATTTACTATCTTTTGGACATTTTTGAGGACGGCATGATATAAGGAAAAATTATTTACCCTTGGCACAACACTGAAGGCACAGCCCAAGCCCATGCTGCGGTCTTCCTCCGCTGCTGGATTTCCTTCCCTTCTTGCTGCTGCCTGATAATGTTAAGCATTTGACTGGTCAGGCTGCTCTTACATTGGGGTTGGCACTACTTGGCGCAGAAGGCTGAACTTGAACTCCTTAGGTCCCTTCTAATATACATGTTTCAATGACTCTGTGACTCACTCAGGGGCTTAGGGAAACAGAGAAGTTCAGTGAGAAAGGGCAGGAGAAGGCTTGTTGAGATATTCAGTAATATCATTGGCACACCAGATTTCCTCCCTATGAGAGGTAATAAATTGTTGCTCTTTTTGTACATGCAAAAACATGATAGGAACACTGCGGAACAACATTGAGACCAAATAAAAGACACACCCAAGGAAAAAACAATGAGTTTCTTCCATGGGTGGGGCAAGGATTAGTCTGAAAAATCTGTAAAGGGCATAAGAGGGGCAGTAAAAGGGAACTGGCATCCCATGGCTGCTGTGATTTAATTTCAGAAGCATAAAGAATTTGGAGAATCTATTTTTCTTGCTCTTATTTAACAACATGTTCAGAGTATGAGCCAGCATTTGTGAGTTGGCTGGTGAGACTCGTGTCCCTGATCTCCTTATAGCTAGGTAGCCTTAGGAGGCCTAATCATGTGGAAAGCACATGCAGCTGACACCAGAAGCCAGGGGTTTCTGAAACCCTGCCTGAGTCACTTAGATCAGTCTGGAGTTTTGATGCCCTTTAAAAATTTCACCCAAGTATAGATCTGGAAGAAAGTGGGATGTTAAAGGGACATGCTGTGCAGCAACTCTCCACCCACTCTTATGTAGCTGGGAATGTGCAAATGCTGTAGCACAAAACAAAGTCATGCGGTCTTTGAATATACCCAGAGCATCCTGTACACTGCAGCCTGTGGCTGAGACACCCTCCTGACACAAGTATGTGTGAAGACTCTGTAGGACTTCAGAAAATAGGCTTGAGATAGCTTTTCAGAGCTCAATGAAGAAACATGTCTGTGCTGTTGGGAGAAAAATGCAAAAGATTTCCAAGCAGACACCATTACTGCAAATGCTGCTGGATCAAACACAACATAACTTAGTTGCGACCAGCTCACACACACTTACTTGCAGTCTGCCTGCTGCTCTGTTCCTGGGCTGGTTGCTGAGCACCAGGGAGGGGATTCAACTCCAGATTTAAAAAAATCCATTTAAGTGTAAATGTGTCCATGCAGCTCCTGCTGCATGGAGACCTTGTCAATGAAGGTAGTGGGGTCCTGAGAAGGCTTCATCTCACCCTGGAGAAGACACCTCCTGGCTGGTGAGCTGAGTCAGTTTCTGCACTCCTTGACTGTGTTAACTAGACCCCTCCCCCTGACTGTACTGCTAGCTTAGACCCTCGTAGCACATGGATTCACTGTAGTGTATGCACCTTCACACCCACATATGAACACAGAGCAGTTGCTCACCCAAAATGGCCCAGGGACTCTTGCCAGAACTGGTTTCTCTTCTGCTCTCCTCTTGCAGTGGGACGGCCTGGGTTTTGACCCCTTCCAGGACTCACTGTAACTAATTCAGCCTTCCCCTATGAATGAGCAACATGGCAAGGGTTACACACCTGTATTTCTTACGGAATTTTGAAATCCTCAGATGTGGTGAGTACCTTCTCTTTCCCCACTAACACAACAGTGAGAATGGAAAAAGGGAAGAGGGCAGGAGGAGAAGTCAAAGACAGGTTCCTTTCCTGGTGAAATTCAGCAACAAATTGTAACTATTATCAAAGCTGGGTTCCAAGCTTTAGACCTTCAGTGTTGCACCTTGCAAGAAACCAGGAAAGAGTTCAAGTGGCCCCACAAAGTCCCTATGATTCATATTTCTTCTCTGAAACATGAGGGATCAAGACCAAGAGATACAGAATTGACATGCAAGAGAAGGCCCTCACCTGAACTAATGGAACACAAAACAAGGAAGACAATTTACCTGGCAAGTGGCAGACATTGCCTTCAAACTTCAAAACTGGATTACTGCAAAACATCTGAATGGCTTCCACAGTCAGGAATAACCCAAAGACTTTGTCAGTTGGCCTCTTGTACAAAACCTCACCACTACCACAAAAAAAAAAAAAAAAAAAAAAAAAAAAAAAAAAGTTATTTTTGCGTTCCTATTGATGATGCTACCTGAATAGGCCATTTAGTGTCCCTATCCCTGCATTGCCCTTGTTCCTGCTGTAATGATAAAACCCTGCATGTAATAAACTAAAACCAAATTCAACATGTCCCACATCATTCTACTCTTCTAATAAATAACACTGAAGAGATCTCTGCGGGGGCTGGTGACTGCCACTTTTTTAAGCTCAGCATTTTGCCCTCGGACTGCCTGTCCTTGCAGAGTGGGAACAGCTGAGGAGGTGATGAGAGAGGCAGTGGGTTTGTGAGCAGAGCACTGGCTTGGGAAGCAAAACGTTCACCATGGATTCACTGCTCTGTCTTATGAAAGACATTTCAATCTCTGTAAGATATAGAGAGGCAGATTTAGCCACCTCAAAACTCTTGTTGGTGGGATTTTATTGTGCCCAGGAATGTAGAGAAGGACGAGGCCAGCTGCATTAAAATACGTCTCTTACTGACAACTCTGCACCACAAAATTCTTTTCCTGTGCTTCCAAAGAGCAGTCCCAAATCTTCAAGTGTCCTCCAAGCTGCACCAGCAAGAGCTCTACAGGGTAGCCAGTGCAACCACCAGCTGCTTTGGCCACTCCATTTCCTACTCAACACCAACCACTTCTGCAGCCTATGTGGGCTACCTTCTCCTTGCAGTCCCTAGAACAGAGGAGAAGTTGAAACACAGTTCCTTTTCCCAGAAGTCTTCTAGGCTCTGGGATTCTATGCCAAGCTTTAAACCAGGATAAGCCTAGAAAAGCTCTTGTGCAGAAAACTATAAAGGTAAGATGCAAGCTCTGCTCTGTTACACCATGGTACACCAAGAACAACTCTGTTGCAAAAAGGAATTTGTGTTCATCTCAAAAAGAGCAAGATTTGCCCATAATCCTGTCTGTGTGCAAACACAGCAAAGTTACTCTGTGTCCCTATGAACTAACTTCCATGCCAATGCCTTGGGAGAAAAAGATTAATCTGTTTGGCATATCTATGTTTGACATGCCCTCTTTGGATTATGAATATGAATTTAGTTTGAATGATCTGTAAACCAAGATTTTTCCAAGTTAGTTAGAATACTTATATATTCCTGACTCTTTTATGGCTTCCTTTGGGAGTGGATCTTTTCCTCTACTTTCTCCAAAAAAAAAAAAAAAAAAAAAAAATTCCAGGAAGGTGTTCTGTCAGTTGTACCTGCCTGTAGGAAACTAGCATGTAAAACCTCAATGAGAGGCCTTGTGGTGGAATGGGAAGGTGATACTTACTATAAACAAATCTCTAAGTCGTTTTCTCCTACCCACATGTTCACATGCACCAAGACATATGTGCCCAACTGTCCTGGCCAGGATCACTGCTTGTGACATAGAAGATGAGGGAAGCCAGCTGTTACATCCTCAGTCTGTGCCTTGGTTTCACTTTGACTGGTGATGATAAGCTAGTTTTTGAATATGCCTTTTACATGCTTTGGAAGTCAGCAGCTGTAACAAGGTGATACTTTTGTTTCAGAAGCTTGTTTGCTTCAGCCTCTAAGTGTCTTAGGCGAGGTTGCTATTTTCTTGCTTATTCACTCGTTGTATAAATGTCTACATATCTGCCTTTCCTGTAGGAAAACGAAAAAGAGTAACAAATGCAGAGTGCTATAACCCTCGCTGTCATTGTCCTGCCATCAGCATTCTGGTCTTCTACTGATTAGTCATATGTGCTGTAGCCCTATCCAATGTGGGCTGTCTGATCTTAATGTCAACAACACACCCAGTGTTTACCAGTTTTATTTCTATTAGCTGGGTCCTTGGGTATTAATACAAGTCATTTGCATAACCCTTCCTATATTTTCTTTTGGTTTGGTTTTCATACACACATTCTGTGATTTATGTCTTTCATTCATAATAGTATTTTTGTTACAATTCTGTACATGCTGGCCAGCTCACTTCTGCAAACCCCCTGGGCCTAAAGATGGTCTGATGGTCTATGTTCATACTGGGGCTAACAGTCCTGTGCGAGATATCCAGAGCCTGCAATGCCCTGCCATAGCAGTCAGATCTGTGACCCAGAAATCTCCTTCCTCCTCTGTTCCACCACTAGCATGGATCTTCAGTACAGGCAAGGTGAACAATTTTAGTTTGACTTTCTGCTTTTGAATGAGGGACGGTTCTTTCCATGCCTTAAAATAGGGAGAGACTTTTAAGAGATTTGAAAATGGAACCCTGGAGCCTAGGTCATCGTGCATTTTTGAAAGACGTGCTCTGAATCTGTATCACGTTACTGCTCAGCTGCCTGGCTTTTCCTAGACTATCTGAAAGTGGATCTGTATTGCTGTGTTCCAAAGGAGCTTTATTTTAATATTGCACTGAAATATTGACAATGAAAACCTGTTACTTTAATTAGGTGGTAACCCCCGTCATCCTGAGTCTTAGGACTTAGGAATTTTTACCATTATGGAGTTCATGGGATTTATTTTACTGTAAATTTCTATTTTACAATTTTTTACTGCTATCTCCCTTGACACCTTCCAAATTCTGCTGGACACATGATGCCAGAACAATGTGCTATCTGAAAAATCAAAAAGATTTCAGTCAATTTTCTGGAGACAGTTAATTCACAGGCCAAGAAGACAAGTTTAACCACAACAAAATACATTGTAAAGGAGACAAGGATTTTCTAATTGAATCAGAAACTCTAGAACTTACACAAAAGTTCGTCTTCAGACACTTTTCCTAATACACTAAAACTCAGCAACCTTCTGGCTATGATCAGACTGTGAGATGGTTCAAGACTCATTTCAGCTCTGATGCAGAACTGCTGAGTAGTACAAGACTATAGTATACACCTCATCTCTCATCTGCACACCATTCACCACTCGGTCTTAGGCTGGGTACCAAGGCTCTCTCTCTGAGGACTTCAGATATGCCAGTGAAATGACAATTTTTAGCTATTGTTTTAGTTTCCAGATCAAGCAAAAGTGGCAGTGGCAGATATGCCAGCAAAAGTGAGAGAAGCTGTTTTAGCCCATGCCTTGGCCCTGCTGTGAGAAAACTGACAAATAAGACAAAGGCAATTATAAGCTGGTGATGGAAAGCCAGCTCTGCACCCTCCTCCCTCAACCCATGCAAACACCAACTGTTGTTTTGCCTGATGATTGATAGCTGTATTCTGTTTTTCCTCTTAGGACACTGATCACAAGCAAACTGCAAAATTATACTTCAAACATTCCTTAGGGAGAAGAAAACAACACTTGGGAAGTGAATATTACAATGCATATTTTAGAGACAGGGATGGCTCCGAGAGATTAAGATTTTTTCTTGGAGTCACATGCATTGGGAATGAGCAGGACTTCAGACTGTACTACAAAACAATACAGGAAGTTGATGCTTCCTCCCTGTAACATCCCTATAACGATGAGCCTTTTTTCCTGTCAGCACTGGCCTCCCATAGAGACACTGCAGCTGTGCTGAGAGGGTGAAAAATACAGGTAATTGCTAAAAAATATATATGCAGTTCACACTGCAGAAAAATCATGAGATAGAGTAGACAGCAGCAGAGAAAGTGATATGAATTTTTTCATCATGAGCAAAAGGCAGAAGATAACCTGAATGCTACTTTGACCAAGACATTGAGCTTCTGAAATGCCACCTGGCACAAGCCGGGGGACTAGTCCAGTGGTTCCCAGTCTTTTTATAGCTGAGCACCTCTCAAGAGAGTAATCAGTATTTCACACGGCACTGAATCTGTCTGCTCACCTGCTTCGAGGCTACCATCTCCTCCCCATCGCTCACAGTGCTTCTGCTCGAGTGTCTGCTGTGTCCATGGCCTCATATTACAGCCCTGTGAATGTGAAACTGTATGTAATGCCTGATGTGCTCGGTTCCACTGCGCTTCCAGGTACTCTCCTTACTAACGTGCAGGCATCTCAAATGACATGAACAACACAAGTTCTGTGCTGTGAAAAGCTGCCAGGCATATTGGCAAAAATATTTGCAGATATCTCAGACATTTTCCACCACATAGTGTATTAATAAGCTCCATGAAACTAATTAAGATAAAAAACTGATCTGCTAGACTTGAAAAAAGAAAGAAAAGAAGAAGAAAACAACAACAGTGCAAAATGAGGGGAAATAAGTAAGACAGTCTGAGGAAGAAGAGGAAAATAAAGATGCTTGTCGTTTACAAAAGTAAATAATAAAAGCACTTGGGCTTGAGGAAAAGAGACAGTGAAAACGTAGGGAGGAGTGGCCATTTCCCTCTCTCTTTAATGCATTGCCAAAGCCCTTGTCTTGCAAATACAATTGTACACCTGCAAATGTATTCTAGAGCAGCATAGATCCAAGATTTGTTCACTGTATTAAGACACATGTCCTTCCCAAATAAATGGGATCACTTGGCAGTCACCTCATTGAAAACCACAAACACTTAAGAACATTAGCAATGTTCCCTTGCTACTAGCAACTGCAAGCTCAATGCTTGTGCCTGCATGCCTGGCTTAGCCGAATTGCAACTGCAAACAGCAGAAGCATGTTTGAGTAAAAACAGTAGGAACAAGACCCAACTTTCACATGGCTTACCTCTGTGTTAACAGACAAGGAGCACTTCCTTTAGAGGCACAGAAAAGCTGTTAGTGCATGGGCCGCTATCATAAGGGCTGCCCTGGATTTGCTGGGCATGCACTAAAAGAGAAACGGCCACTTCAAGCCAATTCTCCCCAAATGCTGAGCTACCCTGATGTACACTCAGCGAACATGCAGCTAAGGAAGTGACTGCAAAGTTTTCATTGCTCTCTGATGAGGTCCATGACTGTTTTTACACCATCTTCTCTAAATAAGGAAGCTGCCTGAAAGGCCTCTGACTGCCCAACCAATTTGATTCCTTTGCTTTGTGCAGCCAATGAAACCTCACTCCTGCCTCTGGTCTTGGATGACAGCACTCATCAAACCCCAGCCAGCCTGGGAGGACGGCAGGTTAGTGTTACAGCCATGGCAAGCTTACCTCTGGCAAGCTGTTGATGTCAGAGTGATGATGTGGGGAGGGACAGCCTCTAGACTATAAAGATGGGTCAATCAAATACAATCGAGGCTGCCCACCAGAGAGCAGGACCTCCAAAACATGGTCCCCACCAGTTTGAGTCCTGCTGGCCTGTCTCTGCTTCCAACCCAACTGCTCTCAGGCTTTAGTTTCATGTCAGCAATCTCTATTTGCTTTCCAAAAATAAGCTTCTGCCACCATGCTGAAGGGAGAAAAACAAGAAGGGCGGTATTTTTAGGGCCATTAATTCTGACCACGTGCCCAGGAGGTGAACCGGATGACCACTGCGCAAAGACTTCTCATCACTATGTTCTCCAAAGCCAGCATTCATCGGACGTTGTCTGCTTTCATTCTCCTGTTTTTTTTAGCTGGGATTGCTTCAACATATCCAGTTGTAAGCAGAACTAATGGCACATTGCTGGAAAGAGGATGGCAATCTCTGTTGTCCAGGTCCATTGCTGGGATGTCAGGGGAGAAGTCAGATGTGAACTGGGAGAGTGACTATTTGCTAGGAATCAAGAGGCAGCGGAGGCTTTATTGCAACGTGGGCATCGGGTTTCACCTTCAAATCCTCCCAGACGGAAGGATAAGCGGAGTTCACAATGAAAACCAATACAGTGAGTTGCATCCAGAAATGAAATAGATGTCACTTAATTGCTGTGAACTCTAGTAATTACCCTTCATAGAATGCAAATGTTATTACTTGTTATTGTTAATCTGTGCTACATCTGTTGCCTTTTAAAAGTCTCTGAGGTCAATAAACAATAGAAAACTCCAGGCTGAAACATGTCACAAATGCTTAGACTAATTTAGATACAATTTATTTTTACTTTGCTTTACTGCAGAGATGAGAAAAAACAAAACAGGTTGAAAACTTTCTCTCTGCTGCATTTGCTCATCCTCACCTTCTCATTTGCCTTTTGAATCTGGGAGGTAGTCACTGAGCTCACAGAGCCAAAGAACAATTTTGTAAACCTACGTTTGGGACACTCAGTAATGGAAGGGGCTTACTGTTCCTGGTTTGCTTGTTCTTATGGCTGCTGTTCTGCAACTATAAGATTAAAGGAAAAGCTTTAGTCCTTTGGACTTGATTTTTTTTCCATAGAAGACAGTAACAGTAACATAAAAATAAGTTACATATTAAAAAGTCCAAGAGAGTTTGATAGATATAAGAGCAAAAGGATTCAATCAGATGTAAATATGATTCTGGAAGAATTATTATAAGATCCTTTGGCATATAGAAAAAACATCATCTTCTCTGTGTACTTTTATTATGCCCAACTAGGGACATAGTTCTAATAAATATTATGGTATGTTCATTAGGGTTTTAAAATAGTCATATATGAATTGTCTTCGATTAGCTACAAATTCTGTGGTAATGTTTCTATTAAATTCTTATTTTTTAGGTCTCTTTGAAATATCCACTGTAGAGAGAGGTGTTGTTAGCCTGTTCGGTGTGAAAAGTGCTCTCTTCATTGCAATGAACAACAAGGGGAAGCTGTATGGAACGGTGAGTACAAGTGCAAATAATTTTAATAATTAAAATAAATTAAATAATTCAAGACAAACAAAAACTGCAGACGTCCTTAATTTTGGTGTTTTGCTTGTTTGTTTGTTTTCCTCTTGAAAATCTCTACTTTCAAGCAGAGAAAACAGCTTTTCAATTACAGGGAATGTACCCGGCCTAGAGTCATCAGTGTTATTCAGTGCAACAAGTGTTGTGTCTGTTGGTGGACTGTTATTTTAAAGCTTTCCAATAACACTGTACAGAAAGCACTCTAGGAAAACGAATGCATTTTGCAAATAGTATAGATTAATTAGATAGTTTCTTCTAAGGGCTCAGCACTGCAAACATTGTAGTAAGAGTGAATTCTGATGATGCCAACACTTCATTACACTTAAAATGAAAGGGTGTGCTTTGGAAAAACTGCTAGAACCTAAAGTGTGTGTGTGTGATCGTGTGCCCCTTTATGCACATACATGAGTATGTAAGAGAGAGAGAATTAGAGCTATATCAGTGCTATCTGCTGTTAGTAAAATCATGACAACACACCTCTCCCTACTAAAAACAAACACAGCATGTAGAATAAATAGGAAGTCTACCGTACAAAGTCCACATATGTGACTGGGGCTATTTTAAGGATCAGTTTTGTGGGATCAGTCACAAAGAGCGAAGAAACAGTAATAGCTATTAACAATGGTATGCAAGTCATACTGAAACATCATCACCATCATCCTTATCTAGAAAGTGCTAGCTATGCTTTTTAAATGCAATTTAATCTCTGAGACCTGAGCAAGGCATCCTCAGTCTCAACACTGAGTAGAAAAGGCACCTGTTAGGAAGCTCGTTTGAAAGAGTCTGGCTCTGGGCAATAAGCAAACCAGCCCATCTCACAATAATGAATGATAATGACGGAACTCATCTTTTTTTTTTTTTTTTTTTTTTTTTTTTTTTTTTTTTTTTTTTTTTTCTTTTTTTCTTTTTGTCAAGAAACAATAAAGTCAGTTCCTTTGAAACAGCTGTAATTTCAACAAAGCATTTCACTGCTTAATAAAATACCAAATGTTGTGAAGGACACGTAGCCATTACTAATCTGGCTGTTTCCTGCTCACACGGATAACGGTAATGGGGCAACTTAAGGTTCCATTCTTGGAATAGTAGCTTACTCATGTCTGATTTCAAGCACCTAGAATTGCCAGAAGCCCAAATGCTTTGATCAGCCAGGTCTTTGTAAAGAAATCCAGAGCTCCTTTGGATTATTTTTTACAGTTTCTATTAAATCTTGCTTATTTTCAAAGACATTTTTAAAAGCTGAAATAGACGTATTCTCCCTTGCACAATGCAATGCCCTGAATTACACTCTTATAAACTTTGAATTGTTTTATTACAAAGATGCCCAAGTATAACTGCACTGGTGCTGTCTCATATGCCAGACATTTGATGTCAGAGAATTATTCCGTTTTCTTTTTTAATTTCCTTCGTGCTCCACATTTGTATCCTGCTTATCCTGTCACCTTCTCTCCCAGATAACTCTATTTCCTTGGATTGAAGTGACACCATATGAAGATAACTAAAACTGTTTTCCTGGCTTAGAAGCTGGAACATCGTATCTCACTAACAGATAAATATAACATCACTAATGATGTAACAAAAAAGAAGGCTTGGTGCTAATCAAAGGTTTTATTCAAATGCCTTATTCAAACAACCAGTTCTCCCTGAACACTGCTGTTTGTGAGAGAACTGAATGTTTTGACAGGCAGCATATAATTCTTTCATAAATGACACGACCTCTTACAGAGGCAGGTATGAAATAAAGCTACATCAATTGGGCAAAAGGGCATGATGATGGCAAATTATTGCTTACAAAGAAAATGGATACATCCATGATTTATGATGAATTAACTTGATCTGTCACAGGAAGTCCACAGTTCATTATCTGGACAGGTGGTATCTGAGTTCATCTGACACCAAATTAGCACTGTGGAGGAAGATTTATTGTTGGATGCAGACACTACAGCACCACCTGTTGCACACTGTAACATGCTCTTCTTCGGTAAAAATGCTAGTATGAAAAGGGTCTTCCTGAAATACTTATTGCAACTGCTTTGCTCTCCCCACCCCCTCAACCATGTCGTTCCCCCCCCACCCCCACCCCTTCCTATTTTATAGGCTGTTTTCCAAGATGAATGCAAATTCAAAGAAACCTTGCTGCCCAATAACTATAATGCATATGAATCAAATGCTTACCACGGTGCTTACATAGCACTCAGCAAACATGGGAGAGTGAAGAGAGGAAATAAAGTTTCTCCAGCTATGACAGTGACCCACTTTTTACCAAGAATATGAACATGAACAAAGCAGAAGACTTAATCCCAGGAAAAACTCTTTCATTTTGCACATGGGAATAATCTCCCAGGTAAAGTATTTATACTGTTCATTGAAAAAAAAAAAAAAAATCTATATGTGTATATTTGGATAAAATTATTTGTACTAGGTTCATCATATAGCATATGTAATATTATGCTGCTTCTCTTCTACTCTGTACAAATTTTGCTGTGTGCCTCCTTTGGTGCTGAAGAGAGAAAAATGCAAGCTGGAGTGCAAAGAGAAAAAATATTAGGAAGATACAGAATGGCTGTGAAAATTATCTAATCAACCATTGATTATTTACTAGTTAATGTTAATTACCTCAGATAAAAACCCTACATAGTGAGCTGTTTACATATCATGGGCCAAATCATCAGATGACTTTGCTTCACCAGAACTTCAAGATGTTTACTCCATCTGAATATCTGCCTGCACTTCCCCTTCTACACATGTACACTTGTGTCCTGTCTTGTGAAGTCCTCAGACTATTTTGACCATAGTAGTGCCCATTCCACAACTGTTTCCACACAAGCAAATTGCCTACCCCCAGAGTCCCTTTTTCTCTGAAGGGATTCTGCAGGGCCTTCTCACATGGGCTTGTTGGCAAAATTAAAACCTACAATCAATTTCCCTCAAGAAGGGCCATGGGGAATATCAGAGATGGGTCCCAAATACAAAATGCATCAGGAGATTAGGATGTTGAATGTCACCCACATGGCATTTTGTGAGCTACTTAAGTTTAGACCTACCTCCAATATAGAAGTGTATATCTTCAATATAAATATAAATATAGACATGGTATGTGTGTTTGTGTATCTAAGTAGTTACATACTTTTAATGCATCAGTCATCCCAGTCTCTAGATTCCCAGGTGCTCTGATATGCATACACACATACAATCATAAATATTTAACAGCAATGTATTCGATTTTAGGTGAACCATATTTATTTCTAAGAACTGAAACTGGTCTGCAGGATGCATTATTTATTATATAATATAATATATATGGAATTCACAAAAGCTTCCATCAAAGGGTTGTTGTAGAAAATGTCTTTGTTTTGAATTCAATTCTATTTACTGCTTTAAGTATATTTGGTTCTTTTCTATGATACCTCACTGAGGTACCAATTACAGAGGAAGAAGGAATTTATTTAAGCACACCTTCCCAGGTTGGTGCAGAGGAATTTAAACTATAATTAGAATTTCTGTCAATTGCAAAGCATCACATTCAAAGACATCATGGCAAGCTATATGAAATATTCTCCAGATCTCTCCTACAAGCCATACGAATGGTGCATAACCTTGCCTTACTATTTTGACAACCTTTTTCCATACCACGATTCTCTGTGCCTTTGAAAGAGTATTTTAAGATGTCCAAAGTCAATAGTCACTATAAATGTCAGTTACCAGAAGCCTTGGGATTCCTGCATTGATGGCGTGCTCCTAAATTTGAAACTAGATTCAATGCAATGTCAGAGCATAAGCATTTTCAGCATAGATGGACTGTGCTGCTGCAGAAGTGAACATCTGAGTGCAAGATAATCTCCCATGTGCAGCCAAAATGTGACTATGTCCAGCCTTGACATGCCATTCTATTTGCAGGGGGTGTCTATTCATAATGAATTTGAGCCTTCTGACATGTAAGAAAAACACTGTTCAGGGCCAGATCCTCAGATGGAGTAAAGCAGCCAAACTGGACTATCAGTTTATAGCTGCAGAAGATTTGGCCCAAAGTGTGTGCCTACAAGGGTGCATCTGCAGCCATACTTTCTGACTTACTGTCAAGACAATTTTTTTGTGAACATAATACAGTTTTCCACTTCTTTTGTATAATTTATACTTGAATTTATTTTTCTTAAATGTAAGTGGTGATCACAGTGTAAAGGAAGTGTAAAAAGAATGGAACACTGCTTACGTTACACTAAAGGGACATTTTGGATATGGCAAAAGATAGGAGTTACTCTTAATTTTCTGGTCTTGCAGTATGTAGAAAGAAGTCAAGTTGGCAACCATTGTTCATCCACAATGTGTGCAGCAGTTTACTTTGGGAAAAAAAAATGCATTTTAAAGAAAAAGTAGGATGTTTAGAGTGGGGAGATTGCCCCAAAGAAACGTTTGGTTGATATCAGACAGTTATACTGACATAGAGTCCCTAATAGCGTTGATAGGCAGACCACAGCTGTGTTGAAATACATTAGCTGACAATCTGTATTCTTGTGTTATATTCCTAATTGTCTTTTGAAATGAAATTTGAAGAAGGGTGGAAGAGTGCACGGACATAGAAGAAATCATAGTTTGAATGCTGACACGTTTGTTTCTGATTACAGCTTACACCAGTGTCATTAGGTTAGGATGAAGTCTGTTCCTGTTAAACCAACATAGTTTGAATTAATTTGATGTTGGTGGTACTGATAAGTAATGGGATAGCTGGCATAAAAAGATGAGAATCAGACTCACTGACTCCATTTTATGCATACTGGTCAACAACAAGAAAACCATAGACCCGGTCACAAGAAGTCTGTTTAGATGCAGCAACCTGAGCTGAACTTGTTCTTAAGAACTGCAGAACCCCGTGGATGCAGTTTTGGTCGGCATTTGGAAATTCCCACCATTCACTCTGCTGAGTTACTCTTTACACCACTGCTTTGTCCGCATTACATATCAATGCCAGCCAGATCAACGCTGAAGTCAACACTGAAACCACAAAAAGTTCTGCAGTGCCAGGAGCCATAATTAATACAAAAATGAATGAATACATTGTCAGGTGTGGTAACTGGCAGGAAGCCCCTCCAGCACAACTAGTGTGGTACTCCAGCATTGTGCAGTTAGTTTTAGGCTAGTTGGATGTGACTTTGACAGAGGTTCTTCTTCAGTGAATGCTTGGCTATGTTCACTAGAGGAGTCAAGGTGAGTGCTGACACATTGTTGTGCATGTGCAAGCAGTCTAGGGGCAGCCCACAATAGCAGAATTCACTGTGGTAGAATTCAAAAAGTTACACAGCCTCAAAAATAGCTGGACCCTGTTCTTCCTCTTGCTTGATTAGCTAATTCTGCCTCCTTCCTCTGTTGTTATTTTCATGGAAGAAGGAGGGCTTAGAAAGACCACCACTCACTTTAGACACTTCAGGATAAGTTTATTGAGCTGGTACAGAAGAAAAAAAAAATCATAAGCTGAATTTGCATTATATGGAAATTATTGAGAATATGGGCATGATCTGGCAAACTCTCAAGCAAGGCCATCTTGAAAAAAGCAGTTTCGTGGATATGTGACTACGTAAAGACAAACTCATGAAAGTAAAACAATTTCCCAAGTCAGAGCTAAGAAACCAATTTTTGGCAGTTTTTTTTTTTGGTGGTCCCTTTCAAAGCATATATCATCTCAGTGTGCATTAGCACAAAGCCTTGAAATGAACTGCAAACTTTGAAGGTATTGCTATGAATTCACCACATGGGCCTTTGTGGCTTAGATTTTGCACATGATATTCTCCCAAGGACTTGAAACATATTTTCAAAGTTTCTTCCTCCATAGGCAAAGCCCAGGATAATTTAAGACCTAATCCACCTCTGTTAGAAAATATCCTTTCCTGCCACTGCATCATGCTCTTAAATAATCCATTTCTCCCTAAACAGGCAGAGATATGGACATTCATACACAGTGGTAAAGCAGAGTAATTTATGTATACCTCACTAACTATTGCAATTCCAAAATTTTATTTGCACAGTAAAATGGTGCCAAAGTTCTCACATTATTTTTTTTTGTCACAAGAATATACCTCATATTCTGACTCAATATGGACTCATAATTGAGACTGTAAATTTGCAAGAAACACAAAACTTTTCCAATCAATTGTTTGTGAAATTGCTTCTATTTTTATATGTATGTGCTGCGCACAATAGTTTAATGTATTCATAAAATAAAGTTTTATACATTTTTGAAGTGTTTTGACTCCAAATCCCTCTTAACATTTGTGGGTTCTGTTGTTGTTGTCATTTTTATTTTTGTTTGTTTTGTTTTAGTTTTTTTTTTTGTGTGTGTGTGTTTCTTTTTTTTCCCCCCTTGCTTCAGAGCTGCCATATTCAGAGAAACAAAACACAGTTTTAATTCACCTCTAGAACCAGAGAACATATTTATACACTTAAAATTGTGTTAAAATTTTGTATTCTTCAGACTTCTTCCCTGGGAAGGCATAAGGAAATCATTCTTGTTGAGAAGTTTCACAGAAGAGAAGGAAAATAAAACTCTAATCTGACTAAAGATGAGCTATCATATTCACCTGTCTCAATTCCCAAGCTTTTCTTCCTGGGGAGGGTCTAGTGCTACTCTCTTGTTGTTAAAGCTCTTCAGTATATCTTTTACTTCATTAAATAGGGAAGAATTTTTATTATGATTTTTATTTATTTATTTATTTATTTCTTGCTTGGAACTCATTTGGGAGGGCAACTTCCTGTAGCCACCTCTGAAGGTTTCTGCCTCACTGCCCTCAAAACTGGGGGCATGTTTCAGTGATCTGGTAATTTTCAATTATTTGCTAAAACTACTCTCCCTCCCTACCCTCCCATGTTGTCATTTAACCAGCTTTTCAGTTAGTTAAATGACTGCATATATTCCCAATATGGGAACTGGCACTAATATATTAGACATCAATAGCTGGGAATCTACTGCCTGCTTTTTAGTTAACCCTTAGCCAGCATGGTACAGAATCATAGAATCACAGAATGGTTTGGGTTGGAAGGGACCTTAAAGATCGTCTAGTTCCAACCCCCTGCTACGGGCAGGGACACCTCTCACTAGACAGGTTGACCAAAGCCCCATCCAGCCTGGCCTTGAACACCTCCAGGGATGGGGCAACTACAACCTCTCTTGGCAACCTGTTCCAGTGCCTCGCCACTCTCTGAGTGAAGAATTTCCTCCAAACATCAAATATAAATCTTCCCTCTTTTAGTTTAAAACCACTCCCCCTTGTCCTGCCAATGCTCAATCAAAACAATTGCTCTCCACCTTCTTTATAAGCCCCCTTTGAGTACTGAAAGGCTGCAATGTGGTCATCCTGGAGCCGTCTCTTCTCCAGGCAGAACAGCTCCAGCTCTCTCAACCTTTCTTCACAGGAGAGGTCCTCCAGCCCCTTGATCATCTTTGTGGCCCTCCTCTGGACCCACTCTAACAGTTCCACATCCTTCTTGTGCTGGGGCCCCCAACCCTGGATGAAGTACTCCCAAGTCAGGTGTCACAAGGGCAGAGCAGAGGATGACAATCACCTCCCTCAGTCTGCTGACCACTCCTCTGTTGATGCAGCCCAGGATGCAGTTGGCCTTCTGGGCTGCAAGCACACACTGATGGCTCATGTTGAGATTTTTGTCCACCAGAACCCCCAAGCCCTCTGCAGAGCTGCTCTCAGTGAGATCTTCTCCCAGTCTGTACTCATGCTGGGATTGCCTCAACCCAGCTGCAGCATCTTGCACTTGGACTTGTTGAAGGTTCACATGATCCCACTTCTCAAGCTTCTCCAGGTCCCTTTGGATGGCATCCCTTCCTTCTGTTGTATCAACGGCACCACTCAGCTTGGTGTCATCTGCAAACTTGCTGAGGGTACACTCAATCCCACTGTCTATGTCACTGATAAAGATATTAAACAGTACTGGACCCAGGACAGACTCCTGAGGAATGCTACTCGTCACCAGACTCCACCTGCACATAGAGCCATTGACCACCACGCTCTGGGTGCAGCCTTCAAGCCAATTCCTTATCCACTGAATGGTCCACCCATCAAATCCATCTCTCTCCAGTTTGGAGATGAGGATGTCATGTGGGACCATGTCAAAGGCCTTAGAGAAATCCAGGTAGATTACATCAGTTGGTCTTCCCTTGTTATCTGATGCAGTCATTCCATCACAGAAGACTACTGAATAGTAGTCTTCTGAATACTGAAGGTGTCATAGAGTGGCCAAGTCTTCAAGGTTCTGCTTACTGATTGACCTTCATCAGGAGTCTGAGAACATCAGCACCAGCACCCTCACTAAATGGCATTCCTGCATTTGTATTTTGTCTGCATACACTCCCCTGCAATAGATCCCTTTGCATACAAATAGTCATAAATTTATTACGTATCATTGCTTAGTGCATGTGCTGAATTTCACCTGTGGGAAGGCTACATTTCGCAGGTGGATTAAGCAACACTTCTGTCTGCTACAGTAGTGCCTTGTTAAAAGCCAGTTGCTGTAGGCAGAAGTTGGAACAGAAAAATCTACAAAGCTGACATGAAGTTACTGAAAACAACAGGACAAACTTACCTAGCCACAGCAAAACAGAAACTTCAATGACCTGGTAAGGAATTCTCCTGCAGAGGCTAAGGAAAAGCTACATTTGGTCAGCTCATGAAACAGAACCTCATAAATAGGCTAGTTTCAGTTCCTGTATCACAGTTTGCCTTTTGAAATGTGATGCTGGTTAGAAACACCTAGATGAGTGCCTTGGTGCCCTGGGAGGCAGGGATGGGTCTGGTGGTCCCTTATCCTTGTGTGCTGTCAGCTCAGGTATCAAAAAATCTTCAGAGAATTTTTGCTGAAAAAAAATGATGACTAAGCCCCAAGTCCCTATGAAGAGCAGGTATAATAATAATAATAATAATAATAATAAAACTGCTCTTTACTCCACTTACATCATTTTCTTTCTTCTCCAGATCATTTGAAATGTATTTGTGTATCTGTTCCTATGGGTACACCTATGACACTGAATGTTTGTCAGGGAAGGAGAAGTTTTAACAGACAAGAACAAATGTAATTTAAACAGAAAAAAATAATTAAATGGCTTATAAAGGGTGCCTCTCTGAGCTCCTTGCACTAATCCTGGGCCACTAGCCTCTTCTTCCCTCCAATTCTTTTTATTTGACCTGTCACTGAAAACATGACTTCTTATCTGAGACTGAAATGTCTCTTCCTGCAGGCAAAGCAGAGCAGAGTTTCCCAGTATGTCTCCTCTCTCTCCCTCTCCCCCAAGTCACGCTGCCTTCAGTGTCCTCTGGCCTGAAGCCACTGGCAGAGACTCATAATCTGTCCATTTACTTGGACTTTGTCTTCTCTGATGTCCCACCCTCTATATGCGGCAGCAGGTGCTGTTTTCGTTAGCTTCATGACCCGGTGCTGTCAGTAGTTCCTGACTGACAGAAGTTCACACTGTGAGCAGCACAGGTGAGAACAGAGAGCACTGCACCTTCCTGAAGCCAGCAAAATTTGCTCAGCCATGGTAGCGATATCTAAAAGTAAACAGATAGATGTAAATACATATGAAAGAGCAGGAAATATTTCCTACTCTATGAAAGCTAAGGTTTATATAGGTGTTGCTGTGGAAACATCCTGGACATTGAATCAGAGATATTTAAACTGGAAGGAACTGCTGGAGGACTCCACTCAACCTCTACCTCAAAGCAAAACCAACTTCAAATCTAGGGGGGTTTCATCAGGAAGAATACCCTCCATCCACCACCTCCAACAGCCTCTGTGACAGCCTCATTCATTAGCCTTTGGATAGCACATCTACAGGGTTGAATCACAGAGAAATGTCTCAAAGGGGTCATCAGTGCTGCTCATGCTTTGCTGGAAGCCACACTCAGGGCTGGCAGCATCTCCCTATCGGGTCTTGACACAAGCCACATCTGGTCTGTGCATCAAGCAGAAAATAGCTTTCCTACTGGAACTCTTACCAACACACATTGCTGCAGAAATCATCTGAAGGCTTCAGTCCCCTAAAGATAATACAAATTCAGTGCTTTCTGATAACTCAGAGATGCAAGGTTACCTCAGTTCTAGGTACACAAGACTTAGAGGAGGACACGGGTACATCAACTGTCTGGCTTCAGGACACCTCCAAATCTCTTTCAGAGAAAATAGCAGCAGCGCTTTTGCAATATATGCATGCCACGTAACACCTATGGAGACAAGCAGAAAGCCTGACCTCCTGAGGCTGATTACAGCATTTTTTTTTTTATTGGCGGTTATTATTATTGCCCTCTGGTGGCTGTTCTGTTATTTAGCAGTGAGATGTCAGAGACCTGACATAGGTTCTGTACCATGGGCCTGAACACAAGGAGAAAAGGAAGATAGGACCTTCTGCACTGGCCTTCAGCTTATCAGCATCTGTTGCACCCATGTACAGGAAAGTAAAAATTTTAACTGGGAGGCAATCGAACACGGTATTTGGGATTCAGGTATCTTATTGATGAGTGATTTTTTATAACACAAGACGTGTAAATTGATCATGAAAACTACTTTTCGTCAATTTTTTCTAGCATGATGATTTACCAGGGTTTTTGCAAATGTGAAGCCTGTTCCTACACATCAAAAGCAATGCCAAAAGGTACAGTTTAAAAGACATAAAATGACAAGGTTGATTGTACACCCCTCCTGTCCCAGAAGATACCTGTGACGGGAAATAACATTTAGCAGCAGCACAATACATTAACCTTTTCCAAATTACATTGAAGTCAGAAAATTGAAACCATATTAAGAAAACATTTCCTTCCAGTATCTCACTGAGCACATTATTTTACATAGTACTGTGGGGCCGTAAGTGCTCACAATTGATTCAGTGTCCATCTGCTACCAGAGACGCTCCTTGCATCACGAGGAGCATCAGGGAAGATGTTGATGCTTTGACTGCCAGGGGGCAGTGTGCCACCTGCAGAAACTACAACTTGAGGGAAAGAAAAAAAAAAAAAAAAAAAAAAAAAACAGGAGGGTCACTCACACACTTAGAAAAAATTATTTTGAAGTATGCTGATAAGAAATATACCAAGCAGAGATTAATCTCGCCAGTAAAATTTATAACATCATAGACAAGTTAGCCACTTCTCTACCAACCAATGAGCCAGCCCATTTTTTTTTCTACAATAGTGGCAGTAATGGAGTTTCACACTATAGAGTCCAGTAGAGTTTCATACTGTAGAGTTTCATAAAAATATGTAACCAGATCTTTTGCTAAAGGAATAAAAATAGACTCTCAATTTAAACTTTCCAATAAGACATTTACTTTCCTTAGAACACGTGAATGGGTACATTGGAAAGATGATACCTGAAAACATTTTGATTTTCAAAAGTTTTCAAACATTTCTTTTTCAGATCAAGAAAGTTTATGGCAGAAAACAAAGTTTCATTTAACAGTTTCATATTTTCTCTGTTGTACAAAAATAAAATAATCCCACCAAGTCTAAAATATAGATACATTAAATATTTTAGTGCTTACACTTTTTTGTTTTGTGTTTGGTTGTTGTTGTTGTTTTAAAAGTGAATCCAATAGGAAGTGACAGACTATTGCAACTTTCTCAGAGAGGTTGTGGATTTTCTCCCCTTGGAGATTTTCAAAAGCTACCAGAACGTGGTCCTGGGCACCCTGCTCTAGGTGACCCTGCCTGAGCAGGGGTTGAGCCAGATGAACTCCAGGGGTCCCTGCCAACCTCAGCCATTGTGTGATTCTATGAGTCTCTGACAGTCTGAGAGGAAAGGGCCAGGATGAACTCTCTTACCTGAGCTTACCTATGCTGCTATAATCAAGGTAGGAAGCAGGTTCAGGCTTGCCTGGTATACTTCACAGAATCACAGAAAGTCTAGGTTGGAAGAGACCTACAAGATCACCGAGTCCAACCTCTGACCTAACACTAACAAATCACCCCCTAAACCATATCCCTAAGCTCTACATCTAAATGTCTTTTAAAGACCTCCAGGGATGGTGACTCCACCACTTCCCTGGACAGCCTATTCCAGTGACTAACAACCCTTTCTGTAAAGAAGTTCTTCCTAATATCCAACCTAAACCTCCCCTGGCACAACTTTAGCCCATTCCCCCTCGTCCTGTCACCAGGCACGTGGGAGAACAGACCAACCCCCACCTCGCTACAGCCTCCTTTCAGGTACCTGTAGAGTGCAATAAGGTTGCCCCTGAGCCTCCTCTTCTCCAGGCTAAATAGTCCCAGCTCCATCAGCCGCTCCTCGTAAGACTTGTTCTCCAGACCCTTCACCAGCTTCATAGCCCTTCTCTGGACTCGCTCAAGCACCTCCATGTCCTTCTTGTAGTGAGGGGCCCAAAACTGAACACAATACTCGAGGTGCGGCCTCACCAGACCCGAGTACAAGGGGACAATCACATCCCTGGACCTGCTGGCCACGCTGTTTCTTATGCAAGCCAGGATGCTGCTGGCCTTCTTGGCTGCCTGAGCACACTGCTGGCTCATAGTCAGCCAAATGTCAACCAAAACACCCAGGCCCTTCTCTGCCAGGCAGCTTTCTAATCACACATCTCCCAGCCTGTAGCTCTGTTTGGGGTTGTTGTGCCCCAGGTGCAGAACCCGGCACTTGGCCTTGTTGAACTTCATACCGTTGGCCTCGGCCCATCGGTCCAGCCTGTCCAGATCATCTTGCAGAGCCTTCCTACCCTCGAGCAGGTCAACACACGCACCTAATTTGGTGTCGTCTGCAAACTTACTGAGGGCGCACTCAATCTCCTCATCCAGATCATCGATGAAGATGTTAAAGAGGACTGGCCCCAGTACTGAGCCCTGGGGGACTCCACTAGTGACCGGCCTCCAACCGGATTTGACTCCATTCACCACAACTCTCTGGGCCCAGCCATCCAGCCAGTTCTTAACCCAACGAAGCGTGTGCCAGTCCAAGCCATGGGCAGCCAGTTTCCTGAGGAGAATGCTGTGGGGAACGGTGTCAGATGCCTTACTGAAGTCAAGGTAGACCACATCCACAGCCTTTCCCTCATCCACTAAGCGTGTCTCCTTGTCATAGAAGGAGATCAGGTTCATCAAGCAGGACCTGCCCTTCATAAACCCATGCTGACTAGGCCTGATCGCCTGCTTGCCCTGCAACTGCTGCATGATGACGCTCAGGATAATCTGCTCCATGAGCTTCCCTGGCACTGATGTTAAACTAACAGGCCTGTAGTTCCCCAGGTCTACCCTCCGGCCCTTCTTGTAGATGGGCGCCACGTTTGCTATCCGCCAGTCAAGTGGGACCTCCCCCGACAGCCAGGACTGCCAATAAATGATGGAAAGCGGCTTGGCCAGCTCTTCCGCCAGTTCTCACAGTACCCTCGGATGGATCCCATCCAGCCCCATTGACTTGCGTACATCCAAATGCTGTAGCAGGTCGCCAACCATCTCCTCATGGATTGTGGAGGCCACATTCTGCTCCCCATCCCCTTCCAACAGCTCAGGGTACTGGGCGTCCAAAGAACAACTGGTTTTGCTGCTAAAGACTGAGGCAAAGAAGGCATTAAGCACCTCGGCTTTTTCCTCATCTCTGGTAACTAAGTTTCCCCCCACATCCAGTAAAGGGTGGAGATTCTCCTTAGTCCTCCTTTTTTTATTCATGTATTTATAAAAAAGTTTTTTGTTGTCTTTAACAGCAGTAGCCAGATTGAGCTCCAGATGAGCTCTGGCCTTTCTAATTTTGTCCCTGCACAGCCTCGCAACATCCTTGTAGTCCCCTTGACTGGCCCGCTCTCTTTTCCAAAGATTATAAACCCTCTTTTTTCTCCTAAGCTCAAGGCACAACTCTCTATTCAGCCAGGCCAGTCTTCTTCCACGCCGACTCATCTTTGGGCATGTGGGGACAGACCGCTCCTGAGCCATTAGGATTTCTTTCTTGAAGAGTGCCCAGCCTTCCTGGGCTCCTCTGTCCTTCAGAACCACCTCCCAAGGGACTCTGCCAACCAGCGTCCTGAACAGCTCAAAGTCAGCCCTCCGGAAGTCCAAGACAGCGGTTTTACTGGTCCCCTTCCTGACTTCACCAAGTATTGAGAACTCTACGATTTCGTGGTCACTCTGCCCAAGACAGCTCCCGACCACCACATCTCCCACCAGTCCTTCTCTGTTAGTGAACAGAAGGTCTAGCAGAGCACCTCCCCTGGTAGGCTCACCAACCAGCTGGGTCAGGAAGTTATCTTCCACGCTCTCCAGAAACCTCCTGGACTGCTTTCTCTGGGCTGTGTTGTGCTTCCAGGATATGTCTGGGAAGTTACAGTCCCCCACAAGAACAAGCGCTGACGATTTTGCAACTTCTGTCAGCTGTCTGTAGAACTCCTCGTCCACCCCCTCATCCTGGTTTGGCGGTCTATAACAGACCCCCATCAGGATGCTTGCCTTGTTGGCCTCTCCGCTGATCCTAACCCATAGCGACTCCACCTTGTCATTGCCAGCCTCAAGTTCAACGACATCAAAACACTCTCTAACATAGCCACTCCACCACCCCTTCTGTGCTGCCTGTCCCTTCTGAAGAGCCTATAGCCAGACATGGCAGCACTCCAGTCATGAGAGTGGTCCCACCACGTTTCCGTGATGGCAACCAGGTCATAGCCCGCGTGCTGCATAATGGCTTCCAGCTCCTCCTGCTTGTTGCCCATGCTGCGTGCATTAGTGTAGATGCACTTCAGCTGAGCCTTTGCCTTCTCCCCCAGCCTAGCCACTGTTCCCCCTGGCACACCTCCAACAGGCTTTGTTTCTTCCCCATCCCCCTTCTTACCTAGTTTAAAGCCCTCTCAATGAGCCCTACCAGCTCCTGGGCCAGGATCCGTTTTCCCCTTGGGGCCAGTTGGGACCTGTCTGCGGCCATCAGGCCGGGTGCCGAGTAAAGCGCCCCGTGGTCAAAGAACCCAAAACTTCTGCGTTGGCACCAGCCTCTAAGCCGTGTGTTTATCATGTGGGCTTTGCGTGTCCTCTCTGAACCCCTCCCTGCCACTGTAGGAATGGACGAAAACACCACCTGTACTCCCGCTCCATCCACTAACCGTCCCAGCCCCCTGAAGTCCTGTTTGATAGCCTTCAGGCTTCTCTCATCAGTGTTATCACTGCCAGCCTGGACTATCAGTAGCGGGTAGTAGTCAGAGGGGTGAACCAGGCTGGGAAGCTTTCTGGCAACATCCCTGACCCTGGCCCCAGGGAGGCAGCAGACCTCCCTACGGGTAGGGTCAGGCCGATGGATAGGGCCCTCCGTTCCCGAGAAGGGAGTCGCCCACAACGATCACCCTTCTTTCCTTTTTGGTGGAAGCAGTCTTGAGGCGTGGAGCAGACTTCCTCGCCCTAGGCTTCCTGGATAAACTTCCTTCCACAGCCTCATCCACTGCTCCCCCGAGCTCCAGGGCCTCAAACCTGTTGCGTAAGGGCACCTGGGCAGGTGGGGCAGGTGGGGGGGGGG
>CM021765.1:78708006-78720853 GCA_011076525.1 Nettapus auritus | reverse complement strand
GGGGGGGGGGAGAGGGGGCGTTTCCTGCATCGTCGAGCAGGGACCTGTCTCCATTCCTCCTCAACTCTTAGGTCATCTCCCTCTGCCCGACAGTGACTGGGCAGGGGGTCCACCCCCATGTGGGGAGTCTCATCCCGGTGCCTCTCCTTCTGGCCTTGCAGGGAGTTGCTCCACCAGTCTATCTCCATCTCACACTCCCTGATTGCCCTCAGCCTCTCCACCTCCTCCTTGAGCTCTGCCACCAGGCGGACCAGGTCGTCCACCTGCTCCCACCTCACGCACACAGAATCTCTGCCTCCCTCAGATGGCAGCAGCAGGCTCTGGCACTTCCTGCACCCAGAGACCTGAACTGCCGCATTTTGGAGCGGGCAGTCTGTCTGGGTGCCCACAGACTTTCTGGCGCGAGCTCGCTGCCTAGCGAGGACCATAGTGGCCCAGCTAATGTTAGACATCCGTTAGGTGAGCTGTACTTACGGGCGGGCGGGATCGCCCTGCCCTCCCTGCTCGCCCTGCCTGCGCCAACTGCCGCCAAACTGCCGCGCCCCGCCTTTCTGCCGCGCCCCGCCCTGTTTGCCCGTCCTGGTCGCTCGCGCTCCCCAGGGGCTGCTTTTGGACGGCCGGGAGGGGGCGCTGCTGGCTCCGCCTACGCCTCGTCAGCGTCCCTCACAGGGCTGCCGGGTCGTGGCGGCTCCCTCGGCTGCCTCGAGTGGCCTCGATGCCGGGAAAATAGCCCTGCCTGTCCCGATCCCCCGCTCCGCTGCAGAGGACGTCTGCCCCGGAGCCGATCGCCTCGGCAAGTATTCCTGGCTTGCCTGGTGTACTTAATATAAGCCCACAGTTCAGCCGCTGTGAGTTTCTGCACAGCATCCCAGCACTGATCCTAGCTAGGAGCAGTATAAGAGGTTGGAATGCAACACTGAAATCCCGTGGGACCTGTGTAGTTGCTTCCTGGCCCTCTTTTCCTTCTCACTTAATCTTGGTGTACAAGCTGGGAGACTCAAGGGGGTCTCAGAGTCTCCAGATGTTCTGAAGAGCCTCAAGACCTCTGAAAGGTCAAGGCTTGGGTGGGTGTATGCTTTGTTGGGTTAAAAACTGGCTGGGTAGCTGGGCCCAAAGAGTCATGGTGAATGGAGTTAAATCCAGCTGGAGGTCAGTCACTGAAGGTGTCCCCCAGCACTCAGTATTGGGGCCAGTTCTCTTCAATATCTTTACCAATGATCTAGAATAGATGATAGAGGCTCAGGGGAGACTTACTGCACTTTACAATTATCTTAAGAGTGTAATAAGGTGGGGATCAGGCTCTTCTCCCAAGCAACAAGTGATAGGACAAGACAAAATGGCCTTCCATTGTGCCAGGAGAGGTTTAAGTTGGATACTAGGAGAAATGTCTTCATTGAAAGGGTTGTGTGGCACTGAACAGGCTGCCCAAGGAAATGGTTGAGTCACCATCCCCGGATGTCTTCAAAAACCATGTAGATGTAGAACTTAGTAACATGATTTAGTGGTGGACTAGATTAAAAGTTGCACTACATGATCTTAGAGGTGTTTTCCAACCTGAATGATTCTATGATTCTGGGCCTGTCTTGTCAGAACTAGGTTAGGACTGCCCACTCAATGGTCTTGCTGCCTGGTGAGGCTGGCAGGATAAGTCTTCATCTCCTACCTAGTCACAACAGCAGAGCTTAGGATGAGAGACAAGCATCACACACTGCATGTCTGAACTGCCTCAGCAGAGTGCTCGTTTTCAGCTCAGCCCTGGCACCTACTGATATTTACCCCAGTTATGGGCTGACTTCCCAGCCTGGCCTTAGCACAGCTCTGTCACCACATGGACCTGTCTGGCTTTCACTGGACCTGATTCTGATGGGAAGATCAGGTCTAGGTCCTAGACTTTCTTGTCACCATGATGTTGTCTTGTGATCTGGGCTTTTGTCTGGGCCAGGCCACCATCTCTAGGTCTGCTCTATGACCCAGCTTGGGTACGGTGGGACAGCTGCTGGCTGGTGAGGCCTTGACTTGCTATGCCTGTGATTTATTTTATTTTATTTTATTTTATTTTATTTCATTTCATTTCATTTCATTTCATTTCATTTCATTATTTTATTTTATTTATTTTGTTTTTTTTTCATCTCAGCTCTCAGGTCCTCTTCCCCTAGAGAGCAGACCCAGCCCCCACTCGTTCCTGATACTTGTTTACCACAGTGACTTCTGGTGAGTGATCCACAGAAAAGAGATGTGCTTTGTTCTTTTAAACTGGTGGTTGTGTCCTAGCAGGAATCTATGCCAGATGCCACAGAGAAAATAAATTTCCTTCTTAGTATCTTCTGATGATGCATTTGGCAAAGTATCCAATGCGTCACACAACAGAACAAGCATTTTCCAGATACTCCATGCCACACGCATGAACAGACATATGAGACACAAATGTAAAAGCTGGATTGAGATACATCACCATCATTCTAAAGAACAATGTTTCTCGAGAAATCAGCAGTATTAGAGAGACACCATGAATTTTCACAACTCTGTACAAATTGCATTTCTGGTTCCAAAAATGGAGGAGAAAGACAACTCTGGGAAAAGTTCCATCATGGAGATGTGTAGTTGAAGAAGCAGCAGGGAAAGGTTTGTAGGATTCTGGAGCAGCCTTTGGGAGATCTAAATGGTGTATGACAACTACCTCAGCCATTTATTTTTCACATACTGACAACAGCATTTCCGTCTTCTCTATATTGCCCCTTAAGTACTGAAACTCCAGCTAGATTTCAACCCTTGCCTTCTCCAGGCCAAACAAATCCAGCTCTAACAGCCTGTCCTTGTGTATCATTCTCCAGTCCACATAAATTTTAGTGGATCTTCACTGTATGTGCTCCCATCTGTTAACATCTCTCTTGCAATGTGGAGCCCCAAACCAGACACCGTTTTAGATGTGGCTTCACAAAAGGGACATAAACACTTCCTTCAATCTGTTGGTTATGCTTTTTCTAATGCAACCCAATATGCCATTGTTTTTTTAATGGTTGGGTTGATAGTCTTGCTTAAACTAAGGAGTCTCGGAGGGAATGGGTTGGTAAAGGGAGAGGGTCTATAAACCGGGGATTCCCCCTCCAGCCTCTCAAGGGAATCACCAGACATTCATTTAAGACAGTTCAGTGCAGGAGCATGACAATGGGGTGAAGTTAGTGTCTGGATTTCCTAAGGCAATTTGCAAACAGAAATTAAACTGTTGTGAAACAATCCAGTCCCCATGAGGGTTAGCAATGATCTGCTCTGCTCCCACCATTGCTAAGGAAAGCAGAGGACCTTTGACAGAAATTTGCAGGCCATGATCTTTCAGTGACTCAAGAATGCCGGTCCGTAATGGCCATGTAACAAGCTATGCTCATAAAAAAAAAAAAAAAAAAAAAAAAAAAAAAAAGCGCCTCAAATCTCTTTTGCATTTCATTTTTAATATATATATATATATATATAATTCTCTACCCACTTCCACCCCTAGTTTTATTTGTGTCATTTGCTGAATGTTCTGCATCAGTTTAATCAAAGAAGGACAGAATTATGTCTCAGGTATTTAACTAATGAGGACTTTGTTCTTTGGGAAAACGACCCAAGTGCAAACTCTTGTGCCTTAGGCTTGGAGTCACAAATGACTCAGCAGAAGCAAAGAGGATATTTGGTTTCCTTGCCAGAATGCAAGACTGAAGGAAGAAACAAGAATCTCTTCTAGTTGTTGGTTAACTGAGGAAGAGACTGAGGATAAGACAAGCAGTGTGGGAATCTCTAGGTTTATTACACATAATGTAACCTGGATGTACGTTTAATTGCAGTGACCAATCCTGGCTGATGAAATAGCCACTGAAAAAAAAAATAATAATAATGAAATAGTCACTGAAAAAAAAAAAAAATCCTAAAAACAAACAACTAAGTATGCAGCCACAAGCAGAGAGTTCTTTTTTTCTCTGCAGCCAACCTCTGCATCCAGCTCAACCCAAAAGCATGTTTGTTTTGGAAGCCATAGTCTGCTGAAAAGAGTTTGGCCAAAATCCAAGGGGCAAATAAGTCCAGATGAGCTGAACAAGCTGTGCCCTTGGATCGTAAGAACTTATTATTCAATCCTTCATTGCATGCATGCATATAATTGGTTATTTTTTGTTACAAGGTGTGGAGTAAAATGCATTGATTGGGACTAAATTTCTGTCCCCTAACTCAACTGTTTACAGTCCTGAATTTTACTGTGTGCTTGTGATTTCATGGGCCAGAACTCAAAGCACTAGAATAGCTCCTCCAAGAACAATACAACCATACCAACTTACATCAGATGAGAAATCATTAGGGATAATGTATAAAACAGCAAATTTTTTTGCGGTTATATTTTTGCAGGGCTGCCTGGATAAAAGCACCTAACTTTCCCTTAAATATTCCTTAGGAGAACTGATACATTCTGAGTCATTCCAGGTAATCAGAGCCTGTTTTTTTCTGGGGTTACTCCAACTGTGACCTGATCCAGAGCTCACCAGGCCAATAAAAATCCTCGTTTATTCAATGGACAAGAGATCTGCTGCTAAAACATATAGAAGGTAGCTATGATAACTAGCATAGGTGCCATTCAGTGAGATCATCACCTTTTTCAAAAGCACTTTAAGTATCTCAGTTATCCAGTGAGGAACGAGTTAGCTTACATTTACCCCAGTGTCAAAATACAAGCATGGCACTTGACAAATCCTAACCCTACCTTGGCTCTTGGCAATGCTTCCATGCAGCCAGGCCTTCATATCTCAGGCTGAGATGATGGGAATAACAAGTAGCACAAGCAGAGTATTTGACTCTGACCTCATGATCTTGCCTGGCTTGATCCAGAGACCCTTATTGTGAAATGTACTTCCACACTTTAATATAACCATGTAGCTAACCCTATGCAAAAGTGCTAAATCCTGGTGCTAAATGAACAGCAATGTTAGGAAACTTAAACCAAGGTTTTTTTTCCCAAAACAAAAAAATCTGTGAGCCTATCTTTAGCTTCTATGCAGCACAGTACATTAGGGGATGAATGCATGAACTGATTTTCTTGTTGAGACAGCATATCTGGATCTTTAGTATTCCGGAGGCCCTAGAAGCAAGCACACAAGAATTAATATACTTCTCTAGATGAGACACACTACCTAGATAGGCAGGTCAGCAATACTGGATGTGCCAGTAAAAGACAAACTGTACTATAGGGCAAATTTCAGAATCAGAGAATTCAGAGAGAGAAGCTGCAGCCTTTCCATGGCAATTCACCAAAAACAAGCACTTTGCAAAAAAAATGACATGTATGGGACATGTATTGCGGATTTTAATGAAAAACTTGAAGATTTCAAAAGAAAACAAGAGTAATATTGAATAGAATTTACTTTTCACAACCCTATAACAGTCAACAGGAAGGTCTAAAAGCTCCTTGGTTATTGTGAAATTTCTTTTGTTTGAAATTTCTTATGTATATTTGTATTCTGCGCAACTTCAATTTTTTGTTGAGCTGGTCATCAGCTGACGTCAAAGTGTTAACTTGAGTTACTTTCCATTCTTTTTTAAGTTTCCATCCTTTAAGTTCATTTTCATCACTTTCCCCAGAGTCAGAGAGGTGAATGCACCATGGAACAAAGGGGCTTGAAGGGATCACTGTGTCAGACACACAGTCATGTTTGGGCTAGGCAAGTGGGCTACTCAGCTTCTGACATGTAAAAAGGTTAATTGGGGCAAAGGAATAGATAACAATAAAAAAATAAAAAATAATAATAAAAAAAAATTAAAAATACGTTACATTTCTAAGTTTAAAAAATATATCAGCCAGCAATTCTTTGTTTTTGGAAAACTGAGCAGTTTGGTGAGAGGCCAAAACTTCAATAAAGATGATAAAAAACAGCTTGCTTTTATTCTTTGAAACAGAATGCATTTCCCAGCCAGCCCTGGCATGACACCAGACCATGCCAGCTGTGAAAATGGCTAAAGATGAGCAGGGGGCAGGTACAGGATCAGTGTCCCAGCAGCTGATGAACCTCTGCATCCAGGGCACCATGTTCCTCCTTGCCAGCAGCGTGATGAGAAGGCAACATGAAGAAATATTGTGGTTGAAAAAAGGTGTAAATCTACCTGTAAAGACATTCTGTGATTTAAAACCTAAATCAGGACAGCATTCAAGATACATCTTTGACAGATTTCCATCCATCCTAATCAGTCCTTGCCTATGTGCTACTGATGTGTGCTTTCCCAGTGGAAAGATGAAGTCACTATTATACATCTTTCCCTGCCATTCATGAAGTAGGATCTTCATGTTGCTTTAAAGGAGTCCAGAACTGTATATTAGTCTTGCAGTAGCTTGTGAAGCCTTTCTATTTTCCCTGAATTAGAAATACTGGGTACAAGAGCAATGATTTGCTCAGTCATGACTTTCATCAATTACTGCTCAGGCCTTCAGATTGAGAAATAATTCCTAAAACTTACTAAAACAAAAAAAGTTTGTTAAACCAGCATTCAGTTTTGAAGAGATCCCACTAAAAATATGTCTCAGAGCAAAAGAACATCACATGGAACTGTGTTGAAGCAATTCTAACCAAATCAGTCAAATGCCATATCATCACTGTCACACAGAAGAAGGGCCCTTGGCCGACGAATTAGGTTGTCTGCATATTTTGTCTTTTGATAGTTTCAGGGTCTCCCCCCTCCCTCTTTGCATTTTCCAATCATTTCTTTGACCTAAGCCTTTCCATCTCTTCTTCCAGAATACAGAATCAACTGAATGAAACGTCTGAACCAAAGAGACTGAAGTAAGTTTAGAACTAGGTTAGAACACAATTTATTGTCTATTCTCATCTTCTTTCTAACAAGGGAAAATTATCCTATTATTTGAAGCTGTCAGTAAATGTCATATCATACATTACCATACCCAATGTCACAGAATCACAAAAAGATTTAGGTGGCAAGGGGACACTGGAGCTTTCTAGACCAGCCCAAGATCACAGTAGAGTAAGTTGCCAAGTTGAATCAGGTCACTTAGTACCTCGCCCAGTCAGCTTTTGAATATCTCCAGATTTGTGGGCTACAGCTTCTCTGGGCATCTGCTCCAGTGCTGCATCACTGTTATGGGAAGAATTTTGAATTTCTCTCCAAGAGCAATTTCCATTTTTGCAACTTGTGTAGTATATTTTACCATAATAGACCAAAACTTAATGGATTTTAATGTGCAGGTTTTGTACAGAAATTGTCAATTACAAAGGATTGTTAGAGAAGAGAGAAGAGCATTTGGGAAAAAAAAAAAAAAAAAAGAAAAAAGAAAAAAGAAAAAAAAAAAAAGCACTATCCATGTATCCATGGAGATCATTGGGATCCATTAATTTACTTCCCCCCCCCGACAAAATTAAAAATTACATTTTGTGTTCTGTTCCTGGTTTATTTAGTTTAGATTCCTCCTCTTTTCAGTACCTAATGCTACTTAGTTTGGTTTGCAAACACTACTCAGAAATGCTTTATAGTTGTATTTCAAAATTGTTTGTCAAAATCTTTTGTAATATCAGTTTTTCTTCTAAATTTTGAGAGGATCTTGTTTGCTTCTTGACATCTGAAACCAAACTGATGCTAGATAGGTCCATTTTTAAAATGTTAGCTGTTCTTCAGGAAAAAAAATAAATAAATCAGAACCTTCATAATCACTAAAACCCAGGTGCAAATCTGTAGAGATAAAGTGGTGAGTTTGGGCTGCCCAGATACTACCTTCAGCTAAGTCTAGATCAAATATCATTGCTGTAAAGCTGAAACCTTAAGGCTTGTGAATACTGTACTGATTTTTTCTTCCCCCAAACAGGTTTGGAAACAAAATAAGAAATTATCATTAAAAAAAAAAAAAAAAAAAAAAAAAAAAAAAAAAAGCCTTTTTTTTAAGCCTTTTGCTTCTGCTTATAAGGCTGCCATCTCCATCCTTCCTTTCCCTATGTGCAAGAGTATGCATTTCTCAAGTGTAAACTTGTATTGCAGCTGAGAATCCAAATGCTTTTCAAAGACAACAAAAGGTTTGCCATGCTAGCAAACTGCATTTTATAACATTGGACTCCAACTTAAGTGCCAACAACCCCAATAGGTTTTTACAAGAGAGACAAGTTCACACCTCAAAGCAAGTATCCAGAAAACAAACAACAACAACAACAAAAAAAACACCTTGACCAGTTTAATAACAACACTCTTTCAGTAGCATTTGGCTATGTGGATCTGAATTCAATTTAGCATCCATAATCGAACACTAAATGTGATAACTGCATCAAGCAACAAACATTCCCTTTAGCCCTGAGCACCCAAGTGCTTTTGTATCAAGTATGGAAAATGGCACAGGAAAAGGAGGATTCTCCATGGGCGCATTTCTATTTATACTGGTTTTTTTTCCAGTACTAAGAAGAATGGAAGTGAAAGCCAACAGCCTTTGGGGGCAAAACAGTTCACAAAGAGCTCAGCGCCAGCCTTTAAACTATTGTGTATCCAAAAGGAGCCCTTTGGAGGCTGCTGTGTATCTTTTTGCTCCCCAGCCCTGTAGATGAAAGGGAGGCTCTTGTACTTATCTACAGCGGGGTGTGGTGGGTATGGGGGGATTATAATTAAGCTTAAAAACTGCGTATCTCAAAGACAGCTTTATTACTCCTCCAGCCACCTCTCACACCCCAGCTCCTCGCAGCCTTCTTGCCAGTGACAGCCAGCCCAGTCTGCACCCACGGGTGAGCTCTTTTGGCCACCTGTGCAGGTCCCAAAGCCCACAGCACCCTGCTGTCTTGTCTCACATATACAAAGCTCTGCTCCGGCTTTGCTTGGGACTTCTGGGCTGCTCAGGCTTTCTTGGCTGAGCATTACTGCCTGGAGTAATCAGCTACTCAAAAGCATGTATTTAGTTAAGTTGGACTAGTAGAGAATATAGGAAATAATGGAGATGTATTCTGGGAAGAAATGAATGTGAAGTGAAACAAAGGATGGACAGATGTTCCAGTTTCCTACTGCTTGGCATGAGTGTTTTGTTTTATAGAGGGTGGTCTGAACTGAAGATAAGTATTCAGACTAGGAAGCGAGTAAGAGCAACTATCCAAGAACACTCAGTGGAAGCATGCAGAGATCTCCATGTGAGAGCTCAAATTGACTTAGCTGTCTAGTTTTGAGGAGAAAAAACACCCAAGAGCTACAACAAGTATGTGTGTCAGAACAGCATTAACTTGAAAGACTTTCACTGCTATGGTACTTTATATGAAATTACAAGGTGCACACTGAAGAATCAAAATAAACATATTTAGTAAATACATATATATGTATATATATATGTATTTCAAGCCACAGATTATCAGGAGAAGTTACTACCACAAGACACTGGGAAAGGACACCTAGGCCTAGTTCAGCCACCTGTGTCCTTCAAGCAGATTACCTCAGAGTTTGCTCATGTACAAAGAGCAGCAGGTCCCGCAGCCAAATATGAAGAGAGGTCTGTCTTTGTGCTCTCTGCCTTCTCCTTCTTGGTGTACCCCCTCACACTTGTACTGCTCACTTTGAACACTTGCCTCCCACATACTCCCATTCTTGGGCTCACCCTCAAATCCCTACCAGCTTTTCTCATTTATCTCACCCTAGGCCAAGTCCATCCTCTCATCTACCTACCACCAAGAATATTAGCTGGGTTGGTTGTGCCCAGGTGCTGACCTGAGGTTTAGAAGCAGGTCCCTGCAAATGGAAGGGTCTTCCCACCCCCAAAGGAACAGATACCACAGCCTGAGAAACTCCATTTCAGGAAGTGGAAGCATCTCTTTGGAAACGGAGAGTATCAGCAGCTGTCATTTCAGACTGGGACCACTCTCTATTCCACAATACCTAAGAAAATTCAGACCCTTTAAAATGACAGAAACACTCTCTGTTCAGAAAACACAACCTTTTAGGGACTCGTTCTTCTTTGACTGGGAGCTCTGCCAATGATTTCAGCTGGGGGAGGAATGAGGCCCTTCATTTCAGTCCGTTAGAGTAAAACAGCACAAACAGAATCACAAATGCCCATCTGGGATGTTTACAGACCGGGAAGTCTGATTTCTTATTAACCTCCTCCTCAGAATATAGTGAAGTACTGGGGCTTTCTGCTTATGACCATATTTATAGCATTACATTTTGAAAACCCATAACCTCTAAAGCCACTGGTAAAAATCTACCTCCCCTTGGGAATTCTGAACGAGAGCTGAAAGCTTATGCCAGCCTTCTGTCTGACTGGAAAGAAAAGAGCCTAGAAGAAAAGACGGGCACTCCTCATGAAGACCATATATCCTGCATCATGTGGACACAGGCATCAAAGAAGCTGCTCCAGAGCTTCAGACACACGTGACTTAGCACTTCTGCAACTGGAAATGGATTTCGAAAATGTCTGCTATGTAGAGAAAAGGTTGAGGGGAAAAAATAGAAGAGCCAAGACAGTATATTTGGAAGTACATGGCAGAAACTGCTAGTACACACTGCGGTCCCAGACCCAGTGGGCTGTGCTTACTTCATTTGTTTCACGTAGGTGAAGATGGCCAGGATGTTTGCTTTAGTCGTGGGCAGTGTGACAAGAATGGGATGTCCAAATAAGGCCCCTCAGGATGTGTTTAACAATGCTGGGTAAAGTCTGTGGCGAAGGCTCATGCATACACATACTCACAGAGCATCCACTGTACATACTGTCGACTTGGTGCGTCATTATTCCTAGAATAACTACTAGAGAGGCACTCCACCCTTGTACTTTCAATGCTGAAGATGTGATTGTCCCAGAGCCCGTTATTACAGTGATTTTAGGAAGAGGAGGGAGGGGAAAGAGGCCCCAGTTTCTCTCACCTTTTTGAAGTGACACAGTGCAAATAAAAGTGTTAAAAGCAGAGCTAGTTTCAAATCTGTTGACTCAAACTCCCTTGCAATCTTTGAAACAGCAGAGAGCAAGAGGCTTTCTGAAGCCATCTGAGATACCTGGAAACTGCATGGGCAATTCCTGCCCAGCCTCACACACTTATAATGTGGCTCCTAAGTAGGGGGACAGGCTGACTGTGAACAGGGATGGCGAACATCCCTCTGTCCCTAGATAGCCAGAGTTCTGCAAAGGGACAAGCCACACACCTGTTTAAATAATGGTCAATATGCTTTATTAAGCAACAGTGCTGCAGGTGCTCCTACGTGATCAAGGTAGTCCAGCACTGTGAGGGAACATGCCTCTTTACTTATAGGAGAGTCCTGGAAGGCAACCACATTATGCTGATTTTTTAAAAAAAGCTTCTTCTTAATGTGAAAAACTTTGATGCTGCATAAAGCACTTCCAAGGTGTCTGCAATAGGCAACTGAGAACAAATGATTTGTAATAACTTAAATTTGTAATAAAAAGCTTGCCTTTCCCCTGAAAGTCCTCTGCAGTTGACTGAAGTCATAAACAATAAAAGAAAGGAGTTACTTTGCTAGCAGCTGAAGAAGATATGACACACTGCTGCTGAGATTAGGGTTTTACAGAGTTGAACACATAAATTTTTATTTTAAAAACAAAACAAAACAAAAACTAAGGCTGAAACCTGACATCATTAAGCTAGGGGGAAGTCAGAGTTTAGGATGCTCCCATGAACCTCAACACACTTCCCTTTGTCTACAGTCTTGTGTATAATTTACTTAAATTACAGAACTTTCCACCATACATTTACTTTACTCAGGACAGAAAGTTATCTTGTTCATTTACAGATATCCAGTGTTTTCTGTCCACTGTTTGCTGCATGTGCTGGTGTCGCACTTAGAGCACACTTTGTACTAGTGAGGCACTCAGGCATTACAGCTGAGGCATCTAGCACAGTCAAACTTGTGCTGCCTCTGCAGGAAGGAGGCAGCAGTAGCAGGCCTGGGATGAAGGCATGGCAGAGAGAAGGAGGAGAAAGCAACCCAGTAAGGTGCTGAGCATCAACAATTTTCTCAAGCACCTGCAAGCCAAGCCCTGTCATTTTCATCCCTTCTTTTTAATCTTGCTCTGAAGTGAGAATTTCCTCACTTTATCTTAGTGGTCCCCAGCATCCATGGTGGCTGGTACCTTGGGATGTCATCATCTCCTTACTGCCCTTGCAGGATGCTGTGAAGGAAAGCCCTTTGCCACCTGACATTATGTAGCATCCCTGAAATGAGGAGTAGAAAGCACAATGTGGCCATCCTCATGGCAGAAACAACTGCATTTTGTTCTAAGGCATATGCCAGCCCTGTTCTTTCCCACCAGCACACCCCAAGCTCCTCATGTGCTCACAATGCTGTTTTCAGAGCATCCACTTTCCTTCCCATCTACATAAAAGTGTAGGCTCCTCGGAACAGGGACTAGCTTATTGCCATGACAGAACAAAACACTAGCTGAATTATTCAGTTGGATTAAAGAAGCAGCTCAAGAAGAACAAGAATCCTAAGTTTGATGAAGTGTTTTTGGTCTTCAAATTCAGTTCCATATTTTTTTCTCCTCTAAAACTAGAAAAATCCGTAAGACTGCATCTAATTCTGTAGGTACTGACAAAAGCTGTCTTGGTCAAACATCTCAGAACAATACAGAGAGCTAAAAAAGCAGTATCGATATATATGGTAGAAGTTGTACAAATATTGTTACTACTGATATAACAGCATAATGATAAAAGAGAAATAAGGTGGTTAGTACTTCTAACAGATGCAGCTGAAAAATGAAGAAAACGGGTGAATGGGTAGGAGAAGTTAAGCAGCATACCAAAAGAAAAAATAAATGGATCAACCAGGAATAAAAAATAAATGTATTGTTAGAAAAGAAAAGACATGAAAAGAAAAGAAAAGAAAAGAAAAGAAAAGAAAAGAAAAGAAAAGA
>CM021765.1:78675789-78707996 GCA_011076525.1 Nettapus auritus | reverse complement strand
AAGAAAAGAAAAGAAAAGAAAAGAAAAGAAAAGAAAAGAAAAGAAAAAAGAAAAGAAAAGAAAAGAAAGAAAAGAAAAGAAATAGCACACACACAAACAAACCACCGACAGTTTACATTGACAGGTTTAAAATAGAAATGTCAATGAAAAGGCAAAACCTACATTATCACCCTCAAAAGTAGACAGTTTAATATATTCACTTTAGCCCAGCAGCTAATACACAACTCAGCAAATCAGGGGTTTTGCTGGCTCTATGCGAAGCTTTTGAAAATGCCTAACAATTTAAGCATATGAAAGAACTCTTCACTTCTTTGAGACATAAAAGAAAGAATCAGGTTCTCACAACTGCTGTGTGCTACCAAAGGGCTTGAATACATTTTTTAAACACCTGAGAACCGTTTCTCTGTAGCTAAGACACCAGAGAGAGATCAAATGAGTGCATAACAATAAGCACAGGAAGACTTCATGATGAATATGAAATATCAAACCAGAAAAAGTGCATTAAAAAAAAAAAAAAATCACAAAAATTTCCAAGTGGACACAGTATCCTATATGTGCCTCTTGCGGAAAATTTTGAAACTAATTCTGAAGTATTCATATCCACATTTCCATGGTAGTCTAATGAAAGGGAGCAAAAGGCAAATGAACAAACAAAAAATACTTCTGTTTGAATGCTGGACTGAAAAGCTTCAGTAGATAATTTCAAAACTAAATAGATGCATCACTTAAAAAAAAAAAAAAAAAAAAAAAAACACACAAAATATCTCCTTTCCTTCTAAGCTATTTTTTCAATTAAGATGGCAAAGCATTTCAGATGTTATAACCAGTGAAAGATTTGTAGCCTAGATTGCCTCTCAGTGAAGACAGTTTTGTCAATCAACTCAGCTTAAGATATGACCCTTATACACTTTGGCTAAAAAATGCTGTCATTTACACAGGTGTATATACAATGGCGCAAGCCTCTAAATTTACACAGGTGTGACAGAAGTATTTGGCAGAAGTATTTTGCTGATTTAAAAAAAATAAAATAAATCACATCAACCTTTACAATTATGTCAAGCTATAAGAATTCTGTGATGATGGCACTGCTCCACAGGTTCTTCATGGAACTAAAAATTTTGCACACTGTGTCTAACTAAAGACTAACTCACTGATATCTGTGCTTGAAAGTGGTGAACTTAAGACTGCTACACTTAAAATCCTCGGGTTTCCTTTAAAAAAGTGACCAATTTATTGTTTAGTATTCTTTTCAGTTCTATATTCAGAAATCTAAAGAAATCTAAACACCTCTTAGTTTTGTAACCTGTTATTCCGATCATCATTGTTTTACCTATATACCCAGTTTCCCATTAGTACAGCATTTTCTTACAATTAACAGAACCATAGTTTTTTTAATCAGATTTTATTTTATTTATTTTTTTTTGTAAAACCACAGTACTCTGGCAGGACAACTGAAAAGCAAGTTTCATATCTTGGAGTGTTTTTTAACATTGCTTTACATTTATTACTTTTCAGTTTGGTCATGTCTCTAAGTAGTTCCTCCAAGCTTTCTTGCTGTACCTGAAGTAATAAAAATGTGACAATATGAATGATTTTAGTTTTGATTCAGATCTGAGGTCTTCTGGCCATGCTAACCAATATAGCTCTATAAAAGACTGCCAACTAGATTTGCAATGCAGGTTCTTGCAGATTCTAAGTGTTTTGCAGCTAATTTTTAATTAGTTTTGCAGCTAATGTTTGGCTAACTTCAAATTAATTTGGTGACTCAAATAGAAGAAATAAAAGGGAGAGTTTATTTGAAATGGGCTGCACTTACTTCAAGTTTCACTTGCTTAAATGGGGCAACACAAGTATCAGTCCAACAAGCTCACTGTTAAACTTATACTACAATGAAGAGGGAATCAGGCCCAGACCAACCTAATGTCAGCTTTTGATACAGCTGTGGAAATTTTTAGTAGCATTCGGTATTTTCACCAAATCAGTATGTCGTTTGGAAACTGAGAGGGAGGTGGGAATCTAAATAAACATCTCTGAGAAAAAATGAAAAAAAAAAAAATTAATTAATTAACTCAAGTTTAAAGGGTCATTCCCTTCTCTTCACAGAAAGTACAGTGGAGTGCTCTTCCTGGATTTAACAGTAGGGGCGTGGGAAGCTCTCAGATGTCACAGGGTTGTAGATAACATTTGAACATATGATTAGCTTTTGTGAGCTGTCTTTAGAAACCTTACATTTTTCCCCCCCGCACCTTACCCAGAGAACCTACGTGCTTTCCTTCCCTTGAGGTTTTGAGACACTTAAAATGTTGCTTTGACAAAAATCAAGGATGTGGAGAAGTTTTTCCTGTGTGATGTCATTTTGCTGCCCTTTATAAGCCTCTGCAAAGAAGAAGGGAACCTATCCAAGAATTCTCACTCCAGACACATGCAAACAAGGGAAAGCAAGAAGCACAGAGGAGTATCAAGTTTCAGATACCAACCAGCCACTACGAGCAGAGAGCCATGCCACAGACTAGCCCCTACAGCTGCCTGGAGCGCATGCTGCTTGTACTCTGTAGCCTGAAGGCTACAGATGCCTTTCCCAACTCCTCTCCACTGCTGAATCCCAGCTGGGGGAATGGAGATCGCCTGATGCACCTGTATACAGCTTCAGAGAGGAACAGCTTCCATCTCCAAATCAATGCTGATGGCTACATTGATGGTGTTCCTCATCAAACCATATACAGTAAGTAGCTTACTATGGACCCTCAGTCTTTCATGGGAGCAGGGGAGGGAGGACAAGACTTTTGTTTTCTCACTACCTGTAGAAAATTCCATCCTCTTGTTAGGCATTGGGACAGAGGAGTATAGCTATGGGATGGAAAACATAAACAATTATAATGCTCCTTTTGTTTAACAAATAAAATTGCTTCAAAGAAATATAGCAGGTGGGAAATTTCTTTCATTGTCTCGGAAGACTATATTTCGATGGTTGTTGTAATCCTCTTCAAACAAAAACAACCTGAATTATCCTTCACTGCATGATTTTATCCACAGTTTCTTGTTGAAGTTCCTATTAGAATTTGGTGATATGAACCAAAAAGCTTCACATTGCAGTGACAGCATTGTACTGAAGAAAGTCATCACAGTACTGGTTGGGGAACTGATTGTGTCCATAGAATCTTTATTCTGGGGTAGAGAGCTGTTAAATACTAAAACTAGGTTATGTCCTTTCAAATATAACAGTAGCTCTCTTTATTTAAAATTTGTTTTTAAGGCAACCTTCAAATTCTTATGTCTAAAGAAGGTGCGTGGCACAAACTCAACTGTGCATAGAACATGGGTAAATAAGCATGAAATATTTGATTAAATGGGGGGAAACTGCAGAAGGCCGGACAGTCATAGATGAAGTGCTATGCCTTTGGAGTTCATGAGAAGTAAACATTCCCTTTTGTAACTAAAATACTCTATCGTAGTTTATTTTCATGGAAGATTCAGGTATCCTTTGCTGAATGCTTGCCCAAGCACCATAACTAGTTAAAAAAAATGTTGTTCTTGTTGTTTATTTGTTTGTTACATTTTATTTTATTTTTTTTAAGACACTGGGTTATTTCATAGGATTCCAAATTTACTTCTCTTCTAACATCACTCAAATCACAAGTAGCTATGCACCATAAAGTCATTTATGTGATTACCACATAGCATGCTCTTCACCCACAAAATGAAAAATGTAAACATATCTTGTGATATTTGTGTAGAAGTATATAAGGAAAAAAAAAAAAAAAAAAAAAAAAAGATATTTTGAAAAGTTGTAATTTATTAAGGAGAAAAAAAGGATCAAGTTTCACTATTTTTTCTTTTAAGGAATTACTGATGAAACACTTGTAGGAATGCCTGTGCTGTCTTGCTGCTATTCTTCCTGCATATTTATAGGTTTTATAAAACTCACTTTTAAGTATGTTGATCAAGAACCAGGAAGAGATTGTTGACAATAACAGCCAGCAAAATATCATGTTTTGCCAATATGTGCCTTGAAACAAAACCACCTATATTTGGAATGGTAGAATAGGGAAGGTGGAAATCAGACAGTTAAAGGGGTCATGAAAGGGAAGGTGACAATCTCTGCCAGCTCACCACAGTGCCACTCATACACCAGGTAAATAAGAAGTCCAAAGTGCTGCATAGACTGGGCGGAGGCTGGGTGTATACAGCTCTCCTGGGTAGGACCTAACGGTTACAGAGGCCACCAAATCAAATACAGTGCACTCAGTTTGAGAAGATGACAAACCATCTACTGCGATGAGTGGATCAAGGGAAGTTAGTTTTCCCTCTTTAATTGGCATGAGGGAAACTGCACTTGGAGTACAGTTCAAGATGGATGTGGAGAAACTGGAAATGGTCTAGCAGAGGGTTTGCAGATTGCCCAGCCACCTTGAGCACAAACTTTTGGGAAAGATTTAAGGAGGTGAGCTTTTTAACACAGGAAAAAGGATGTTAAAGATCATCTAATACCACACAGCAGTCACTACAGTGCAGTCATAAAGATGAGGGATCCAAACTCCTCCTTGTCATGGCCAGTGACAGAAGAAAGTGCAATGGCCCCAGACTGGGGTTTCGACTTCAATTAGGATGTTAGAAAAAAATTGTCTTTGAGATTCTACTACTGCACTGGAACAGGGCACCCAGAGAGTTGGTAGCATCTCCACCCTGGGAGCTGTCAAAGGCTCAGACAAAGCCACTGCTAGATCTAGGGTGCACAATAGTCTCAATTCACGTGGTAAGTGGGTTCAGACTCCTCAGAGGACACTTTCAAACACCATTTCTGTGGAGCTGTAAGGTAAAGGTGCAGTGTCAAACTGAGTCCAGGATTTGACGTCTTTGTTTTCTTAAACAGGTGCCTTAATGATTAAGTCTGAGGGTGCTGGCTATGTAATAATCACAGGTGTGAAGAGTGGACGCTACCTATGCATGGACATGAAAGGAAACATCTATGGATCGGTGAGCCACCTTTACTAAGACTCATCTGGGCAAATCTGTATAACTACAGCAGGAGGATTCAGGCTTAGGCAAGATGACAACCTGCCATTTAAATTAAACTTTCCTCTCTTTTTTGATTGTATTAGATTGTAGAGCTGACAAAAATAATCTGAATTCCTGCTGGGATAAATGAGAGCAGAATGAGATCCAATGAGATCCAATGAGGTCTTACAGTCTTGCTGTAGTGTAGATCCACAGGTTGGGAGTAGCTCAAACAATTAAGCCCTCTGAAAGAAAACGGTGTTATCTGAATAATGCCTAAGTTGAAAATGTAGGCACACATAATAGATTTACATTTAACTGAGCCTGAGTTGTCTGAGTTACAGAGCTGGCAGATAAGAAAACACCCTGTTGAAAGATCTCGTGCCTCTTTCCATCTTTCCATCTTTAATTGGCACTTTGGCACTTGTCTTTTACTAAATGCCTTTGTCACAGTTGTCACAGTCGTGTTTTTTTTTTTTTTTTTTAAGCATTACTTCAGTCAAGAGGACTGTGTGTTCAACCATAGGACACTGGAAAATGGATATGATGTGTACCAATCTCCCAAGCACAACTTTCTGGTTAGCTTAGGCAGAGTTAAACAAGCTTTCTTGCCTGGTATGAATCCACCACCATATTCCCAGTTTTTGTCCAGGAGAAACGAAATCCCTTTGTTTCGATTCAACACACCTGAGCCCCACAGAAACACTAGAAGTGCAGATACTGATCCAATGGATCCTCACCAGATCCTGGTCCCACAGAGAAAGGCCTCTGCATTAGGATCTCAGCTGCAGCTACAAGCAGATGTTTCCCACATGCCCAGGGAACCCATGAGAATCAATCAGAATGATGTGGTCAACCCAGATGACCCACATGCCATGATGGATGCCAGGAGGTATGCAAGTCCTCGCTTTTATATTACAAGATAACTAGGGCCACCTGCAAATTAATGACATGCGTGAGTGAATATAATAGACAAAAGGAGGTGCCGAGCACACTCAATTTCTAACTCTTAAGATGGCTACTAGAAAACTGAAAGATACTGGGAAAAAATCCTTTATTTCAAATTTTGTCCTTACAGTTTACCAAAAAAACAAAACAAAACAAAACAAAACAAAAACAACAACAAAAAAAAAGAATTGCACTCTGCTTTACTGGAAAGAAGATATATTTTCAAAAAGAATAATACAAACCAAATATTTTAGGGTCTGAATTACCTTTAGTATGCATCAGTGAGAAACAAAATTCACTGGAATTAATTGATGTAGCTTGGAAGAGACTTGGGCCCTGGAGCAACTGAGATTCCAGCAGAGGCAGAGAATCCTCTTACCAGCTCACTTGCAAGCACAGCAGACTAACTAACCAGTGGTGTGTTATATTATTATATAAAACTTATGATATCTGTTTTTAGCTGTTAAGATTGGAACTTTGTCTCTTTTCATGCCTATAAGAGTTGAGAAGTGACCACTCTGCGGTTAAAAACAAACAAACAAACAAAAAAAAACCAGTACACATGGAAAACTGGAGTAACAACTGACAGGAGAACAAGGATCAAATAATTTTGTCTAGAAAGAGTAATTTCTGATAGATAATGATTCCAAGCTGAGGTTTAGAAAAAGAGGATCTGATTTCACCATTCTCTTAAGTCCTTTTCTATCACACCTCTCCACTCACTTAGTTGTAATGATGCAAAATATAATGTAGAAACATTCATTAATTTAGCATATTTCCAAGAGAGATAAGTAGCAGAAATATTAATAACCAGTAGTGTGTAAAATAGGTTGGTGGGTTTTTTTGTTTGTTTGTTTGTCTGTTTTTTTCACAGTGTTTAACTTTGCACAGTGCTGAATTTTGGGAAAAAAAACTCCCTGCAAATTGTGCCTCATAGACATTAAACTATTAACAGTTAATGCAGACTCTCATATAATAAGTGAAAATGAGGTGTGTATTTAGAAATGGAGATTCTAAGTTTGGCATCAATGTTTCTATCTAATTCTGAGCAGGCATCAGATTATTTATGTCTGTAAGAGTGAAATTACCTTAATACGATCAAATCTCTAAATGTTGACAAAACTTAGACATCTAGATTGGAATATGTTATGGGTAAGTTTATTTGTCAAAATATAACCTCAATATATACATTTGACATTTACAAATCTTTAGTTAAGATGAGATATTTGCAGAGCAGAGCTTTTCATTGTAATTTAGCTGTCAAACTGTTAACTGGTAGAATTCAGTATAGCTTCACTGGTTTTAATGGAGCTACATTCAGGACTCTGAAAATTATATACATATTTAGTTATTTTTCTCCTTTATTCCTTTTACTTTTAATCACATCTTCCTGGAATTTTAAATCTGAGTAATTCTGAAAAAGTTATTCTTGATGTACTCCAGCAGAAATCAATAGCATCAGAAATCAACAGCTGGAGAAAAATCCAGTGTGGTGGATATATGAGAAGGGTTTTATGTTTTGCTGTGCATGTGCTTTCTGTCAAGATGCATACCCTTCTGTTTTGTTTACTTAGTATATTTAACAGTCTGACACCATTCTGAAAATTGTACATTTGGCCAGTTTTCTTGGCAATAACACAAAAGACATCAGGCTAGATTCTGGTCCTGTTCTTCCTACTGTCTGGTGAAATAATTCAGTGAAGTGACTGGAACTGCATCACTGTAACAAGATCAAAGTAAGACCCACAAAGTTCTTTTTGTCATGGAAATTCTGGATTTAGCACAGGGTCTGTCCTGCCGACAGCATTAAAAACCTATTTATATATGCATATATAGTGATATACATACAAAATATTTATTTATTTACAACCTCCAGGTAGTTATGTTAGAATAATCATAAGGCCTGATTCTGCTGCTACAATAGTTTTGCCACTTGGCATGATTCGCAATTCATACAAGTACCTAGGAGCACAGGACAATCCAAATGATTAGGATTAGACCAAGAATTGTGTCTCACAATTTATTATTTTTCATCCTCTAAACTCATCATGCTGATAATTAGTTTCTAAGGAAAATAAGTGATTCTAATGGACTGGGAGAATTGAAGAGCAGGGGGAGAAGTTGTATATTTTCTTGCTTATTCAAAATACCACAAGACTTCTTACCTTGTTTATGTGGTGAACAGGTATTATTTTATTTGTGTTTTAGTTTAATATTTTTACTTGATTTCTTTACCATTCTTCTTGGCTTTTGCTCCTTGAGAACTCTGGACTACAATTATACAAGCAAAAGTTTAATTTTGCATAAATTGTTCTAAGCTCCAGAGAGCTCTCCAGGACTATGAGTCAACAGATTTACAAGTTTTAATCATGAAAAATTCTGTCTTAATCCATATCAAGCTTTGATGACAAAATCCTGTGGGGTTATATCTCTATGCCATCTCTATATTCATGCATCATAACAAAATAAGAAGGGTTGCTCACTCCACGAGTAGCCAGGAGATTTAGTCCCTATGCTAAGAGTGAATGCACAGTAATTTTTGCATCAAAAACGTATTTGTAACTACAAACAAATGTAGTGAATGTGTCAAAAGAATTAGTTATTCAAAGGAGATGCTGGCCATCACCAGCTAGTAAGAAAGCTTTACTTTATATTTTAATATTGCAATATTTATTTATTTATTTGAGCGGGTCTGAAGTCCCATAGAATATTTATAAATATTTATAACGATGTATTATAGTGACCATTGCCTTTTATAAAATACCAATAAACTCTTCCTTCTGTCAGAGTGGTGGATTTTGCGTTGTTTTTCAAGCCCCCCATTTCAGAAAAAACTTGAATGGACAAATGGTAGTACCTGCGTCTGATAATGTGAGCCCTACTGTCCTCTGTGATTCTCACCTTCATAGACTGCAGGTTCCTGGGTGTTTCATACACTACACCTGTGAAAGTTGTGTGAAAGATGATGAGAAAAATAAAGCCTTAGTGGGTCTAAACTGACTGTGAAGAGATTGTCACCTGTACTGGGAAGCTGCTTCTGCAACACAAAAGTAATGGAAAACTTCTGGTCTAGCAGTTCAGTCCTACTGGGAAATGCTTGTGATCCTGACTCGATTTTATAATAAAAGGCATTAGGTAAATTACTGTTACTTCTGTCTTACTGCTGCTCATACAAAGTATTTTTTCTCCATTCATAAAGCCATGATCAGGCTGTTTTGCAGCAAACAGTTCAGAGATTGAAAAAATTGCAGATACTCCCTTTCTGCAATGGTATCCAGGCCCACAAAGACCTAAGAGATACCCTCAAAATGGCAAAGGGCCCATGGGTCTGATAAATTATCTCCTTGTAGTGCTCCCTCACCACAGACACTCTGTGGCTCTCTGTACTGTACACTCAGTTATAGTCATTAGTAGCATCCTTTGCATCTTCCATGGTGCCAATACCAAGAGAAGCATTGTATTACTATGTACCACAGTACTGTTGCACTTTGTGGCTAAGAAGAGATTGGTCTTCAGTGGGAGAGAGAGCTCAGGTAGGTGGGGGGGGTCTCTCCTCTCTCCTCCAAGACCCCTTTCTCCTCCCATTGCTGTAAGTTTAAGCCTGTATACTTTAAAGAGGAAGAAGCACAGCAGGAATATTTAATAAGGATTGAAACACATGAGAAACTTTATAGAAACTTAATAAAAAAATCAGCTTGTATCATTTAGTTTCCTACACATTTGAAATCTCAGCACTGACTTGGGACCTTTCGAGCTCGTTCACAGTAAGGTGTGCACAGGGAAATAAAAAGAAGCATGCTGCAGAGCAACCATACCATGAAGAAGAAATGGACTAGGAGATTTCTGGAATGTATGGAGGATAACTTCTTCACACAGGTGATGAGGGAACCAACCAGGGCAGGTACTCCACTTGACCTATTGTTTCTTAACAAGGAAGGTCTTGTGGGGGGGTGTTGGCTGGAAGTAATCTTGGGCACAGTGATCTGGAGATGAAAAAAATTCACAATCCTTGGGAAAGCAAGGAGGGTGGTCAGCAGAACTCTGGATTTTGGAGGACTGCTTTTGGCCTATTTAGGGACCTTGTTGAGAGTGAGTCACTTTGGAGGTAGTTCTAAAGGGCAAAGGAATCCAGGAAGGCTGGACATTCTTCAAGAGTTAAATCTTGAAGGCACAGGAGCAGGCTGTCCCTGTGTGTCAAAAGACAAGCTGGTGAGGAAGAAGTTCTTTTGGAACTCAGAAAGAAAAAAGAAAGTTGGAAGAAGGTTGCAGACACCATGGGAGGACTACAAAGATCCTTTATTGCTTGTGGGGAGAAATATAGTGATTAGAGATGAGTAAAAGGCTGCAGTGCTTAATACCTTCTTTGCCTCAGTCTTTATTAGTAGGACTAATTGTTCATGGGATATCCAGCCCACTCAGAGAGAAGACAGAGACAGGGAGAAGAATGAAACCCTTATAAGCCAAGAGGAAATCTGAGGAACCTGATCTTCTATGATAAGATGACATGCTTACAGGACAAGGGAAAAAGTGTGGTTGGTGTTTAGTCAGACTTCAGCAAAGCATCTGATACTATTTCCCATAGCATTCTCATGAAGGAACTGGCTGCTCACGGCATGGATGGATGGGCTATTTGCTGGGTAAGAAATTGTCAGAATGGCTGGGCCCAAAGGATAATTGTGAATGGAGTTACATCCAGTTGGAGGATAAGTGGTGTTCCCCAGGGCTCAGTCCTGGGGACAGTTTTAAGATTTTTATCAACGATCTTGATGACGGATTGAGTGTTCCTTCAGTAAGTTTGCAGACGATGACAAGTGAGGTGGGACTGACAATCTTCTTGACGGTAGAAAGACTGTGCAGAGGGCACTGGATAGGCTAGATCAATGAGCTGTGTCAACTGTATGGCATTCAACAAGGCTAAGTGCCAGGTCCTGCACTTGTGTCATAACAACCCAATGCAGTGGTATAGGCTTGGGGGAGAGTGACTGGAAAGTTCCCCAGCAGAAAAGGACCTGGGTGTATTGGTCAATAGCCGGCCAAACACGAGCCAGCAGTACTCAGGTGGTCAAGAAGGCCAACGGTATCCTGGCTTGTATCAGGAATAATGTGGCAGAGGACTAGGGATTCTGTGATTCCATGTCCATAGGCACCCACCAGTGACAGTTTCAGCTCTCAAAGAATCTTCTTTCACACCATCTCCCCCATCATGGTTCCTTCCTTCCTTTTGCAGCACCATGCATACTTTCTTTCTAAAATCAGACATGGAGAAGGGAGCCCATCCCACCTCAGGCTTACCATCTCTCTTGTCTATTGTGTAGTTTATGGCATCTGCCAGTTCCCAGTCTTTTGCTCCCCCTGGATTATTTCCGGATCTCAGCAGAATTCAGCCTTGATGTGTCAGAGAAGGATAATGTGGCACAATAATCACCTAATTAGTCTCACAACATTTTTCTCACTGTTCATTATTCTAACTCGCAAGTCCACATAGAACAACAGCTCCCACATAAATTCAGCTGTGGATTTTTTTATCTTCTTCTATACAACTGTGAATTGAATGGAGCATCTATTTACTTATGTAAGGATGAAAGGAAATTTAACCCAATGTGGCTTTAATCTAAATTATATTTCTTCTGACTCTCCCATCTGTCACACAGATGTGTACAGAGAACATGCCTCATGTCGGGTCATATGAGTCAATGTGCCACATGCTGGCCACAGATTATCATGTTGTCCCAAGTAACTTTAAATCAAACATAGCACACAGTGTTCAAAGAACAGGACCCCTAGGCTTTGGGGTGATGCAGAGATGATAAAGGCAGTGAGAACATAGGGAAGGAGAGAGCCCTGCTGCTTACCTTCCCTGCCTCGCACTGTGGGGTTGTCCTTCAGGAAGACCCAGACCTCCTGTGAACACCATTGCTGCTGATACAGAGCCCCTCAGAATCCAGGCTGGATCCTGGCAGTCCCCTCTGGAGAGCATTAAAATGTTCTCAACAGGAGCGTGCCAGTGTATAATATAAGTGTATAGTTTTTCAGATCTTCATATTTAGGCAGAACATTTTTTCTCCCTTCTGTTTTCCTTATAGTCATATAAGATACTAGAATCACATAGAATGCTGTTGGTTGGAAGGGATCTTAGAAATCAAGTTCCAACCCCCCTGCCATGGGCAGGGATGCCACCCACTGGATCAGGTTGTTCAAAGACCCGTCCAACCTGGCCTTGAACACCTCCAGGGATGGGGCATCCAGAACTCCCTGGGCAACCTGTGCCAGTGCCTCACCACCCTCATGGTTAAGAATTTCTTCCAAATATCCAATCTAACTCTACCCTCTTTTATTTTAAAACTGTTACCCCTTGTCTATTGCTACACTTCTTGATAAAGAGTCCCTCTCCATCTGTCATATAGGCCTCATTTAGCTACCAGAAGACCACTATAAGGTCTCTCTGGAGCCTTCTCCAGGCTGACCAACCCATGTTCTGACCTGTCTGGTGTCCTTCTATGATGGAGTGACTCCATCAGATAACAAGAAGACCAACTGATGTCATCTACCTGGACTTCTCTAAGGCCTTTGACACAGTCCCACATGACATGCTGATCTCCAGATTGGAGGGATATGGATTTGATGGGTGGACCATCCAGTGGTTAAGGATAGGCTTGTAGGCTGCACCCAGAGAGTGGTGGTCAATGGCTCTGTGTCCAGGAGGAGGCCAGTGAAAAGTGATATCCCTCAGGGGTCTGCCCTGGGGCTGGTACTGTTTAACACCTTTATCAATGACACAGACAATGGGAGTGAGTGTACCATCAGCAAGTTTGCAGATGACACCAAGCTGAGTGGTGCCGTTGATACAACAGAAGGAAGGGATGCCATCCAAAGGGATCTGGAGAAGATTGAGAACTGGGCTCATGTGAACCCAATGAGGTTCAACAAGTCTAAGTGCAGGTTGCTGCAACTAGAGCAATCCCAACACGAGTACAAACTGGGTGAAGAGCTCCTTGTGAGCAGTTCTGCAGAGAAGGACTTGGGGGTTCTGGTAGATGAGAAGATTGACATGAGCCAGCAGTGTGCACTTGCAGCCCAGAAGGCCAACTGCATCCTCGGCTGCGTCAACAGAGGAGTGGTCAGCAGACTGAGGGAGGTGATTGTCCCCCTCTACTCTGCCCTTGTGAGGCCCCACTTGGGAGTGCTGTGTCCAGGTCTGGAGCCCCCAGCACAAGAAGGATGTGGATCTGTCAGAGTGGGTCCAGAGGAGGGCCACAAAGATGATCAAAGGTCTGGAATACCTCTCCTATGCAGAAAGGCTGAGAGCTTGGGTTGTTCTGCATGGAGAAGGCTCTGAGCAGACCACATTACAGCCTTTCAGTACTCAGAGGGGGCTTATAAAGAAAATGGAGAGCAACTTCTTGCTCAGGCAGATAATGACAGAAAAAGGGGGAGTGATTTTAAACTAAACGAGGGGAGATTTAGATTAGAGGTTAGGAGGAAATTCTTCACTCAGAGAGTGGTGAGGCACTGGAAGAGGTTGCCCAGAGAGGCTGTGGTCACCCCATCCCTGGAGATGTTCAAGGCCAGGCTGGATGGGGCTTTGAGCCACCTGGTCTAGTGGGAGGGGGGTCTGGGGTTTTGAGCCACCTGGTCTGGTGGGAGGGGGTTTGGAACTGAATGATCCTTTCTGGTCCTTTCCAACCCAAGCTGTTCTATGATTCTATCGTCTGCATGCTTGCTGAAGGTGCACTCAATCCCACTGTCCCAGTTGCCAACAAAGATGTTAATTAATACCAATCCCAACAGAAACCCCTGAGGGATTCCACTCATCACTCATCTCTACCTGGACATAAAGCTGTTGACTGCAACTCCCTGCGTGCAGCTATTCAGCAGATTCCTTTTCTACTGAGTGGTCCATCCATCACATCCATTTCTCTCCACAATAGAGACAAGGGTGCCATGCAGGACTGTGTCAAATGCTTTGCACAAATCTAGGTATATGACATCAGTTGCTTATACTGTTCCTGTCAACAGCTCCTTCAGGACAATGTTCTTTGGCTATGGTTTACATCTGTTTCTATTCTTCATGTATAGATCAGTTAAAACAGGCTTGAAATACTTGATTGTATTTTCACAGGTTTTACAGTACTCTGGGTGCTTTCGGGGCATATTGGTAGGACAAGACCCCACATGCCACTGCTGTGTAGACTATTGCCTACAACTGCAGCAAAATGCCATCACCTTAGTAGGAGATCAAGGAACCTGACCCGATATCAACCACAGGGTGTGGTCACTCTGGTGTGAAGTTACCTCTTGCTTCCTTACAGAGCTGACATGATGGTGAAAGACAAAGAGAAAAAGGAGAAGGAAGGGGAGTGGCTGACAAACAGCAGGTGACCATCTGATTACATAGTATTACTTGGCAGCTTGTCGTACTATGACAACTTCAAGCTGGATATGCCTTGGGAGCACAAAAGTTTGCAGAGAAGGAGGAAGGAAGTGTGTGACAGGAAAGCAGAAATGAGAGAAATAGCATGGAAATCTGAGGAAGGGAACACATAGCATCAGTACCAGCAGGCTATAGAGGTTCAAGAAGAGTGCAGTAGTTATGGACTGTGGTATAAGGAGCACATGGAGTATAAGTACATGGTACATGGAGCACATGTGGTATAAGGATCCAAGATCACCAAAGCTGAGAACAATGCATGAAATAAGAGTCATGCTGAGGTCCATACTGTTCGCTGTAGTTTGACTGCTTTTAGTATAAATGACCAATATGTAGATGAAAATCACAGGATAGTTGCAGATGTGCTGGAGAAAAATTAAGATGATACACCAGAGGGAAAAGTAATTACCTGGTTAAAAAAAAAAAAAAAAAAAGTAAATGTGATGTTCTGAGCTGTTCCACAGAGTTTGGGATGAATCTGGACCTATTTAAAGTGAAATACAAATGCACAAATATCCATGTTGTGACCTCAACGTTGGGTCATGAAATGTCTGCAGTACATGCTCTGCTTCCAGTAGATGGATATACCAGAATAAAGCAGGCAGAATCTCACAGTTGGTATTTCATTAAAGTACCCTTTTATAGAGAAAAAAATAAAGTGGCCTACTTCATTTGCCTGGTTGGGGTTTTGGAATTAGAGTAGCTTGATGTAACCTTATTCAACCTTCTCTCTAGAGGTCCTCATATTGCCTTTGGCCAGCGCTCTCTTCTCCAGAGCAGATGCAAGGACAAGGAGCAGAGGGGATTAAGCTAGACACTTACACAGCCCCCAGCTATTCCAGCTATTGCTGAATTTCACCTCATTACAAATTGTGTAATTTTACAAACTACTCTTCAGTAATAATCCTGTAATCCTTTCCTCTTCCCAAACTTTCAAAATGAATACAGCAACAAGCTTGTAAGATTTTCAACAATTTTTTCCTTCATTCTTTGTTTAATAATAACAGACAGCAGAGTTGCATAAAGCCCAAAACAAAGTTTTTGCAAAACATTGATAAGCCCTTTAGTTTCCTTTTGGTATAGGCGAGCCTGCTGGTGGACTTGCCAGCACTAGATCAAAGGCTGTTAGTGTTTTATGTATAATCACAGAATGTTAGGGATTGGAAGGTACTTTGAAAGGTCATCTAGTCCAATCCCCCAGATGGAGCAGGAACACCTAAATCACATCACACAGGAACACATCCAGGCAGGTTCTGAAAGTCTCCAGAGAAGGAGACTCCACAACCCCCATGGGCAGCCTGTTCCAGTGTTCTGTCACCCTCACTATAAAAAAGTTTTGTCTCTTATTTAAGCAGAACCTCCTACATTCCAGCTTGCACCCATTGCCCCTTGTCCTATCATTGAGTATCACTGAGAAGAGCCTGGCTCCATCCTCCTGACACTCACCCTTTACATATTCATAAACATTAATGAGGTAACCCCTCAGTCTCCTCTTCTCCAAGCTAGAGACCCAGCTCCCTCAGCCTTTCCTCATAAGGGAGATGCTCCACTCCCTTAATTGTCCTCATGGCTCTCCACTGGACTATAAAGAAGCACTAAGTACCTCCTAGCATGAGTCACACCTGCTGAGCATAAAACATAAGCTCCTACAACCACTATTTTTTCTGCTCTCCTGCCTGCTGTGCAGGCTGTGGTTGAGTTCTCTTCATCACCTACCATTCTGTTGTCTTTCCTACCCTTGTCTTCATCCTTACCTTGATTTAACAGGGATTCACTCTTCTTTGATTTCTTGCCTGATTCTGTGCTTTTCAGAAGACCACAGACCCTCTGAGAAAGTCCACAAATAGGAGAGGAGGAAGAGGCTTTTGGGAGGATTTATGCTGAAGTTGCAAGACAAGAAACATTTCAGCAGCACATAAGCACAAGTGATTTTCACAGGGATGAATTAAATTTTATTTTTATTAATCAAAAACAAGAGCTGCATAAATAAAAAAAGCCTGCTAGTCACAGGCCTCATTCAATACCAATGAAGGTAGTGAGGCTACTCATATATGAGAACCCTGAAGGTTTTTACTTGGAGTTGCTGTCCTTCCAGCAGAGGAAAATGAAGCATGAAAGTTCACACCTGCTTCAGACTCCTGTCCCTGATGACATTGTTTTAGATACTAAAGCATGATGATTCACAGCCCAACCAGAACTTTATTTCCTTTATTCTTTTAATTTTCCAAGTCTTCACTAACCTACCACATCCCATTCTACTTTACATTGATAAATGCTTAATCTGGGTAATAACTTACAGAAATCTGAGAATTTGATTATTAACTTTATTGAGGAAAATGTGATTTTGCTGAAGCAAGAGAAAGCTCCACACTGCAAGCAGCAGACTGAGTAAGCACACAAACCTGTTCCAGAACTCTAGGCAAAACTCCATCCCCAACAATTCTTCACTTTATTTGAACAACCTCTGGTGCATAAGCCAGGAGACTGCTTGCTGAGGCAAAGGAACAATCCTAGACACAGCACAAATGTTTTCAGAACTGATTTTAAGACACAAGAAGTAGTAAGATCAGCAATATAACTAAAGGTAACCTCAAATTCTATGATTTTTGATGCTTTACTGTTGGAAATCCTTCTGCAGAAAGCCTCTCCTCCAGCCCTATTCTGAACATAGAAACAAGATGCAAGACTTGTAATATTCATCTGCACATCAGTGAATTTCATTCTTGTCTTAGCTTTCAGGGTAAGCAACTTGCCTAGGAAGGTACAGTTTAGAAAGAGGAGCTTTCTTATGTGAAATCACAGAATGGCTTGGGTTGGAAGGGCTCTTAAAAATTATCTAGTTCCAACCCCACTCTACTGCCATAGGCAGGGATGCCACCCACTAGATGAGTTTGTCCAGGGACTCATCCTGGTCTTGAACACCTTCAGGGATGGGGTATCCAAAACATCTATGGGCAACCTGTTCCAGTGCCTCACTGCCCTCTGAGTGAAGAATTTCCTCACAGTATTGCATCTAAATTTTCCCTCTTTTAATTTAAAACCATTCCCCTTGTTCTGTCATTATCTGATTGAGCAAAATATTGTCTACCCACTCCTCCCAAAACTAAACAAGCATTAAACACCAACTCCTGGACCTATTGATAAGAGGCAAACTTTTACAAAATGCCGTTGGTGTTTATCTAAGTAATGAAGGGCTTTGATTTAACGTCATTGGCTTGCATTTTCAAGGTAGAATTACATTTCTCGGCTCCTCCTCAAAGGTGACAAAAATTAGTGTTGCAGGTGCAATCTCATCAGTGCTCGTACAATGGCATTAGTGTCTCTGGTCAAGGTAAGGAGTCATCTTTCAGGATTAGGCTTATCTTTCTAAATACAACACCAACTACCCATAGTAAGTCAGAGATTTATATTACACAAATTGTTCTCCTCTGTTGTTCTCAGCAACTTCCATCTTAGAGTGGGCATTCTTGTCACTGGTTTCAAAGTGCATGAACTTGCAGTCTGTAGCAGCTGGCTTTATGAGATTTCTTTAATCCCATGCCTCAATTTCATCATTTCTTTCCCTACGTGATATTCTGATCCACTTATTGATGATGCCCCCCCACTTTCCACATTCCTATATTTTTACTAAAAGTCATTTAAAAAAGCCCCATGAGGAACCTACTCTGAGTGCTCAACTTCAAATGCTACTACTTAATCATATGCCTGGAAACTGCTTGCATACCTATTTCACTTTCTTTCCCTAGTAACATTTTTTTCCAGTTGAGCTGAGGGTTCACACCACTGGATTGTATCATGTGTTCAATTAAAATTCACCTGGATCATATTCCATCTCTATTCCCTTGCCTAGACATCAGTTATTTCAAAGAACTATCAGTTTAATGTGAACTACCTATGGCAAAACCTTATTTAATTATATCCCGGGTTTCATTTACCACTCTGCTTGGAATTACATTCTCCTTCAGAATTTGTTCTAAAGCTTTGGATGTTAAGATCAAGCTAACTGTTCTGTAGGATTACTTTGTCCTCTGTTCTCTACTAAAAAATATTTTATTTCCTATTCTCTAGTCATACAGTTCCACACCCAACTTGACAGACCTATTTAAAATTCTTGCTTTCACACATGTAAATGTAGATGTGTTTTCAGTATTCTGGAATAAAGATTAGTCATTTCCCCTGACAGAAGCATACTAAATTCTTTATTTTTTTTGCTTTAAATGCAGTATTTCCCTATCCTCAATCCCATTATTCATCTTCTTTTTTACCCTAGTGTTCAACACTACTGTAAATGAAGCAATGCATTTTGGAGATATAATTCAGAACTACCTAATCTCTATTCCACACACTGCAACAGTTCTGAAACTCTTTCCCTTGCTCTATATTTAGATATATGCGTATTTCAAGCTCTTTTTGCTACTTGTTTTGTTATGCCAATTCTCAGTTTCATAACTAAGATACAACTTTCTCCATGATACAGCTTTCTCCCTACACTTTATAGGGTTTCTTCCCACTATTAGTAACTCTTTATGAAATTATTATTCATCTAATTGGGCCTAAAGGCTCTTAAGTATTAAGCTGACCTCACTAAATTTGCAACATCTCCCTTTCTGAAATAAAACCTTCACACTTCTTCTATTTAGCTAGAACTTGATAAACCAACTTGGTACCACAGTAAAAGACTACCATGTCCCATCATGGTCCCAGATGGGTTCTGCTTGGGCTCTAATACGCTACTTCAGTGAAAGTAATTACCTATTCCCAACTCTTTTTATTTATTTTTTAAATCCTTGGGGCTTCTGGTATCACCCTCTGCCTGTATTCTCAAGGCCTGTGCTATAAACCTCTGATAGTGCTCTCATGGGTCCCACTACAAGCTTCCGGTGTTCAGGCCGGCCATATTAAGTCTCAAACATGGCCTTCTACATGCTAGGGAATCCCAGAGATGTTTACAAGTGACATTAGAGTTATCGCAGGGCATGAGGCCTGCCTGAACAACGTTAGATTTACCACACACATACAGATCATCCACACAGGTCTGTCATATCCACAGATGTCAGGGAAACAGTTCATTTGTGCTCATGCAGCTGTTATTTGCCTGGGATTACTATATATCCAAAAACCTCAGGCTTATGGCCGAAGCACTCACAAGAGGGACACATCTAAGGAAAATTTGACATATTTCAAGCCCAGTCATATGGGCTGTGCATCCGAGGCAGTCTCATGAAATACCAAAAGCTTGGATAAAGAATGCATCGGATCTAAATTCTATAATTAAAAAAAAAAAAAAAAAGAGAACCAAACTATTGAAAGGACAGAGCTATGTCTGAAAAACAACACCAACAGAACTGTGGGAATAAAGCAAGTATCTTGAAAAAAGGCATTTACTTTAGAGGAAGGAAACAGTGATAGTATCAGCACACTGCCAAAGTGCATGCCTGATGACTGCTAGATAGTTATCATACTTGCTAGGAGATGGTGTTGCTGGAGCCCAAACTAAGGAATAAGTGGAACTTTGAACTCACCTTTGTCTCTTCTGTCACCTTTTCCAAATCAAGCTTGGCCGCATAAAGCAATGCTCAAGCACGAAAAAGGGACTCCGACTCCCTACATTTTGAAGCATCACTTTCTTGGGAGTAGAGTACCATTGAACAAATAAACAGCAAAATAAAACATTAGCTTAAAGAGGGGACTGAGTTTCTTGATCTTGGCAACTGCTGTAGTCACCCTTTCCTTCTCCTGTTGTTCAACTAGGGAAGGCTGCCAAGATACGTTTTATTTTAATCTTCCCAAGTTTAAAAGAAATTTAAAATAAGCATCAGTTCTCTCAGAGCTCACTAAAGGCCATTAAATGGGCAAGCTAAGGTGTTTCTGACTTTTATTTCAGTTCTGTTTTCCTACAAAAGTAGGAAAAATATGTGACTTTCTTATCACATGAAATTCTCGTCATCCTAGGAACCTCTTTAATAGCTCAATCTGCTTTCACAGCCTCTCTTACATCTTGGCAGCTACTACTGAAAATCCAACCTGTAGTTAAGGCCTTGTCTCCCACTGCTAATTAGAGACTGCCATTTCACAAAGATAAAATATTCATTTTCCACTACTGAGTAATCCCTCAAATACTTATGTTCTGTTACTATTCCTAATGGAACCACCTCTAACTTCAACTCTCCTTTCCCATTACCCCAATAAACTTTAGAGTACAAATGTACAAGATAATGATTTTCTTACAAAAACAAGAAAGATTTAATCTTAGCATCAATTTCAAGACTTAAATAGAACAATACTATACACAGATGTAAAGATAAAAGGTTAAGAATTTACTTCAGAAGCTATCAAAATTACTGATTCACTTTTTAATGCATGCATTCAATGTAACCACAGCTAAAGAAAAACTATTGCTGTATATTATATACACAAATCCAGACTGGACAGAGAAAGGATTGAAAGCTGCCCTGATGAGAAGGACCTGAGGGTGCTGGTTGATGAGAAGCTCAACATCAGCCAGCAAAGTGCAGTTGCAGCCCAGAAAGCCAACTGTATCCTGGGCTGCATCGAAAGAAGCATGGCCAGCAGGTTAAGGGAGGTGATTCTCCCCTTCTACTCTGCTCCTGTGAGACCTCACCTGGAGCACCGCATTCAGCTCTGGGGCCCCCAGCACCAGAAAGAGCTGTTGGAACTAGTCCAGAGTAGGGCCATGAAGATGATCAAGGGTCTAGAGCACCTCTCCTGTGAAGACAGACTGAGGGAGTTGGGGTTGTCCAGCCTGGAGAAGAGAAGGCTCCAGGGAGACCTTGTAGCAGCCTTATAACACCTAAAGGGGACCTAAAAGAAAAAAGAGGAGGGAATCTTTGTCAGGGGGTATAGTGACAGGACAAGGAATAATGGCTTTAAATTAAGAGGTGGTATGTTTAGATTAGAGGTTAGGAGGAAATTCTTTACTCAGAGGGTGGTGAGGCACTGAAAAAGGTTGCCCAGAAGAGTTGTGGATGCCCCATTCCTGGAGGTGTTCAAAGCCAGGCTGAATGGAACTCTGGGCAACCTGGTCTAGTTGGAGGTATCCCTGCCCACAGCAGAGGGGTTGGAAGTGGATGATCTTTAAGGTCCCTTCCAAGGCAAACCACCCTATGATTCTACAGTTCCACAATTAGGAGAAGCTACAGGATCACCTAGGCCAGTATCCTGTCTCCAACAACAGCATGAGACTACATTTCAAACACCTACAAATACATTAAAGATGATAAAACATATTGTAGAGATAGAAACAAAAATCTCTAAAGGGAGAAGTATTACACAAAAAGTAGCAAATGATTTGACCAGTAAGCAGATTTTCTTATATTTACCTCATCAGCAAAAGCAAAATGTTACTAAGCTTGGGGGTAGCAAGAAAGTAAAAGAAGCCTTTCTAGGCTAAGGAAAGCACATCTCACCAACATATCCAAAAAAATATACTGACTTTAGGAGGCAAATGTATTGGGTCCCCAGTCACTTCCTAGATGTGGAAGGATGCACGTTTTTAAATTGGTTACTTTGATTCAAAGAAGTATTAATGGAAATGGCTGACAAAATTCAGGACATGGTAATTACAGAAAAGTTCAAGCTATTTGAAGCACCAGTAGGATAGCCTCTCACTATGTAGCTAGCTTCCCTGAAATAAACATGAACTGTCAGAGACAAGCAAATTAAGAATGAACTCTCCTTCTACTGTCTTTCATAAACTCTTTTAGTAGACATAATTAAAACTTGTCCATCTTCTTCAGTTGTAATGATCTAGTATTCAGGAGCCATCTAGTAAGATGTGTTTCACAAAAAGCTTTTGTGCAAAAGCCCACATTCCCATTTTTCCATCATATGTACATTTCATTTAGTATGTCAAGAAATCAGGAACTATTTCTTCTAAAATCTTTGGACACTTAAATAAGAATCTTGAGCAGTTCCTCAAGCTACCACTGGCATATCTTTTCTTTAATTATTTGAAACAGGACTTTTATAATTTCACAAATACAAGTTTACTATTCAGGTGGTATTCATGTCAATAATGGCTAGCTTACCAAGTTTTTTTCCAGTTGGCTGATTTTTCTGGAAAAAAAATATTTTCTAAACATTTTACTGTGACAATCTGAATTTAAAAAAAATTTACTTCTGAATAACACTGAAACCAAACACTTGAGAACACCTTTGTTTTGAACAAGGTGTTGCTTATATACAAGTCATTTTGACTAAAGCTTGTTTTTATGTTATTAAGAAATCTTAAGTTTTCCAGGATCATATATTATGAAGATTTCTTTTTTGCTGGGACAACCTTATTTATAAAATTGTGCCCAGATATACTTGTACATTTATGAACTGCCTCAAATTGGAAAATAAGAGCCATAAGGAAGAGGGTTTTCCTCTCTATCTATAAATAAAGGAAAGCAGCTGATCAATCAGTAACAAGGTTTACCAATGCGTAAGTTCAATACGCACCTCTGATTTAAATTTGCCAACCCAATTTTAAGAGCCCAGTTCTTCTTACTATGTAATGCCTTACAGGACGAAAGGCTAATCCCTGCTGACATGTGTTACTAGTACCCATTTTCACACATCAGGCACACTGCTTCTCCTCTCTGTGAATTAGTTGCCAGACACAGCAGCAGCTAGGTGGTTTCATCATCATTTACTAGATAAACAAACCCCACTGCAAGTAAAAGCCCTAGGTTCATTTCCAGGTTTTGGAGAACTCTGCCATACAATGCTAACTCTGATTATCACAATGCAGAAGACTTCACACTTTATCCTCCACATGCTAGTTGCATTAGCATTGGACAAACAACACAGAACAGAAGCAGACCCCCTATTCAGTGTTCACATAAGAATCAAGACAACTTACCTATTGAACCACAGTCACAGGAATGTAAGAAGCAAAGTACAGCCAGGAGAGTGAGATTAAACAGTTCTGTTGCTGGATTTTAGCAGGACAGCCTTTTAGTACATGTACTGACCTGTTCAACCAAACAATGGCAACCTCTCTTTTCTCCTTAAAATTCAAGCATCTGCTTCAAGACAAAGGAGTCAAATTGGTTAAAATACACAATAGTACATTAAAAGAAATACACAAAATTAGAACTTCAAACAGTTAATTTCATACAGTTGCAAGTAGTTTAAGTGTATCCCTACCATTTTAACATTAGTGTTTTTTTCTTGTTAAGAGTTAGGTAAGCACAAATCCATCAGGCCTTCATGAGTACACAAGTGCTATATTTAATTATTAAAAAAGTAGCCTGGACTTTTTCAGAAAAAAACAGAAGCTATATTATCTGAGTACAGCTTCATCAAGTATTATTAACAAGAAATTTTATTTCAAAGGAAATACAAAAGAAATGGAGTTCTGTTCAGGAGCCTTTAATTAATTTTTACAGGCTTAAATATGCAAATGAGGAAAAGATGTTTGGAGATTATAAATAACATAAATCAGATAAGCTTACGCATTAACACTACAAACACCCCAGTGGGGAAGGTATGCAGCACTAACAGTAGCTATATGCAATCAGTCATCAACAATCAAGCAATCAAACTTGCCTAATTCTAGGCAAAAATATTCATCCATTAAGTGTATGACTGCAATGGACAACAGGATGCCAGTCAGGTACAATTTACCATATTGATAAGGTTGCTTTTTGGAATAGAGGCCATTGTTTCAACTATGTGCACATGAGGTTCCTCATTCTGCTTACAGTTAAAAATAAGTACTTTACGTTTGTGTACAGTGCTCTGCAACAGAGGTCTCAACCACACTAACAATTTCTTACAAAACACTCCTGCGAGGTAGGTATATCATCATCCCTGTTGGGAAAATGGAAAAGAGGTTTGCCCAGAGTCCCACAGTTATTTAGTATCAGAACCAGGAACACATCATCTGACTCTGTACCAACCTTTTCCACTAGGCAACACCCCTTTTTAAGTTATACTATTGCATTCAAAAAGATTATTTCAAAACAACAAGTGTTAATACTACAATATAGCCTTTTGTAGTAAAACAAGAATACAGTATAGTTCATTTTTTTTTAGGTACCGTTACTCTCCCCTACCCCAACTGCTTTACCTGGAGATAACTATTTAGATATTTATGGACTAACAAAAAGCAATTTTAAAAAATATTCACTGTAGGAGCAGGCATGCAAGTGACTGGATGTTACTGTTCATTAAGAACATGTGTTGTTTCTCCAGCACCAACTTATACATGTACTGGAAGCATGCAAACTGAATGTTAATTTAAGACCATAGGCAGTTGCATGTCTTCAGTCTTGCAGTTTAGTGCCAATAACTCCAGTCGATCTTGTTAATTACTATAAATACCTTTCCCAAGCTTAATATAATGGTGACTGAAAACCACTCACCCCTATAAAAACTCTTAAAACACTTTCTGAGCTACACATTCAGCTCCCACATCCACCAAGTGAGAGTCTTGATTAAGACAAACACACCTGATTTCAGGTTCTAATCTACTTCCATTTTGAAGTTTTATAATGAAGTGACTAACTCCTGTATTGGGACTGACAGAAGACAACTGAGACTTTGTTAAATTTGCTGGCAAAGTACACTTGAGATCTGAAACAAAATAACCAATCCAGTTCCTCATGTAGGCTCCATGACTCACCACTAAGATATTGGCATCTAATACTTTAGAAGTTCCACCGTTATCAGAGCTAAGTCCTGATTCACTGCAGTGATTCGTCCAAGGGAAAACTGACTGTTCTTCAGATGTTCCTGAGCTTCTGCTTGCTGCACCATGCATCTCTCGCTCTTTCTGTTCCACTTCAACAACTAGCTGACATAGAAATTCAAAAAAATCCTTTGCACGTTCTCTTACCTAAAGAGAAAATAAAGGTCAGAAGAGTACATTGTGAAGAATGCAAGAGATTTTAGCTTTCAGAAAACATAGATACAACTAGTTCAGATAAAATATAAACATTTATCACAGACAAGACTCTGAAAGCACTGGTAAGGTAGTGAATGTTGTGAAAATCAGGTGGTGTTATCGTCCATCCCTACGGTGGCAGGGAGGGGTACAAAGTGGACACAGAAAGCCCACCTGTTAAACACGTGGCTCAGGGGCTGGTGCCAACACAGAAATCTTGGGTTTTTCGACCATGGGGCACTTTACTCGACACCCGGCCTGATGGCTGCAGACAGGTCCCTATCTTTTAGGGGAAAACGGATCCTGGCCCAGGAGCTGGCAGGGCTCATTGAGAGGGCTTTAAACTAGGTAAGAAGGGGGACGGGGCTGAAGCAAGGATTGTTGGAGCTGTGCCAGGGGGAACAATAGCAAGGCCGGGGGATAAGGCAATGGCCCAGCTGAAGTGCATCTACACCAATGCACGCAGCATGGGTAACAAACAGGAGGAGCTGGAAGCCGTCGTGCTACAGGCAGGCTATGACTTGGTTGCCATCACGGAGACGTGGTGGGACCACTCTCATGACTGGAGTGCTGCAATGACTGGCTATAAACTCTTCAGAAGGGACAGGCAGCACAGAAGGGGTGGTGGTGTGGCTCTCTATATTAGAGAGTCTCTCGATGTTGTAGAACTAGAGGCTGGGAATGACAAGGTCGAGTCCCTCTGGGTTAGGATCAGCAGGGCCAACAAGGCTAGCGTCCTGGTCGGGGTCTGTTATAGACCACCGAACCAGGATGAGGAGACGGATGAGGAGTTCTACAGGCAGCTGACAGAAGTTGCGAAATCGTCAGCCCTTGTTCTCGTGGGGGACTTCAACTTCCCTGACATATCCTGGGAGCACAACACAGCCCAGAGAAAGCAGTCTAGGAGGTTTCTGGAGAGCGTGGAAGATAGCTTCCTGACGCAGCTGGTTAGTGAGCCTACTAGGGGTGGCGCCTCGCTAGACCTTCTCTTCACAAACAGAGAAGGACTGGTGGAGGATGTGATTGTCGGGGGCTGTCTTGGGCAGAGTGACCACGAAATGGTGGAGTTCTCTATTCTTGGCGAGGCCAGGAAGGGGACCAGTAAAACCACTGTACTGGACTTCCGGAGGGCTGACTTTGAGCTGCTGAGGACACTGGTTGGCAGAGTCGCTTGGGAGGCGGTACTGAAGGGCAGAGGAGTCCAGGAAGGCTGGGCGCTCTTCAAGAGGGAAATCTTAATGGCGCAGGAACGGTCTGTCCCCACGTGCCCAAAGACGAGCTGGCGGGGCAGAAGACCAGCCTGGCTAAACAGAGAATTGTGGCTTGAGCTTAGGAGACAAAGGAGGGTTTATAATCTTTGGAAAAGTGGGCAGGCCACTAAGGAGGACTATAAGCATGTTGCGAAGCTGTGCAGGGACAAAATTAGAAAAGCCAAAGCTCATCTGGAGCTCAATCTGGCTACTGCCGTTAAAGATAACAGAAAATGTTTTTATAAATACATCAACACAAAAAGGAGGACTAAGGAGAATCTCCATCCTTTACTGGATGCGGGGGGAAACTTAGTGACAAGAGATGAGGAAAAGGTGGAGGCGCTTAATGCCTTCTTCGCCTCAGTCTTTAGCGGCAATACTGGTTGTTCTCTGGATACCCAATTCCCTGAACTGGTAGAAGGGGATGGGGAGCAGGATGTGGCCCTCACTATACATGAAGAAATGGTTGGTGACCTGGTACGGCACTTGGAAGTGCACAAGTCGATGGGGCCGGACGGGATCCACCCGAGGGTACTGAGAGAACTGGCAGAGGAGCTGGCCAAGCCGCTTACCATCATTTATCAACAGTCCTGGCTATCGGGGGAGGTCCCACTTGACTGGCGGCTAGCAAACGTGACGCCCATCTACAAGAAGGGCCGGAAGACTGACTTGGGAAACTACAGGCCTGTCAGTTTGACCTCAGTGCCAGGGAAGCTCATGGAGCAGATTATCTTGAGAGTCATCACGCAGCACTTGCAGGGCAAGCAGGCGATCAGGCCCAGTCAGCATGGGTTTATGAAGGGCAGGTCCTGCTTGACGAACCTGATCTCCTTCTATGACAAAGTGACGCGCTGGGTGGACGAGGGAAAGGCTGTGGATGTGGTCTACCTTGACTTCAGCAAGGCTTTTGACACCATTCCCCACAGCATTCTCCTCAGGAAACTGGCTGCTCTTGGCTTGGACTGGCGCACGCTTCGTTGGGTTAGAAACTGGCTGGATGGCCGGGCCCAAAGAGTCGTGGTAAATGGAGTCAAATCCAGTTGGAGGCCGGTCGCTAGTGGAGTCCCCCAGGGCTCGGTGCTGGGGCCGGTCCTCTTTAATATCTTCATCAATGATCTGGATGAGGGGATCGAGTGCACCCTCAGTAAGTTTGCAGATGACACCAAGTTAGGTGCGTGTGTCGATCTGCTCGAGGGTAGGAAGGCTCTGCAGGAGGATCTGGATAGGCTGCACCGATGGGCTGAGGTCAACTGCATGAAGTTCAACAAGGCCAAGTGCCGGGTCCTCCACCTGGGGCGCAATAACCCCAAGCAGAGCTACAGGCTGCGAGATGAGTGGTTGGAGAGCTGCCAGGCAGAGAAGGACCTGGGAGTGATGGTTGATAGTCGGCTGAATATGAGCCAGCAGTGTGCTCAGGTGGCCATGAGGGCCAACAGCATCCTGGCCTGTATAAGAAACAGTGTGACCAGCAGGGCTAGGGAGGTGATTGTCCCCCTGTACTCGGCTCTGGTGAGGCCGCACCTCGAATACTGTGTTCAGTTTTGGGCCCCTCGCTACAAGAAGGACATCGAGGTGCTTGAGCGAGTTCAGAGAAGAGCGACGAAGCTGGTGAGGGGCCTGGAGAACAAGCCCTACGAGGAGCGGCTGAGGGAGCTGGGATTGTTCAGCCTGGAGAAAAGGAGGCTCAGGGGTGACCTTATCGCTCTCTACAGCTACCTGAAAGGAGGCTGTAGCGAGGTGGGGGTTGGTCTGTTCTCCCACGTGCCTGGTGACAGGACGAGGGGGAATGGGCTTAAGTTGCGCCAGGGGAATTTTAGGTTGGATCTTAGGAAGAACTTCTTTACCGAAAGGGTTGTTAGACATTGGAACGGGCTGCCCAGGGAAGTGGTGGAGTCACCATCCCTGGAGGTCTTTAAAAGACGTTTAGATGTAGAGCTTAGGGATATGGTTTAGTGGGGACTGTTAGTGTTAGGTCAGAGGTTGGACTCGATGATCTTGAGGTCTCTTCCAACCTAGAAATTCTGTGATTCTGTAAAACTGCTCTGCCCTTCAAAGCCAAGGTTGAGAGCAGTTGCCACCATCCTTCTGCATGAGAGCTTAATGAAGAGTCAATCTCAGAATTAATATTTTACTTCTAAAGAGATTCCCTAATGGACAACCATTAGGTCAAGTCGTGTTTTTAGCTTGGGAAAATGGTTGGAAGAAGTCCTTTGGTTGGACTAAACTTTCAGTAGGATGTTCCTAAGTAAGCAATAGCTGTATCTGCATTAATGAAACAGCCTAGAAACCAGGGCACAAATACATAAATACCATACTTCATCTAGCGTTTCTCCTCCAGAAGGTGTGAATGCAGGACATTGTTCTCCAGAAGCGTTTGCCATAGCCTTGAGGTCAGTCAAAGGCCTTCCTTCTGCAACACCATATTTCTGTAAAAGGCAAGTTACAAAGACTAGGCTTAGCAAGATAAAGCCTTCACTATCACTTCCAATGCAAACATCTCTCACCAGATTTGTTTTCTGGATTCTCAAGTGTAATGTGCAGGTTTAACTACTTTTTACATTTAATCCCAATGTTGGGGGAAAAGTATCTTTATATCTGCTGTTTAGGTTAGAAGTATATATACGTTGGGTAGAGAAATACGTTAAGTGTAGCATCTCATTTAAAGGGCTAGCATTCAAAACACTACTTTCAGCCTGACCTTTGACTAGAGATTTTCTTATATTCTTGACACTCATTCTTAGTATACAAAATTCACGTCTTCATAACTGAGGTTACATTGCAAATACCTCTGTACATAGCCATTCACAGGAGGATAAACTCCACTTACTTCTCATTTACAGAAATACTACAAGGAATTATTTTTCACAAGCAACAAATATTTTTATCTATAGAATTCTGTAACTGTCACAAAACAATCCATTTTAAAAAACAAAGTTTTTGAAAAGGGAAGAGAGTAAAAGAAAAAACAGCACAAGTACTATATCTATTAAAAATAACCAAAGGGCCACCCCCCCCCCATTTTTTCAGGGCACACATTACTGCTGTTGACAGAGTTTTTAGAAAACAAGGAAGGAGAAAATGATCTTAAGAACATATGCTAATGGACTCAGAACATGCAATTAATCATCTTCAATGACACACTTATTCCTGAGACCTCCAAATGCAAGGCCCATATGAAAAACAGCAAAAAGAACCCATATATACCAACTAGTCATTCTGGACCACTAATAGTCACATTATAAATTAATATTTATTATCTCTAATATATTTTGAAAGATATACATGTGGATGTCTACCACCATTTTTAACCTTGAAAATATTTCCTAAGTACATCTCTTAACAGTGGCAAAACAAAGTAATACTTCTCCCACTGAAGATTAATACCTCACTACCACTAACAGATGAAAAATACATTCAAACAAAGCTCTGGTCCTTTCTTAGAAGGACTGAAGACAGTGAAAACAGTACAGTTATGAGTATTTTGAGAAACTAAGGACTTGTGCTGTACTGTCAAACTCTCAGTTACCCACATTCCATAGATCCAGATGCTGACAACTGGAAAACAGGTAAGTGCTTATAACTGATACTTTGATTTCTATGCTGTGGACACAGAATTTGCAGCCATAATAATTTATTATAGTCTTAGGAATTTAAATGTACTGAAACAAGTCTACTTTCAGTTCCCTTCTCTAAAGGGATAACTTGCAATTTAAGAACATTAAGATGTGAAGAAATAAAAGCTCTGACACTACTAAAAAGGAAATCCTACTCTTAAAAATAGGATTTTCTCCCATGAAAGCTAGGCACAAGATAATAAAACTTTCTTAATAGGATCAATGACATACATTCCTTTAAGCTTAAGTTTCTTCTCATGCTATTCAAACTTAATTTCAGTTATCCAGAGCAGCACCTTACGACTTGTGGCTTGCAGAAACCATATTGGCATTTCTATACATCAATACAAACACCATGAAAGGGGAAAAAAAAGTAACAAAATTAAGATTATTCTTCGTAAAACTGTATCACAGCCCACCATATTTTTGAAAACACCAGGTAGTTAAGCAATTAAAGAAGACAGAGGCATGTAACTTGCTGATTTCAGGGGGTGAACCAGAGTTTCTGTCAGAGAAAGAGATCAAAATGGGAAATGCTACAATCAAGTTCTTCTCTTTAAACACTTAGTTGCCTGCAGGCAATATGCAGTCCCACTTTTGGTTTTGTAGCATTTCAGAATTTAAAATTCAGCTGACACAGTCAGTGTAGCATCTGAAGGGTGACTCATACTAGCAGAAACAGCCAGCATCTGAGTTTATTCTGATCAAGACATAGTTAAAAACAGACAGGAGATACTATTACGCCTGTAATTAGATAAAGGGGCTAATCAGGAGAGCAGATTGTTCCATGACCAGCAGAAAGTTTTCCAATAGTCTTCATGCAAGTGAGAAGGTATAAACATAAAAAAACATCAGGTTGTGCCATCAGGCTAGAGAAAGGAGGCAAAGGGAACACCTTTAACATTTTATATACGGGGCTAGAAAGCATAACTAAGCTTTTTATTACATTTAAGGTAATTCCCTCCACATGCTAGTAATTCAATACCGAAATCACCAGAACACCACAGTTACAGCACTATCACTAGATCTTGGCTTTACTTCAGAATTCTGCAGTCAGGCAAACTATTTATAGTACCTGATGTAAAAAAAAAAAAAAAAAAAGATTCTTAATTATTAAATACACATCATATAGTGCTCTCCACTGTTAAATCTACAATTTAATAAGTCAAGATCAGCAGTAAGTTGCATTTTCAAATTGTTCAATATTAAAAACAAACCCTTTTGGCACTTACTCTCTCTCGAAGTCTTGCATCATACTTGATTTCCAAATCTTTGCAAAACTTATTTTTTCCTATAATTGTGGCAGCAGTCTAAAAAGTGAATATACAGTCACATCAATACCTAAACTATCTTACAAAACCACAACCTAAGTAAATTGCATTAATAGCACCCAAAAACCCAAGTACACAAGATTAAAAGTTTTCCAGCTAATAGCGTCTGTCAGAATCACATATATGGCCTGTGTCATGCCATAAAAGGCAGAAGTGTTGTTGCAATCTTCTGGAAGTTCTTTCCCAATTCAAAGTCCATAACAACTGGAGACACTTAGCACCCATGAAAAGCGGGCAGCTAGATGCACATCAGCAGCACAATTTATTGGCATAAAAAGCCACATCTCATCTTGAGTACACTGCCATTCACAAAGCAATCATGCCAACAAACACTTTACTTGTAGTACGTGGGTCATGCTTGCAAGCAGCGCATTCCTAAAAACTGATCAGTTACTCCAACTGCCAACAATATAACATCTATTGAATGAAATCACTTTCTGGCAAATGGCTACTTAATACACCTTAGAAATCAAATACTCTTGACACACTTAAGAGGAAGCAGGATGTTTGCTGGCAATATACAGAAGTGTCAGTCTTGATGCTCAGGAAGGAGACGGACACTGGATTATACACTTGGAAAAAAAAGATTATACTCACCTGCTTTTTGATAACACGGCCGTTGAGACAGAGAAAACCCAAAGAGCTCAGTTTGCTTTTAACAATGTCTGGATGCCCTGAGTTTCATATTTTCACATTCCAGGCCTATGTGCTCTTCCACACTGCTAATTTCTGAAGCTAGTCTTTGAC
>CM021765.1:78618094-78667195 GCA_011076525.1 Nettapus auritus | reverse complement strand
ACGACTAAAACATAATTATTTCATTTTCTAGCATTTTAAAGCCACATGATAAATTAAATGTTTAATACAGCACTGGGTCTATATTATTCCCCTTTTATATTCCTTTAGTACTGTGGCATAACCTTGTTTTTCTGTAGTGCTTCAGAACTGACATTTTAAGTGAGTGAAATTAGTGACATGTCTAGCCTTTACATGATCCAGTGCCAAATGACTCAGCTCTGACCTATCTCTATTGTAATACCATTAAAAAACAATTGCATTTTGCTATGATGGTAAGCGCCCAGCTGTGTTTCAAGCATGTTTTAAAAGTACAAGAAACAAATGTGAGTCAACACTGTTATTGTCTATCATCTTATAAATGCATGTTTTGGTACGGGTCCCTTGGCAAAAGCGACAGCTCTTCAGGCAAAATTTTGAGACTTTGTCTGAAGTTCCATAGCCTGGGCTTGTGAGAAAACAGCTCAAAAAGCATGAGAGTTCTGACCTACAGCCTCATGGCTTGGCTACTAGATAATGTTTCCTTTTATCATTGTTTAATACTCTTATCTTCTCTCTTGTCTTCTTCATCTTCATAGCATGCACATATATTTTTTTCCTGAGTGTTTTAACCTTGTTTTTCTTTTCTTCCTCTTCAGTAATTTATCTGCTGTCGCACATCATGTCAGCCTGTGATCATGACCCCATGTTTTAAACTGACCCACTGAAACAAAGTGTCTATAAAGCATAACTGCCAACACAAACAAAGAAACTCCTCAAATGAGGAATGGTGTTTCGAGGAAATCTTCTTAGGAAGAAAAATATTTTGTGGTGCTGGAAATTGAAAATTTTCAAACAGGAAATATTCTAATAAAAAAAATCAATTTTGAAAAATGTTGACTGTGTAATAAAGTTATTATCATATGGATTGCACATCACTAACATCAGACAATATCAGCAGGCCAGGAAAATTTGTCTCCTTGGAAGAAGAGCTAGCAATTAAAATACGCAAAATTGAAGTCATCATCTGGGCGGTATTCTCTACAGACCACTTATCATTTCAGGAGCTGATCTTCCTTCCTGCTCTGACAAGTTCACCAGCCCAGGAGAAACCGAAACTGAACTTCTGCAGAATTCTTTCCTCCCCCACCCCTCTCACTCCATAATGCAGTTCTCAAGGACATGCTGGCATGAAGAAATTCATGACTTGGTCAAATCCTAGCACAGAGATTGTGCTCTCACCAGTTCTTAAATTTGTCAGGCTGGAGAATATGGTTGTGTAATACCTTTACTGCAACTACCTTAATTGCTTTCATGGCAAAGCAACTTCAGGAAAGTGTTTAATTGTTTTTCAGATGGCTTTCAGTGATATATACCAGCTGCAAACAGCGAGCAGAGCCAGCCCCGTGTGGCTGTCCCGCTGGCCAGAAAACATCCAGTGCTCCTGCAACAGCACTCCAGGCCAATTTGCACAAACCCTGAAGTGTGAAAGTTCAGGTCACACTATCACGCCTTCTGGGTGATGAGGATGAGGACTTTCAGGCGAGCTGTAAGTGAGAAGTTTCAGTGAAACATTTTGGTTTCCGGAAGGCTGTGAAGCGCCTGACATCTCCTCCAGGAGTTCCAAGCAGCTGCAGTTGTGAGAGTTACGTTAGTGCCATCTAACGGCCCCTGTGAAATATGCACCTTTCGATTTTGCAGCCCAAGTCAGGTTCCCATTCGAGTTCTGCATGTCACTCAGATTACATATTTAATCGTTTTCTCCAGTGCTGCTAGCCATCAAGGAGAATCACATCCAGATTTTACAAAATACTGTTGCAAGTTTCTGTGACTTGAGGCAAAACCTTAATACCTAAACTTGGGGAAACAGATTGAGAGTATTCTCAGGGCACTCCAGAAAGATCAATACTTTGCCATATGTAAGAAGCAAATCCAAAGAAATTTGAGGAAGCTGGAAAAATTGAGAGAACCTACTTTTGTATGGGAGTGTTGAGTAATAGTCCTGATTCATTCCTTATCCTCCAGCTGGTTATGTCCCGCACACAGTTTTTTTGAGTGCTGAAAAACCCTAATGATCAAAAAGTTCAATCTGTTGCTCTTCAGAGATGGATGCTTGTTTCTTTCCAGCTAAACAAAACAGAGGTCTTGCTCTAAGAAGAGTTACTGAATAATCTGAGCAACTGTGGCTCCAAAAGTGGCCAGTGTGTTGATCTTTCTGTCTCTCCTTCACTGCTCTGTCCTAATGCTTCTTGTAGTTTCTGCATGTTATATTTTGGAAAAGCTCAAATAACATCCCAGTTTATTTTTAGAGAAGAATCAATATTAATATGGAGCTACCACCACATCAGTTCTACAGAAGGACAGACATTTAAGCAGACATTTTTCCCTTTTACTGTACTGCCCATCAACTCCTTTCTCCCTCTCTAGCAGGTTGCAGAACACAGAACAGCCCGTCTTGCCAAGCATATTGCATGTAGAGCTCTTACGTCATTATAAATACCTCAGCTTTACTCATCTTAATGTTTTAAGGTAACAGGTCTAGGTATAATGTGTCTGCTACCAATTCTACTATAATACTACTATTCCCCACTCATCTCTGAAAGTCAGAAGCCACAGAGTGCACCCGAAGCCCATGCTGAACAGTGCCCTGATGTTCTTCCTTGCATGTGTCTGTAATAAGATAGCCACAATTTTCAGTTTTCCCCTGGTTTTAGTGTAAAAATATTGTGGTACCTGTGCCCCTGCAACCACACACAGCTGAAATGCAAAGCACCTTTGGGAATCCTTTTAAATATAACATGACATTAAGAAAAAATGAAGGTTTTTTTGTTTGTTTGTTGTTGTTTTTTAAATATTTCAAGGAGGTACAAAGTAAGTGTAGTGCAGCCAACTTTCTCAAAAGATCCAAAGGGATCCCCAGTCTTTTTAAAATAAACTTTCCCTTAATTGGGAGAAATGATTCAGTGTGCTGTGGGGGACAAAGAACTAGAGCATAGCCTCTTTCTCTTAGTGCCAGCTGGCTGGCTGTGATTTGCAAAGCAGTGCAGAGAAGGCTCTAATATAATTTCTCTAAAAACTGAATGCAACTGCTTTATGTTTATGGCTGCAAGTAACTGTAGACTGTTGCAAACCTGTATCAGCAATAGTCACCTGCATTAGCAAGGCCGTACTCTTGCCTGGCCTGTTTCTTCCCTGTAAAATGTAAGATTAAAATACACGTTTTCTATCTTGTTATCTAGATTGTTATTAAGCAGTCCATGAGCTTGATACAGCATTTCATGCTCTTAATCTCTCCTGCTCTTTACCCACAAAACATTTGATTTGCAATACGTTTGAAAATTATTGTAATTTATACAGTGTGGAGACATTCTGTGCATCCTTCTAGACAAAGTATAATGGCTGATGGCCTCTGACTGCTGACAGTGACGTTCAGTGACCTAGACAGTCATATGTGTTTATTTTAATAGGACAAAGCACCATTGAAATGCCCAGGGGTTAAGTCTGTATTGAGAAAGATGGACTCATGATAACTCAGAATGAACTGAGGTTCATCCTTTTAAAAGTCAACAGTGGAGTTCTCACTGTCTTTAGCATGGATAGAATTTCATTCTGTTTGTACCGGTTGCATTAGGTTTGTAGGGCTTTTTGCTTCTTTAGAGCAGCATGGAATAAAAAGTGGCTCCATAGTTCATGGACAAATTATTTATTTATTTATTTATTTATTTATTAAACATAAAAGTCAGTCCAGCATGCAGTTGTTTTAAAGCAGGATTTTGCTTTGTGGTCCCTCCTTAAAATCCTCAGGCAGTCCTTATATAACATATAGGGATCATGATGGGTAGATATTGTTTGCAGATGGTAGGAAGATGACAATACAAAATAGTTTCACAGGCCACATAATGGAACTTAACCCTATTGTGTGGCTTCTCAGCATTCAGACCACTTTCTTTAAAGAACAGGAACAGCCTTTTTTCCAATTATTTTCAGTTTAGCTTCTGCACACTACATCCACTGATTTTGAAAACATACATTTATTTGATCTAAAACAGAAAATCTCTTCTTTGGTAAATCTAATTTTAGTAAAACCTCGAAAACACAAAGATGCAGAGCACATCCCTTAAGTTTCAGGAGGACTACTGGTGACACTACAGAAGGAAAAAAAAAAAAATGAATCTGACAAGACCTGTAATTAGGCCAGGCTCTTTGAGCTTTAAAACACAAATGGAAGGTGTAGGAAGAACTCTCACATGTTCCAGTTCTTTGGCACTTAGTTAGGCCTGAGAAATGCTGCAGATTGTTGGTAATGTTAAAGTGGTACCAGAGGAACACAAGGACTTGTTATGCGTTAAAATCTTTGTTGCAGATAACCTGTGAAATGAAGACTCACAGGTCAATTTCCATGGAAGATTTAAAAGACATTGCTGTAAACCACAGCTCTCATTTGTGTGATTATGACTAGAAGGGGCTTTATCTCCTGACTCATACCTCACAATTTCCATCATATTTCTTATCCCATGATTTTTTCTTCTATTTGTTCATATATATATGAATATATATATGAAGAAACATATGACCCCCTTCCTCCCATATATATATGTCATGTTTCTTCATTTTAGCAACGTGTTTTCCCTTTAAGTATTTTCCTTCTCCCTGTTCAATACATCTTGCTTTCATTTTCCTCTTCACTTTTCTTTCATTTCACTTCTCTACTTTTGCCTGTAGCATTATTTATTTCATGACAGTGTTATTTTTTCTCCAGTGTCTGCCTAAATACTTCATTCTTCAGTGCCTCTTGCTCTCCTGAAGGGCACCCAAAAGCCTGAAATTCATTAGAAAGGAGCACATTACTACTTGATGGCAGTGGAGAATTTCACCTACACCAGGGACCAGGCAGCCTTGGCAGTGCCTGTTTAACAGCGTTGTGGAGCAAGAGAGACAAAGGGCAGGCCAAACATGTCATGCATGCATCAAGTTGGTCAACCTACAGTAAGGTTAACCTCACCAACATGAGCTGTGATGAAAATGGGAAAGACAGAGAGGGTTTGCGTCTTGCCACTTGGTCAAAGGCTAAAGAAGACTTAGTGCATGGAGGCTTGTTTCTTCCCACTGGTTTCAGAATGTTGCACTACAGAATGTTGCAGTAGCCTTTAAAATACATCAAATAACTGGGTATTTAAATAAAATTTAAATTAGTTGCAAAAATGTGTACTCTATGTACTGGAGTACTGTACTGTACTCCATGTACTGTATGAACACTTTTCCACAACCTCAACTTAATTTCCACAAAATGTTTTAATCTAACAATTTACCATTTTTAGGATTTTTTTCTCCTTAAATCTCCCTGGACCTTTTTATGGAAGAAACAGCCAGAATTTTCCTTAAACAGTAGGCAATCATATAATTCTTTTTTTTTTTTTTTTTTTTTTTTTTTTTTTTTTTTTTGAGGAAAACTTCTGTGACTGCAACATTAAACAGTTCCCATTTTATGTGCCTGCTAACATGATCTATCCAGATAGAAGGCTCCAAAATCACACCAACTTTTGCACAATGAATAAAAACAAGACAGGCAAATTTAGGTCAAGGTGAGTTTATTGTCCATACAGCATACCTAATCCTGCCAAAACACTTTTCTTAAAACCATCTTTAAACTAGTCAAAACAACAGGTTATTAATAAAAATGACAACAGAGAAGACCTTTTAAAAGGTAATCAAGACTACACTGTATCAGAGTCTTATCCATCAAAAACAATCTCACATACTTTCTAAATACTTTTGTTTACATTGATCATGTCTACTACCACACTTTCTAGCATCCCCTGACCATATAAACATCCACACCTCTTAAAGAGCACATTGTGAGAAAATAGCTGACTTGATATGGCATCACACTCGTTAAAGAAAAAAAAAAAAAAAAAAAAAAAAAAAAGTTTGAGAACAGGAACTGTGCAACTGAGAGTGATTTCTGAGGTACATGAGAACATGGTAATAAACATAGTGGAAAAAATCCAGTGGCCAGGTGGTTTGCTGAATACTTAAGAGCTGTCCAATTATTCAAGCATAAATCATTGACATCAAAATGGGACTCAACATATTTTTCTCTTTCACAAGAATGTTGGGAGTATAAATAAACCAATTACAAGGTGCTCCTACACTAATGGGTGGGAGGGGAATATCAAAGTACCATCGATAGAAAGCTCACATAAATGGTTTTAGCAGTTGTGTCTGTCATTTAGCACTTTTAAAGTATAATCAGAAATATATATATATGTATATATAATTAATCCATAGGAAGTTTTTATGATATCTGCCATTCAGGGAAGAAATCTTACACCTCATTTGCAGTAACAGTGTGTTCTTTAGTATCTGTTAAAAGGGGTAGGTACTATGCAGTATTTTTGTTTTGGGTGCTACTGTGAAAATGTTCATGTTCTCTTCAAGTATGTGACATATACTTGGCATCATGTATGTATGTCATATACTTGAAAAGAACATCACTGCATAGGACAACACTCCTAGCACTCGTGGTGAGCTCATGGGTCTCCCTGCCACATGAAGGGCTGCCCCTTGGTGCTGACACTTCCAACCCAACTCCCATGCCCCCTTCTTGTGCTCACCACCATGGTGAGGTGAGTGGACCTTAACGCTTACACTAATTTCCAGTGAAACCTTTGAAACTATGAGTGGACACGGACCCACATAAGAGGTTACACAACAGAGAAGCCTTGATGAGAAGCCTTGCAGGGGACAAGGACACCACAGGGCATGGGGTGGGCTATCATCCCCCTGCAACCAAATAAACCCCAATGGGGCAAAACACTAAGCTTCAGTCCACTGACTTGCCTGAGTTTTTATCGGGCCAAGAAGCCAATGTTCTGATGGCTGTCTTAAAGATGTCACTAAACTTTCTGTAATTTTCAAGAGTAGGGGCAGGCACTATAGCTACTACTCCTGCCTATTCTCAGCCATGCTGACTGGCAGAACGAAGGCAAGCGAAGCACCTAAGTGCGATGCATGCAGTGCCCACGCTTCCTGCATGCAGCTCTCCTAACACCCAGCATGTGTAGCATTTCGCTCATGATTCGCAAACTCCTCTGGTGCACTTCCCCAAGAAACAACATTGATTAGCGCAAAAACTCGTGCATGCAAACACTAACATGGAATTACCTGATCTGCCAGGGAACATTACCTCATATGTGCAGTGCACATAGTTCTGGAGTCTTCCTTATTATCATAGTGCTTCCACAAAACTATCATCTAAGAGTCATGCAGTTGCTGAATTTCACATGCTCTCAGTGTGAAAAGCCACCACTGTCAGAACAAAGCTATCCACCCACCGTTCCCAGCAACAATGCTGTTTGTTCCTTTTGAAACCTGCTCTGGCAAACTGTAAAGTACCACTATTGTCTCCAAAGCTGCCACAGCCCATGAAGCCACCAGTGGGAAGAACACTTTGGCCCTCAAGCTTCACTAAGAGCAGTTACCGTCAGTTACCATCACCTAACCAGAGGAAGACTTCTGTTCCACACAGCGTGCTATGGGGCATCCAAGAACTGAAGGGCAGTACAGCCAAGAGCTCTGACGGGACTGGCAGAGAGCTGGCACCTGGCCGGGGGGTGCAGTGGGGCAGCTGGGCTTGGTCCTCCACAAGGTGATGGCCATTTTGAACAGCAGGATTCTGTGAGTGGCCACCCCAGTGGCTACACTGCTGCCCACCTAAAAACCTGCAGGGGCTGGGCGGCACTGCGCTGGACCCTGTCTTGTGCAGACACCACCAGGGGCTTGGCCAGCATGCTGCAATGACAGCCCAGAGGGGCGCTGGGAGGGAGATGCACAGCCACCACAGGCATGTCATCCACGTGTCCAGGATTAGGGCCTGGAGGCACATGGGATACCCCTGGACAGGCGCTTGGACCAATGCATTTTTTCCACTATGAAAAGGACACCTAAGACCAAAAGGGAGCCAATGCCCCTGCCTGCTGCAATTTCTCCCCGACGCAGCCGGCGCGACCATGCTCCACTGACCAAAGTGCAGGCCCCAAGAGCTGCCGCTTGCACCGACTGCTCCGCTGAGGCTCCCGGCGGGGAGAAAGAAACTGTCACGTTGTGAGGTATTGTGAAAATGGGAACCATTTTTGTCTTGTCCAGTAAACCTGAGGTAAGTATACCATCTTTGCAGAATGTGATCAGGAAGGAAAAAAAAAAAAAAAAAAAAGAAAAGAAAAGGAAAATAAAATAAAATAAAATAAAATAAAAAATCATGAACACGCTATTAGGAAAAAAAAAACCTGTACAGGGCATTTCCAGTAAATCAAAGAACTCATCATATCTCCACTTAACCATCTACTTCAGGATTTGAAATTTAAGCAGTAAAATAATATATTATAAAAATGTTTATAAAATAGCAGCACACTCAGTGAAACAATACAGCTAAGTACTGTTAATGTGAATAAGAATGAAACAAATCATAGCTTCTTAGCAGCGCAAAAAAAAAAAAAAAAAAAAAAAAAACAAAAAAAAAAAAAAAACCCTTAGAATCTTACTCCATTTTCTACCCTCATCTAGCCAAATACAGCTGAGTCCATTCATATAATATTCTTCGAAGTAGCATGTTCGTTCTGTATTTTTGTCTGAAAAATGCAAACATTTAACGTTTCAACCAACAGCTTCATCCTGTATATTTGCAAACTGTTAATACAATTGTGCAAAAAAAAAAAAATCGCTCCAACTCCTTTGCCATCTAAATGCCTCTTCTTTATAGATGGAGCAGAAAAATAAATTCAAGTACACTGAATACACCTTTGTAATAAAACTCCAAGTCACACACCTTGATGTTCACCACTTGTGTCTTGTGCACCAGCAATTTTCTTTCATTGTCCATGGATAAGCATGCAGGTGGTATTAAGATCCTTCTGTGACACTGAACAATACAAATCTACAAATCGTCAGGCTTTTATCCGGAATGTCATGACAGGAATGTCATCTGAAGCAGGTGTTGGTATTTCCAGCAACACCACATCTAACAAAGTACACCAGATACTGAAAAATATTGACTATAAAAAGCTATAATGCTTTGCTTTTGTGACTTTTTTTTTCTTTTTTTTTTTCTTCCTTTTTTTTTTCCTTGGCAAAATCGTCATAAACCATTTCATTTAATCCCTTAGGAACAATTTTCAAAGTGCTTTTCGAATGAAATGGTTTATAATAACGCTCACTGTGGATCAATAAAGTTATTGAAATGCTGAAAAGGTGTGATGGGGTGGTGGGGGAAGCTGTGTAGACATAAGAGGGATCATACCAAACCTCATCTTCTTTAACACAGTGAGGATATGTTAAAAAGGAAGATGGACAGAGCATCATTTAACTGTCTTTACACCAAGCTAAGGAGCTGCCAAAAGTTAACATTGATGTGAAGCATTAGCACTGTAAAGAAATATAATGCTTTTGACAGATGATCCACTGCATCTTGCAATCCAAATGTCGGAGGTGGTCTGATAGCCAACTGGTCGAAATATATCGGTTCATTTCCCCCATCTAACGTGAGCACTCGATAACTTTGGCTTGGCCCACAGTTGGGTAAAGAGGGTTGCCCTTATGCCAAAGATGTTGCTGTGTTTAGAGTGAACCATTTCTGAAGGAAAAGTAGAAAAAGACAGGAGAGGGGAATTTAAAACAAAACAAAACAGAAAAACACCTGCTCTTCCGGCTGGCAAAATAAAGCATCTTCTTTCTTAGGTAGCAGCTACCACAGACAGCAAGAGTAAACAAAACTAACATACAGAGATCCAACAAACACTTCTGACTAATAACAGAGGTGACAGATCAGCAAATCTCTTCTGCATTCAAAATGGTTCAATTGCTTCAGGGACCTTTTCCCACTTTGCCCTAGCCCCTTCTTCTATTGCTTTGCAATCTAGTCAAGCCATAAAATCGCACACACAATTCCTTTCTTAAATCTAAAAAAGGGGTGTATGCACTAGGTCATAATACACAGACAAGTATACTCTACTTTCTTCCCACAAATGCAGGCTTACATTTATCTAGCTACTTGTATGCTTTTATAAGCATTTAATATCACTGATACATAATCAAATAGCAATTACCAAATATATTGTGGGATTCCCTTCTGTAGAACGTCATGGGCACCAAATGTTTTTTTTTTTTTCATTATTCAGTTTTTGTATTTTTTTACCTAAAAGAACTTTAAATACGCTCTATACGGGAGCAGTTAAAAAAAAAAAAAAAAAAAAAAAAAGATTTCACTCTAAAAATAATAACAAAAATAAAAGGGCTGGGGGAGCAAGCGTGACTTTCTGTGCTGATGTCCTCACAGGTTGATATCTCTCACATCTGTGGGAGTGCTGGCCTGGTCCAGTTCATCCACCGTCTTAGAAGGATTGCTTTGCTGTTGCTGCTGCCGGACTTGCCTAAGGTTGCTTACTAGCACCGACTCAATCTGTTCTTGACAAGCTTTAAGGCAGTCCTAAAGGATAAAAAGCAAATTGATCTGTTAGTTATGTTTTCCTTACTGAGCTAGTAAAAGTTTGAAAACAGCAAATGGGACATGAAAACAGCTAAGGAACATCTGCTGTGATAGAAAATAACCTTGAATTCTCAAAAATTATCAATGTCTACAAACATTCTTGGGTTAAACAATGATAATTCCACATTTATTGTATTTTCCAAATCTTAAATCTTGTCCTTGCTCATTTGTGTTGTCTTGAGCAAGAACAAAAAGTACTCCTCAGCACTCTTGTGAAAAACAAAGGGCAGGGTATATGAATTTGTGCATTCTTCTATGCAAGGTTAAATTACTTGGCTGGGTCTTCACTGAAAAAAAAATGTGTTTTTCTTCTGAAATAACCACATGCACTATACCAATGTAATGCAGACAGAGGCACTTCATTTTTACAATCAAGCAAGATTAACACATTAAAGTCAAGCAGGAGTTTTGAGGTCCCCCCAAAAGTGCAGTTCCTTGTCACAGTGTCTGTATCAGTCGTGTATCCAAAGCAAAGTCTGTGTATCTGTGAAAATTTAAGCATGAAGAAAAGGTCCAGAATAACAGAAACATCACAGAGTTAAATTTTACTGCTTCCAAATATACTCCAACATGGTGCGGCACAGGTCATCAGCTCATGCCATTTTGCTATTTTCCTTTGAAGAGTTTAAGAAGCAAGAAAGAACCATCTCTGTGCTAAGTCTCCGAAAAAGGCAATCAAACATTAATCCCAGAGCAAATCATACTGCACAGTAGCTGGGCAATCTGAAGGGAAATAAGGCTTTGTTCACGACGAGGGAACTAGCAATCCAGCCCCAAACATGCATCCACAAATTTGCCACATTATTGTTCTCTGAACACATTCCAGAGAAAAAAAGTGATTTCAGCAGCACAGGAGGAGAAGGTATAGTGTACCCTCCCACACCTTTACTTAATAGTTGGGCTATTTTAACATCCTTAGGAACAGCCGTTGGTAATCATTCACAGAAGACACTGAAGCAAAGACAGATACAATAAAAAGATGCAAGTCAAAAATGCATAACCAAGCCTCAGACATGACTACATTACAAATTACAGCACACTTGGGGAGAAAGCAGGATATAGTACAGCAACACAGATTTGGGAGCCCTGTACATTATGAGTCCTGGAACAGTCACGAGGTATGAATAAAGAAATGGGAAGGATTCACCACACTAATACCAGACACAATGACAAAGAACAAGACTGCTGAAGTATTACAGGATGTTCCACATTGATAGTATGTTGGAAGGCCAAATAATGGGGTTGCTGGGGGGAAGAAAAGAGAGAAATGAGAGAAACGATTGACAAAATCTTAGTTTTAGCAGAAACTGAAAAATAAAACTAAAGCCCTAACTGTATGAACACAATGCCACTTATGTGTAGCATGCTGGGATTATCAACACCACATTGCATATGGAAGCAGGTGGTGCTACTATATAGGCTTTTTTTCTAAAAGCAGTCTTGCAGAGTCCTAAAATACTTGAAAAAGTACCAGTACTATGAACTCACTGAAGCCTTATGTGAATGTGATAGAGCTCTGACACATTAAGGGCTGGATCTCTCCCGAAGACTTCAGGCAGCAGAGAAATGCAGTTTTGGTTAGTATGGATTTTACAAACTGTTCTGACCAGAGCCCTTGCTATTTTTGCCAATGGATGCCGAAGAACAGATAGGCATTGACCTCCACAGGTCACACAGGCACTTGTGTCAGCCCAGGATCTGCATACAGAACATTAGTGCACCTCCAGGGAGCAGGGCTCTGACCAGCAACAATACTCACTTTCTCCACACACTATCAGGTTATTCAAGGAGAAAGGAGAGTTTGAAATATTCATGTATGTAGGTTTAATTTGTCATCCTGGTCAGACTGGGAAAACATGTCAAATGCCCCCCCCCAAAAAAAAAAAAAGCTCCACAATGATCTAGTAACTTCCCTGAGTTTCAGTCACTGGAGCTGAACTTTTCCATGCTTCACTCTCTGTGAAGCACCCCTTGTGCTGTCACTACAGGCCCTGACAAAGACTCCCTCTTCAGCTTTCATGCAGGCCTCCTTTAGATACTGGAAGACCACTAAAAAGTCTTCCTGGATTCTTCTCCAGGCTGAACAACCAGAACTCCCTCAGCCTGTCTTCACAGGAGAGGTTCTCCAGCCTTTTGGTCATCTTCAAGGCCCTCCTCTGGACTCACTCCAATAGGTCCATGTCCTTCTTGTACTATGGGCCCCAGAGCTGAATGCAGTTCTCCAGGTGGGGTCTCATAAGAGCAGAGTACAGCGGACAATCTCCTCCCTCAACCTGCTAACTGCACATCTTTTGTTTGATGCAGCCCAGGATACAGTTGGCTTTCTGGGCTGCAAGCTTACATTACCAGCTCATGTTGAGCTTCCTGTCAACCATCACCCTCAGGTCCTCCTCTTCAGCGCTGCTCTCAATCCATTCTCTGCCCAGCCTGTATTTGTGCTTGGGATTGCCCTGACCCAGGTGCAGGATCCTGCACTTGGCTTTGTTGAATCTCTTGAGGTTTGCACAGGCTCACCTCTCGAGCCTGTCCTGGTCCCTTTGGATGGCATCCCTTCCCTCCAGTGTGGACCGCACCACAGCTTGGTGTCATTGGCAAACTTGCTGAGGGTACACTCAATCCCACATCACCAAAAAAATTGTTAAGCAGTGCTGGTTCCAATCTAATCCTTGTGGAATGCCACTCATCAGTGATCTCCACTTGGATATTGAGATGTTGACCATCCACCCAATTCCTTACTCACCACATGGTCCATCCATCAAATCCATCTCTCTCCAATTTAGAGACAAGGATGTCAAATGCTTTGCATAAGTCCAAGTAGCTGATCTCAGCTGGTCTTCCACTGGTGCTGTAACAACATTGTAGAAGGCCACCAGATTGGTCAGGCACAATCTGCCCTTAGTGACAGCCACCATAGTTTCACTAATTACCTCATTTTTTTTCTGTATGCCTTAGCATAGTTTCCAAGAGGACCTGCTCCCTGATCTTGTCAGGCACAGAGGTGAGACTGACTGGCCTGTAATTCACCAGGTCTTTCTTTTTTACCCTTTTTTAAAATGGGGTTTATGGTTCCCCTTTTCCAGTCAGTGGGAATTTCACTGGACTGCCATGACTTCTCAAATATGATGGACTGTGGCTCAGCCATTTCATCTGCCAGCTAATGAACGTGCAGTTTCCCTCTGTAAGCAGATGGGAGCCCCCTTCTCACAGCACCTGCTTAGTTTTAGCTCTGGACAGCAGAAGGAAGCTGGGAGCAGTCTCAAGTCTTGCTACTCTAATAGGGATGTTGGAAAGTCTGCTGAACTTCATTTGGAGACCTTACGATTGAGAAGGTCTATGCTTTGGAGGAAGGAAGAAGCTATGCTTCTCTCCTATTCTGGAGAGAGCAGAGTTTGCTCAGGGTCGTGCCCTGATTTTTTTACTCCTGTAGTTCATCCCAACACTTTGGGCAAGAATGATGCAGTTGGAAGATCACAGGTATCACACGGGCACCACCACTGACTGCCACAGCCAATGCATAATCAGTGTCATTGCCACCCAGTAGACAACTGTGGGACTGAGAATCATGGAGCACCTGAAATGCCAAGTAAATTCAGAGAGATGCAGGGATTTTCAGGGTACTAAGGAAATGAGAATTCAAGAGAAACAGCAGCACCCAGGCTAGAAGGCTATATTAAAAAATGCTAGTCTCTGTGTGCCTTCACCACACTAGCAGTCTCCTGATCATTGCTTCCCACTTTCTAGAGACAGGACACCAGCTCATTCCAGTGCCAGCCCTGGGTGGACTGGACTTGGGCTTCCCACACGGGTTCCTGCTGAACACTGTCTCTGTCCCACACCAGCGCATGCTGCCTTTCCCAGCATTCCACGTTGCAAAAATCCTCATGTGGCAACCGTGTCAGCAGGAGGTTAATCAAAAAAACACACAGTTACCAAACACATGTTTCATGAATCTGCTTAATTACAGACTGAGTAGGACTGAGGAGGTTACGCCTAAAATCCGACCTCCCAAAGCTGTCTGGCAGGCAGGACACTGGGCAGCCTGTCTCTGCTTGCACTCACATCTGTGCTTGGCTCCCACCAGAAGACAGGGAACTGCAGTCTGCTGGACTCCCACTCCTGGAGAGAAGGGAAGCTTTAATACCTAGCTTGCTTGGAGCTGAGCAGGAAGCCTCAGAAGTGAGCGGACAAGACAAATGTGTTTGAAGATGAAATAAAATGTGAGCACAGTGGATTTTTCCGGTGATGAATGAGATTCATAACAAACAAGCAAGATTTTAGCATGCCTCACCTCATAGGGCTCTTCCTTTCCTGTCATTTTAACAGAAGGTAAGGAGAAAGGCTTCCCTCTGTTTCCACTTCCCTGCTGCTGGCAAATCTATCAAGTTGTTTTAAGGTAAGAATGTGTACTTTTATTTAATCAGGTAAATGTTTATAGCTGGGTATTGCTCTTTTATTAATGGGGGCTTAGGGATTTCCTAGTACTGGAACTGATTGTTTAATAATGGGAGTTGGACAAATTCCTTGTCCTTTCTTCCAAAGTACCGGACTGCCAAAAGCTATCAGAAACTCAGATAAAGAAAATCCCCCACTATTAGCTTGAGTGGGTTTCAGGTCCATTCACCTCCTTGTGAGATGGCAATAGCAGCAAGTCATTTCAAGGGTACAGAGCTGATGCAGTTACACTGGCAGGCAGTTATGTGTGTGTGACTGAAACTGCCGCTTGCTTGTAGAAACTGCTTCTTGCTTGTAGGAACAGGTGCTGAGATTTCCTGAACAGATTCTAAGAAAATGCAAGAGACCTAATCAATGTTTTGAGGGCAGCTCTGCTCTGTTCAACAAAGCACCCCTACCTACACTGGTTTTTTTTGCAATGTGCAAAGGCACCTTGCACATGATGAGACATGGTTTTGTGCAGCCCCACTGGATAGTGATTCTCACTCTGTGACCCTGGTTTGGGAGCTACCCTTCTCAGAAAGCAGAGGTTCAGCCACAGAGATAGCACAACCCGATCCCAGCTGGTACAGACAAATCCCCTCAGTGGGGGAGTCATGGAGTGTCACAGCCCATGGGCTGCCACTTCCAGCTGAGCAAGTCTCCCTGGAGGAGATCCAGAACCTGTTCCCATTTAAGTTGATGGCCAAATTGAGCAGGATCAGACCATTTTCCACAAATCCATTTTCCGTAAATGGAAAAAAGAGCAGAGCCACCGATTTGTAGGCTATTGTAACAGATTATAGTCATAATGCTCTTTTTGTATAAGAATCTCTTAAGGCACAGTGGTGCAAAATTTCAAAATAACACATCCTTTTGAAAATAAGCCAGATTTTTTACAAGCAGCTACTGCATAGAGAGCTTAATGAGGCAATTTCCTTACAGCCAGGCTTGGGGAAGGAAGGGTGGTGACACATGGAACATAAGGCCTGAGCATTTGGAGCCAGCTTTGCCTGTTTATATATATATATATGCTCCTTACACATGATAATTTACACTGTAATTATAAAAACTTGTAATGCTCAATACTTCATTTTATTTATGAAGAGGCTAAAGTCTCTTAGTACTTTTATACAGAAAATGGCCATTTCTGATGTCTTCATTTTGTACATAAAACCAATAAAGCAGTCCAGACTCAAATTGCCACAGTTTGCATGAATTTTACCTTACACAGGGATCCACAAGCCACTGATGTATTTATTGTTACGTTAGCTCTGGTCTACACTTATGTTTTGAATATAAAATAATGTACCACAGGAGTCCTTAAAACAAAGAAAACTATGGAAAGATGACAAGATGACCCGCATGTTGCATTTAGTGTGAAATAGCTTCCAAATATATACGTGTATATATATGTATATATATATATATATATATAGGTTGCTATTTGCATGCTAGAACTCTATTTTTTATTAATCTGAGTTAAACATTCTTTTTAGTCTCGCCTATAAAGCATCCATCCAGCAGCTGAAATTGACCGGCCAGTATTAACTAAAAATGGTGTCACTTTATTTTGCAGGTTGTCATGTTCTACAATCAAAATCTAGTAAGAAGAAAAACCTTAATGCCAGATTCATGAGTGAATCTCAGTCATGCAGCAAAATGAGATGGAACATACCAGTAGATTTAGTCCAGATTCTTCAGTACTGATGACTGAAATACAACCAAATCATCCACCTGAGGCTGTGCAACCATTAATCCTGGATCTGCATACTATTCCATCAGCCAATCATGATGATTTTGTGAACATCACGGACAGACTCCTAAGACCTCTTCTACCAAGGTATTCAGACCACATGATGTCTTTTCAACATGCTATCTACAGGACAACAGATGAAACCTGACACAAAACAGAGTTGACACGTTTCAGCAACATGCTTTTTGACAATGAGTTACTAACTAAATCTGTCGTTTTTTTTGTTTGTTTGTTTGTTTGTTTTAATAAACTGGAGTTAGCAGACAAAGTTTACACATGGCCAATGACATGAGCAAACTGCTTGAATTCTTATACAGCAAATCCTAAAAACACATTTTGCACTTGAACTGCAGCCTCAGCATGCAACTAGCTTTAAGCATTATGAAGTATACCCAATGGATGGTAATGTTACAGGTGAGAGGAAAAGATGAGTTTATTATGAGTATCTTATCACCCAGTTACTATAGTGTTGATATAGAAAGTGGCTTATTTTACAGATGGGGCTACTGCTTCTGTTTGCCTCAGTGGAACTTTCTGGCAGTCCAAAGTTAAATGATACAATACAAAAAAGGAAAAAAAAAACTATCCTGGAAAACAACCAGGCCTTCCCATGAGACAGTGTTATTAATCCCTTGAAGTTTCATGTAAATTTGCTGCACGTGTACACATTTTACTAGAGGACTTTCATTTCGCAAACTCTAGACGGTATTGATAAGAGAAAATACAAGCTTTAAAAATCTATCAAAAAAAAATATATGAATTTCACTATTTTCAGCAGATCTTCCTTGAAAGACAGCATAATGACTGAAGTAATGGCCACAGATTTTGTGACATAAGGATCAGGCCAATCTCTCAGAATACTGTAGGACTGGTTTTGTTTTTTAAGTGTGTCACATGGATCAACTTCCTCATTCTTCTTTATGGTCTAGTAGTTTTAATGATTAAAATAGTTCAGGTACTTTCCACTCCATAGTTTTATTTTTACTTCAGCATGTGCAGGACTAAAAAAGCAATTAACTTTTGTATTTGCTTTTTGTGTTTGTTGTTGTTGTTTTTGTAGAGTGGGGTGGAGAATTTTTGAACTCTAGCTGGTTTTACAAGCACACCTAAAAAGCATTTGAAAGAACGTAAATGCTTTCCTGTGTGATGAATAGTTTCCTGTGTGATGAAGAGTAATAATTTCATGGCTCTGATAGAAATGCTGGTAGTGAAAATGATTGGAAGGAGGCATCACCAGCACTATGGCAGGATCTAGTCATTCAAACGAACAATAATTGAAAATTTCCATTTCCATACATGACAGTCTTGAAAGATGTATAAGCAGTAGGAAAGATCATGCAGAATATTATACACAATTAATTTTCTTGAACCTTTCAACACATCATTAATTTATGTGACCTAAATTGCCCCTCAGCTTCCAGTTTTAAACTAAAGTTTATAATGTTATGAAAATGATTGCAATTAGCAAGCTATCATTGAGGAATCCCATTCAAGTTGATCCAGCAAACAGGCTCTCACTTAGCACTCGTAATCAGTGGGATTCTCAATCCTGACTGCTCCAATCTCCAGAATCACGGCACCATGACCCATGGGGTACCCATTCCACCTAACTTTACTAAGTTAAAGAGATGCAAGGCATCTTTTCCATTTTGCAAGACCATGACCAGACTGATAAATTGTTTTTTAAAAAAAGGCGGGAGAGAAGAGGGGATTTTGAAGGGCTTTGTAATTGTTCTAGTAACTTAACTTGTATTTCTGCCATAGACATTATATAGACATTTTCAAATCATCCCTGACACCATGTCCAAACTGAAGTTGATAGATTGTACTTTTTGGATGATAGTGGTCTCTGCACCAGATCCCTCAGTGTAGCAGTGTACCACCTTTGCCACAAAGGAAAACACCACTTCTCTCAAATGCTAATAGTGGACCATTAGTATAATAAGGTAACTTATTTTATTCATACATCTTTTCTATCTTTTCTCCACGTTGAATCAATCCAGATTCTGTGACTGTAAGGTAACTGTGGTTGTGTATCATTGCACTTACTCCAATGATAACAACCACTCTAAAACATATTTAAACCACTAGACTAATTTTGCAGCCATTTCTCAGCAGGACTGAGAAATGATAATGCACCCCTGGATCCAATTTGGTCATGTAACACCCAGTTTTGCCAAGCCTTGAGCTCCCTGTGTCAGCAGACATCAGAGTTTCTCTCAGACTTGCTGCTCATTGACTCCAGCAGGCAGGAAGGCATGCCTTGCAGAAGTAAGCTCTGGTGATGAACTTAGCTCCTGTCTTTTCCACAGCACTTTAGGACACAACACATTGTATATTGTGATTATCGGATTTCCCTTTTGCACTACAGTTTTAGCCTTACCCTGGCAAGACTCCTAACTTTGGTTTAATTATTCTATCAATGAAATTTTGGGAAACACTTGGGTGTGCATAAACTGGTTTGAACCTTGCACCGTTTTGCCTATCCAAGATGGCATTCATATGGAAATACCAATGGATAGAGAAGATGTGTTACAGCATCATTTAAAAAAGAACCCAGACTGCAAAACTATTGTTCAACAACATTCCATTTTAATTCTGTTAATTTAAATATTACCTAACTCTTGACAAGATCTTAGCTTTACCATGAAGTCCAAGAGTAAGGCCAGCACCAGCAGAAGCCTGATTCAGTTAAACAGCTTTAATAGACGAGTGGGAAACGACTGAGCAGAAGTGATGCCCTATCTCAGAATCCTACCAGGGAAGTATGGACAACTAGCTGTCAAAAGCACAGCTTGGCAGCTCCAGTGAAAACACAGTTTCAATTGACAGGGACCAACATGAGCTTGGCAACTCCAGTGAAAACACAGCTCCAATTGACCGGGACCAACATGCCAGCCATTGCTACTACAGTCCAAGTTGCACAAAGCTGAGGTCAATGGCAAGGGAGATTCATTAAATCCTTTGCAATGACAAGGCTGAGGGCAATCACACTATATCATGGAGCACGTCATTTCTCAAGGACTTCAAAAAACTGAACAGCAGCTCTACTCTCTTTTAAAACCAACAGCAGAAGAAGAACAGTAGGGCTGTTATATATATATGTAACATATGCACACAATCCAAAATACTGAGCTATAGCTCCACTGGGTACTTCTTTATGCTCCTGCATCTTCTGACAAGATTTAGAAGCCTGGATACAAACCCTGAATGCTTTGCTGTGTGCTGACATTGCCAAAGCTGAGAATACTGAAAATTATTCTGGCTTTTTGTGTGTGTGTGTGTGTTAAAGCTTTCTACATACATATTAACAACTTCACAAATAACTGTTAACGCCCCTGATGACTGTTTTAAGTTCTCTTCCTCTTTCTTAAACCTAATTGCAAAAAGGAAACCAGAAAAGGACTGTTTTTAGGTGCAAGACTTGATATGATAAATGGAAAGGACGCTGGAGATATTTTAAGTGACAACACTGTTCACTTGTCATGAAATCATTGCTTGGATAACTTAAGAAAGCAGCAGTTAGACATGCATTGAGAAGTTGGGATTTACATTAAATTCCAGCATGGAACATGTCATCTGTACTCATAGATACAAAAGAGGGCTGGATTCCTCTGCTGGTTCACATTTAGGCCTCAATTCAAACCTCTCCAAAGCACATGCTTCATTGTTGACATAAACAGGGATTCCTTCCCAAACTAGAGCCTTCATTTGCAGAACACTGTCCTTTAGCTCTCTGACATTCTCCCAAACAAGAGCCTGAAAAGCAGCTGCAGGAATATTATGCCCATTTACTACATTTATTGTATCTCAGTGATCTCACATCTAATGGATGCAGTTTAAAAACAGAGATATTTTCCCTCCTAAATGTGCCTATTTTTGCTACTGTAACAAATAGCATCAATTACAGATAAGCTTCTATGTCTGTTTTTCCATCTACAAAGTGCAGAGAATAGTAATTTGCTGTTCCAAAGGGCATTTCATGCAGACTAATGAGGACATCTTAGTTGAAAAAAAAATAATCATACCCATGCCAGAATTTCTTCACTCACTATTGTTACATTATTGTAATAATGTAATATATAACATGGCTAGCATTAAGCATAGGCACACTTTTCTCTGCAATTTTTCAGTCTTTTCAGCACTTTCAACAGTATACTTTCTAGATTCAGTTCCACTGTTTGCTTAAACAGACAGTTTGCTGGTTTCCTGTTGCTCCTGTGGTATTTCTCATAGCAACAGGAGAGAACAATGTTTTCAGAACTGGAAAAAGTGAGAGTAAAGCCAAAACACTGGCAGGGTGATCCAGGGGCAGATGCCATGCTTGAATTTATACTCCTTGCTTAATGTGACTTGAGATTTCAAGTTGATAATCTCTCTCCAACATGCAGAAGAATACTCTGCAACTGTCAGATGAGAGCTGTGAATTTAGTTTTTACGCTGCTGCAATAAATGATGTGATCACTTATTAAAAAAATTGAATTTCTGGAGAAAGCTGTAATAACCTTCCTGCCTTACAGAAAGCCGCATCAGAGCAGAGGAGGTACAGAAAGGAATCTGCCGGCTATCAGCTTCCCCTGTCAACTTGAGCAGGTCACACATCTGCAGCAGCGTAGGCTGGGGCAAGGCTCCAACCAGATGATCGCAGTCTATCACCAGTCCCTGAGCTCTGACAGCTATGTTTGTGATGTGGAGCTCATTATTCGGGGGCCTCACTTCCTCTGCGCGCTGGCTGGCTCTCACAGCACTGCACCCTCCTCTGCATTTATGAATGGATTTGACGGAACTCCGCTATTAGCCTACAGTGTAACTGCATCACCCCATTGTTACTACACACGCACAGCACTCACTGGGGAACAAAAAGCTGAATGAACCAGAGCAGCTGCCAACTCAGGCAAAGACAACTTAGGAAACTATCTCATTCTTCCTTTCTTTGGAGGCTATTTTGTCTGTTGTTTCCTTGCATACAAAATGTGGTCTGCAACAAATAAGGCAGGATAAGATACAGCAAGTCCTGTTACTTGGTTCCAAAACCACAGGCCCTGAACACTACAAAGGAGAGAATAAATGGTGTATGTGCTTTAGGGACAATGTTCAAATGCTATCCATTCAAGATAGATTTCCATGATTTTATACTGCAGCTCAACAGAAAATTGAATTCTTGAGTGAGTATGGTGGTTCTAAACACCATTTCTGTGCAAAGATTTGCAAGGATCTTTATGAAGGAACTTTTCAGACCTTGCGAAAAAAAAGTCCCAGCACTAACATATGTAGCACATTTAAGTGGAGATATTTTAAATGAAATTTACTATGGATCCAGTCTTCAAAACAGCCTGACTCCACATTTTCAAGGGCTCATAGCCAGCTGTTTTGACAAGACTTTAAGAAAACCTTGGTTCCTTTTTCTTTCTACCTCAGGCTCTTAAATATGCTTTGGATTTTCAAAACCACTCAGAACACACCAGTTCCCATCAGGGAACAGACTTTTTAAAGGGACTTGCGCCTGCAAGCCTACATTTGGCTCTGCCTGAAAACCCTTCCCCTACTGTTGATGCAGGGGAGGACAACTTTTGTCATTTCAGGGCTGCAACCCTGAAAGATGGGCTCTAGAAGGAAGATGTGTGCACATAAACCTAATTATCACACAGACTAAACCTGGACTATGCTTCTGGCTGCCATCATTTTAGAGTTTCTTCCACAAGCAATTGCTAACCAGCTTAATTTTAGATCTAACCTTGCCAGTTTTTATCAATTAGATAATCTGAACACATTTTTAACATGAGATAATCATTTCTGTGTTTCAGTGCACTTAAGATGTTGGAAAGGACCTGTGGAGGTCATGTAAAATAACCCTTTGCTCAAAGCACATATGTATCTATGTTTTAAAGATAACCCTAATTCTCACTAATTTCTGCCTATAAAATCCTGTTCCAAGGTTACAGGGAAGAGCTCATCTACCTACCACTGCAGTAGTTTCCAAAGCACCTTGGAATCCTCAGTATACTTCTCCTCCATGAGGAGATCTGGGGCACAAGAGAACATGCAGGCAAGGCAGTCTCTGGACAGACTCAAGGGAAATGCAAGCAATAACAAGGATAAATCGTGTATGTATGCCATGATTTATGAGAATGCTCTCAGGCAAGGCCAGAAAGGCAGTTTCCAGACATGTGACTAGGACGCTGACACACTGAACTGATGGCTGCTCTTCCAAGGAGGTGAAGAGAAATTTAACCAAGGCAGGTCTGCGGCAATGCAGAGTATTAACCTCAAAGTCTCAAAATGCCAGGTTTATGCCCTACCCATTCAGCTATCCTTCCTCATATCCCGTAATTGTACACAGCAGGAATGCTCGTATCCTCCTCTGAAGCAGCTGGCTCCACTGGGAACAGGATACTGTGCACACTGGAGTGCTCGTCTGGGATGCCTTGGAAATTCGTGACTTCCTGAGTTGTTTATTTTTCCACTGCAATGATCCTCCAAGAGATGTACAGGGAGCTTGTGTGCTTCCTGTGAGTAGCTCTATTAACTCATTGCCTACCAGCCTCTCATCTTCAAGAAGCAGCAAAGGAAATGTTTCCACCCTCTGGCAGGAAAACAGATCACACTGTGCAATCCCCATCCTGTAGAACTGCATCAAGCTGTGCTGGACTCAATCTTATCAACTCTTTAGGACAACTATTATCAGAAAAGGCCATTCAGATATGCCATACAGAGCCTATTTTTGCTACCCATAACACTGCTGAGCATTCTCAAACTTCTCCAAGAGTTACTCCCTGATGATTATTTTGGTAGGTGAAAGGAGTAATGAAACTGAGCTTTACATGGGCTAGTTGTCACTGCCTCTTCAAGACTGTGATTCAACCTTCAACAAATCGATCGGGGCAGCTATTTATCATACACCACTGTTATCATTAAAACGATACTGGCATGATGCCTTGTACTATCTTGTCTGAAGCACTACTTTGCATTCATACAAGGATAGTCCTCATCAATGTGTTTTTGAAAGAAACACTAGCGTGTTGGTTCTTTGCTTACCCAGCAGCAGGGTTCTAAATTAAATGGTGTTTATTAGTAGCATATTTTTGGTCTAATTCTTAATGAAACACCCATTAAAAACATTACAGCACTATATGCCAAACTCCACTCTCAGTTACACCAGTGTAAATCTAAAATAACTCCATTGATTTCAGCTTCTTGGTTTATGCTGCTATTTCCTAGCAAACAGATAGCACCCTCAAATTATCTTTGTAGAACAGTAAAAGTTTAGAAAAGCTCAATGCAGCTTAGTTACAGCAGGATTTCATTATCATTCTCAAGCATATGTTTTCATACGCTTGCAACTTTGAAGCTGAAATTTTTCATATGCTTTACCTCAGATAGAGACATCTTTCTTTAAGTTCATGAAAATGTCCCATTATGTGTTTCCACACTAAGTGATCTCTTTCTCTCTCTCTCTCTCTCTCTCTAAACACTTCCCCCACCCCCATTCGCTGATGTGGGTTTTTAAGAGACCTCTTTGCTCCTGAACAACTCAGAACTAGTTTCAAATATCGGAAGCATCCAGAGTGACTAGTTCAGGAAATGTCCCTGCATTCCTCAGAGTTCCTGGGCTGAGCAGCAGGAAGGTTCCTTTTATTTACAAGCTGAGCTTGGAGGTCAACTGCAACATGGAGCACCCCATACGAAACACCATGGCACCCCCCATGGGGCAGCAGAACTCTGCAACACTCTGCCCTCAGGACCTGCTCCTTGGGAAGATCCTCCTCCAGCCCTGTACGGTATTCTGTGGGCTACGAGGAGGCACAAGGGGCACAAAGGCACAGCCTTTTCACTTGCAGAGCTGTAACCTCTGCAAGTTACCCTACTTTTCCACTGCATGATGTTCCTGAAACCTCTGAGCTGTAGATTCTTGCTTTTCCCTAACCTCCCCCTTGAAAACAAAATCATTCATACAGTGATGATGAATTAATTTTGTAGCTGCAGGAACAGCTTTCAGGCATCAGAAATTGGGAAGTGAGAGAACTGAAGCTTTTCATTCAACTTTAATTAAGTGCCAGCATAAAATATAGTACAATAGTCTTTACTCTTCATTAACACAGCCTTGGGTGACTCTTACACAATCCAGCCAGTACATTTTTACCAACAATACATTTTACAGATGTGGCTGATATTACTACCTATTATTAAGACTGCCTGATACTTCTTTTTGACCCTGTTTTCAGCTATTTTCGTCTGTTTATCGCTCCCTTAAGCTTTAACAGGTGGGATGAAATTTTCCAGCTCAGGGCCTGATTCCAACAAGAAAGTCATGGGGAAAATATCTACCAAAATATTCCAAATACCTGGCTAATGAAAAATACACTATTTTGCCCAAGTTAACAATTCTTGCTCTCTTTGGTTGATCGGAGACTTCAAATTTTGCAGGAGACAGACTCTGAGCTCGGCCACAGTGAGAATCCTCCAAGTTTGGCCACATGGAAGTATCTTGAAAAATTACAGTACATCTAAGTTCTTTAAAGACTTGATTTTTTTTCAGTGACTAAATTATCCAGAAGTTCCTTTTGTACTGAGTGTGCTTTGACTTGGAGGCTGCATGAGAGTCTCCATAGAAGTCTGTGCTGCTGTGGGCTGAGACCAGGAGCAAAGAGAAGAAAGTTTGTCTCTACCCAGTGCCGACAGACTCTTGGAGAGGATGTGACTAGTAAAATGTTAAGAGTTCTTTGTTATTTGGGGAGAGTGATTTTTTTTCCCAAAGGCATATAAGCTTAGACAAATATGGGAAGATTTTCAGCAGGATGGCAAAAAGCACATTTCTGACAAAAAGCCATCTGCTAAATTTCAAAGAAAAAGTGTGATGAATTTTTCAATGAGACATCTTTTTTCTTCTAAACACTTAAGAACTACTAAACTGTTCTGGCAGGTATTTTCTTTCAGAATGAAACAATCAAGATAGAAAAATTCAGCATGAGAGATAAAGTTTGCCCAATCTGCAAGATGTTGCAAAAGGGCATTATATTAAGAAGTATTGGGAAGCCTGATAAAGCTTCAAATGTCTCCTATAAGAAAGAAAATGAGCTTTAAATGTATATCCATAACTATTAAATGAAAGGAATCCAGAAAAAAACTCCCAAAACAGCAAAAAAAAAGCCATATATTCCCCCTCCAACATGGTCTTGTGTAATATCCTTGCAACATTCTTTGAAAGTTAATTAACAGGGGCTCCACCAAACCAAGGAGAAAGAAAATTCCACCAGAAGGACACCCTACTGTGACTTTTCATTTGTCTCTACAAGCCTTTGCAGACATCCCCGGTACACAAACAGAGCATGGGAAGAGCCTGCTTCTACAGCAGCTGGGATCCTGATTCAAGCAGGGCTTCACAGCAAGGCACCAGCCAGTAACCAGAAAAAAACAGAGGTGCAGTAGGAAAACCTGTGAGTTTAATCCCTACCATGGCAACTGACTGTGCAAGCGAGCAGCTGCATCTAGCCTTACTGGAGTTTGTAAATGTTATCCAAATACGCCCCATGCAGCACAAACCACAAATTACCCAATCTAAAGGTGAGTAAGGAACAGATTACTGCGGCATGGGCTGCAACATAATGTGATACTCACATCTCTTTGCAGGCAAAAAATAAGCAGGTGAGGGTGGTAAATTCTCTTCCCTGTTATTGTGGAATCTAGGTACAGCCAAGCACTTTGCCAGATCCCAGTGATGCAGCCTTTGTGGCCCACATGTTGAGCTTGCCTGCCCCCACCTGAGTATTGCCAGCTGCCTGTTGTCACTGCAAGCCAAACCTCCTGTCCATGCTGATATAGAGCAAGGACAAAGATCCTTGTGGCTGCAAAGAGAAGCTCTTAGAAGGCATGAAGAATGACCCTGAACAGCTCCCTGTCATCTCCGGAAAGACAGAGCCCAGTTATTCAATGGTTGATCAACACCCACCACATGCATCTGAGAGAAACACATCAGCTGGGCTACCCTGGCATCTCTCCTCTAACAAGTGGAAATAGTATTAAAAGTTTATCTGGAGCACATGGGGAACAAGGTCTAATGATGGAAAGGTAAAGCTCTCTTACTCTGATAGCACAGGCTGTTCTTAGAAACTGAGCAGCTCCCCCCACCAACTCCAAAGCAACAACAAATGATCCTTCCCTCTTCTTTATGCTGAATCAGTTCCAGGATGGGGTTTGAAGTAGGGACATACACAGTCATGTGGGCACCCATCAGCAAAAGAAAGCATGAAAATAAGCAGCATCCAAGGAGCTTCAACAGAAGCTTCAGTCGAGAAACCAAATCCATCTGGCTTTGCTGTGCAGCAAGCAAAATCATGGCAGTGGGCCATCAACTCCTCAGACATCCCATGGCATTAAGACCGCTGATAATTATACAAGAAGTTCTCAATGGCTAGCACCAACTGTTCTCCTTGTTATGTGGACATTCACAACTATGGCCAGAAGCAGCACCTGTGTTAACAAGATCTTAGTCTCTCCTTAAGTCCCCATCTTCCTCTGCCCAGTTTTCTAATGTCTCGCTTACATCTATCCACTTGATGTCCTCCCTGCAGCACCAAAACTTACTGTGTTTCATCCAATCAAAAAACAACCAAAGAGAAAATTTCAGTCAGCCAATAACTGCCAATATCAATAACTGGTAATTCTTGTTTTCCACATATGTTAAATAAACGTAGTAGGTTTACTAAAGCTAAAATAGAACTGTAAAATGAGCACTGTGAAATTACTCACATCAAGCCATTCAGTCTTAATTGTTATATAGATTTTTTCTTGTGTGTTTCTGCTGCTTATTGCAATATACGAGCGCTGTTTCTGTGCCCTTATAAAACAGGCACAAAACGGCAAAATCACCTGTGTAAAATTTTCACTTACAGCGAAATGAGTGTTCATTAAATTTCTGCAGCTACTTGACATTATAAGCATTCAGAATTAGAAATGTTCATTTTTCTTTGCAAAACTCATTTCCAATCAAGAGAAATTAGGCTCAATCTGATTCTGATTGGAAGAAAAAAAAAAAAAAAAAGAAATTGTGAAATTCCCTTTTTGTCAAACTGGACTATTCCTTTTTAACCAAAAAGGAATTTTTGTTGGAAAAAAAAAAAAACAAACATTCTTTTGACAATGGTATCACAGATCTAATAATTGCACAGGGTATTTACTCTGCAAAGCAAAAGCAATAAAACGATTTATTGTTAACACAAGTTAAGGCTGACACATTGGAAACTGATACTTTATGGTAAAAACACATTATTAGTGGCCTGCATTTCATAAAGTCTCACTCAATTTCTTTCCTTTTCTGTGTATTTCATTGTGGCAAAAGTTGTCCGCTTCTACAGGAGGTGAAACTCCTGATTATCCCGCAGTACAGTGCATGCTCTACCCACAGCCACCCACCAACATGGTGGTGCAACTGGAGGGAAAAGTGCCCTGAACAACCCCTAGGGGAAAGAAGCCCTGAACATTCCCTTCAGTCCTCTCAGCTTTCTGCTCTGACTGCCGAGCAGAGCTGCCTGGTTTGAGTTTTTTGTACGTACCCACCAGAAGCTAAACTCACTTGTCAGGAACCACTAAACTGCCATCAGATTCACCTCTCCTACTAATAACCAAATTTTCTGACAATACAAGAAATTCCCTTCATGGGGAGCGCTTAGCAAGGTAATAGACAGAAACCCATATGGCCTGGGTTGCACCTGCCTCATATTTTGCCAGTGCTGGAGAATTAGATAAGCTCAGAATTCACTTCCTTTAAGTCAAGGATTTTTAAGAGAGAGCTCAATGAGGGACAGACCAGCAGTTTCAAGGTTGGGAGCACAGGACCACTGTCCTTGTGTTTACCTTATGGCACCAGGGATGCCGTCTACCTTCCGATGCCATCGCCTGGATGGCACTCAAGGTGGCTTCCCGACCATAGCAAGCCTGAGCATTATTCATGGTAGGCAGAGCGGGCCCAAGCACTCAGAGCAGCCAAGGCAGAGCAGGCTCCACCCTCACAGCTGCTGAACAAAACATGAATGAAGAGTGATTCCCAGGAAGCCAAGGAACTCTGGACATCCAGAGCACTTCCACCAAGGCACTGAGCCCACACCTACAACCTGCTCTCTCCAGGAACTATTCCCTCCCTTCACTCTGGCGGGCTTTCAGGATCAGACCCTATTTGATGGGTGGCCCAGTTTTCCTCAGAGCTCTCAGATGTGAAACAAGAACAGGAATCCAGAACACTCACCACATCTGTGCTTGTGATCTTGGCCAGGAAGTCTGTTAGGCTGTCACCGGAGAGTGAACTGTCCCCATCATCGAGCTGAAGGCCACAGATGGCTGCTCCCACACTTCCAGTTGCTATCATTGATGGTGGGTACATGGCAAAGTTAAAATCTGCAAGAACAGATCTGGGAATTAGTCCAAGCCTGGACCAGAAAAGCTGCAAAACATCAGAGGCAATCAACATAAAAACCACACCCAAGAATAAAAAATAGGGAAGTAGAAGAAAAGGAAAAGTGCCACTCTTTGGTCTGACTGAGCTCATTAGTCACACTACTCATCACAAGTAGTCAAAGGAGGTGTAACAGATCTGCAAATTAAGATGGAAATGCAGCTTGGTCTTTTGTTCTCACGGACGCATAAAGTAAACCTGGACAATTTTTAATAGTCTTTTCTTAGTTTACAAAAAAAAAAAAAAAAAAAAAGGAAAAAGAAGAGGGAGGCTTTCTGTAATTTATGTCAGAAATTTGGGTCTTGGTCACACTAGAGCTCTATGTATAATCAGAAAACTAACTGGAATAAGGTATCACAAAGGATTGAACTGAGATTTTTTTTAGTCACGTCAATTTTTAAGGACTTAATTAATTCCAGCATTTAACAAACTGTCTGAGAAAGAGATTTTAATTAACAATTCATCTTTACTGCTCTATGTCAACACCTTTGCAATTAGGAAGTGAGAACACTTACAGCCCATAGCTATGTGATCAAAGAAAAAACAAAGATCACATTTGTCATTACTACTACTTTTTAACGATCAGGTTGAAAATGCATTTCAAAACTTCTCATACATCTGCGGATATCAGGAGAGAAATGAAAATAAAACTGAATGCTCTTGTGACCTTTCTAAGGCCACTTTATGCTTTTTCATACTGCATAGATACTTGGTAACCTGTATTTCCTTTACTAAACACCATTCCCAGATTTTCTAGGTTACAAATACCTTCCTAAATTGAAACTTGATTTACAAGTTGTTTGGTTCAACAATAACTCATTTTCAAACCCTTCTCAACCACTTTTCGATTGTAAGGACTGAAGAAAGAGAAAATCCAAGTATTTCCCAAAATTTTCAAATAATAATAATTATAATCCCAGTAAAAATATAAAAGAAATGCTATCAATATATTCAGTCTATTTATACAGACATGTCACAGAAAACTGCCCTTCCGTTAAGGGCACATCCCAAGTCTTCTCTCTTCAGCTAGCACAAATTCTGTAATCCTGCTGATTTTTGTGTAACCAAAGAAGTTTTAAACACACAGAGGTTTCTTTCTCAGTCTCTCAGATGCTGAGAGCAGACACAGGAATAGGTCTGAAGACGGCATGTTCCTCTCCAGGCTGTAATATGTACCTGTGATCCAAGAGGAATGCAGAATTCACCTAAGACTGGATCTCTGGTCATATCATTCAACCATACAGACTGGAGAGGGAATGCTAGAAGTGGGGAGAGAAAAGGGAGGAGCTGAAACCCTCACACAGACTCATCTGTCTCATGGAGCCACTGGGAGATGACCGCTTGCAAGCCCATCACTGCCCACCACTGACGTCCCCATGTCCTTCCTCCCAGGAAAGCTCAGCAGACATCACACAGAGACAAACACTTCTGAATGAGCAAATTTCCACTGACAGAAAAAAAATAGTGTGGACTGCTATTATTATAAAAATAATAATTTTACACTACTGTAGTAGTAACCCACTCTATGTATAAGAAAGCAAATGGCCTTGGAAATCATAATAGTGCCCAAATTAACAACTAAGTCATCAGGAAAGTCTTGACCCCCCTAATTATCAGTGCTGGTAAATGCTGATCTCCGCATGCATCACAAATGATGACACCAATGTAAAAGGAATTACACTTCCACCATTAAAATCAATCTTTCACATTTACCTCATGTGAATTTATACTGCAAGGGAGAGCCCCACCCAGCCTGTAAGTGGGTGACCAGGGAGAACAAATACTGCTACCCACTACAAAGCACATGCACTCTCAGCAGGAGCCTGTGCTCTCCTCAGTGCCTGCTGGTTATTACTGGGCCAGACCTTGAGAGCAGGTCATAAACACAGTGGGATTTTAAGCAGAACTCACAATTTCTTCTTTCATCCATCTTGAAAATGGATGTTCGAAATGGCCCTTGTTTTGTGCCATGCTGCCTCTTTTCTTACTTGCTGCTACCTACTGGGAGCCCCAGGACTCAGCTCTGGGTGACTGTTGCTGTAGTTCATTCCTGTTGACTGATCCGGTAGCTAGCAGCTCCATGGAAGAAGCACGGGCCACCAGTTTACAAAGTCTGCCATGAAAACCATGACTCCAATAAAGAGGCATTTTTGTAAAGCTCGTAAATGTTTATGTGCTTTATTTACTGCCCAGAGTTCTCCCAGTCCATGTAGCAACTAACAAATGTTTATAACATTTTAAAATATTCAAACAACATTTATGGAACAGACTTAGCATCCCAAAAATCTGTTCACAGAATCACAGAATAGTCTAGGTTGGAAGAGACCTCCAAGATCACTGAGTCCAACCTCTGACCTAATGCTAACAAGTCCTCCACTAAACCATATCACTAAGCTCTATTTCTAAACTTCTTTTAAAGACCTCCTGGGATGGTGACTCAATCACTTCCCTGGGCAGCCTACTCCAGTGACCAACAACCCATTCAGTAAAGACGTTTTTACTAATATCCAACCTAAACCCCCTCTGGTGCAACTTTAACCCATTCCCCCTCGTCCTGTCACCAGGCACGTGGGAGAACAGACCAACCCCCACCTCGCTACAGCCTCCTTTCAGGTACCTGTAGAGTGCAATAAGGTCGCCCCTGAGCCTCCTCTTCTCCAGGCTAAATAGTCCCAGCTCCCTCAGCCACTCCTCATAAGACTTGTTCTCCAGACCTCTCACCAGCTTTGTAGCCCTTCTCTGGACTCACTCAAGCACCTCCATGTCCTTCGTGGAGTGAGGGGCCCAAAACTGAACACAGTACTCGAGGTGCGGCCTCACCAGACCCGAGTACAGGGGGACAATCACATCCCTGGACCTGCTGGTCACGCTGTTTCTTATGCAAGACAGGATGCTGTTGGCCTTCTTGGCCACTTGAGCACACTGCTGGCTCATATTCAGCCAAATGTCAACCAATACTCCCAGGTCCTTCTCTGACAGGCAGCTTTCTATTCATAAATCTCCCAGCCTGTAGCTCTGCTTGGGGTTGTTGTGCCCCAGGTGCAGGACCCGGCACTTGGCCTTGTTGAACTTCATACCGTTGGCCTCGGCCCATCGGTCCAGCCTATCCAGATCATCTTGCAAAGCCTTCCTACCCTCAAGCAGATCGACACACACACCTAACTTGGTATCGTCTGCAAACTTACTGAGGGTGCACTCGATCCCCTCATCCATATCATTGACGAAGATGTTAAAGAGGACAGGCCCCAGTACTGAGCCCTGGGGGACTCCACTAGTGACTGGCCTCCAACTGGATTTGACTCCATTCACTAAAACTCTTTGGACCCAGCCATCCAGCCAGCTCTTAACCCAACGAAGCGTGTGCCAGTCCAAGCCATGTGCAGCCAGTTTCCTGAGGAGAATGCTGTGGGGAACGGTGTCAAAAGCCTTACTGAAGTCAAGGTAGACCACATCCACAGAGCAACTCATGTTCTGACAGAGCAACTCATGAGCAACCCCACTAATTACTGTAGAAATGGATGAATTAAAGAAGGATGCATCTCCACGGATCTGTTTCTACCCTTGTACACACTGCAATTGCTTGAGTTTAGATCTGCTGGGAACTCTCCTCAATCAGGAACAAGGAGTTCAGGCCCTTTGACTTCAGCGTGTTTCACCTCCATGTACAGCACAAAGCCATGGGAACTAACAGTGCTCCTGGGTGATACCACAGGGGACAAAGCAGGCTGTGGCACAACGCCTGCTGAAGTACATGTGAGCATAAAATGAAGAAGACAAGAAACATGGTGAGTGCAAACCCTGCGTGCTTATGGTGGTGTGAATTAGACTGCAACAGACTAACATGGCCATAAGCTGGGATGCAACTCCAGCATTTGGTTTTTGGACATACCGAACTGTGTCCTAATTATACATGGGAACTAGAGATGTACCAGTGGCCATGGATTTTCCATAATTTACCCCTCCTTGCCACATTTTTTTGGGAGGACGTGGTTATCTTTTGGAAAAAGATAATTCTGACAAAGTCTGGACAGTCCATACAGAAACTACAATGCAGTGGGCAAGAACAACATGCCTCCGCTCCCACCCATTGTGTGTGCAGCTGGGAGAAACAGATCCCCTTGGAGGCCCACATGGACCCATGCCTCACAAGTGTCCTCACAAAGTAGCTTCCCCCAGCTCCCAGTGGCTAGCAGAGGAGATCGCATCAACAGGGAGTTTCTACGTCTCACACCCAATGCTCATCACAGCCCAGGCTCGATGAGCTGAGCGAACGACACACGTTCAGCCTCCCCTCTGAACTTCCTTGCCTCCTAGGGGCTTACATCAGGACCTCCACGTTATTCGAATGCTGGTCTTCTCGTGGTTGATTTTATACCTACAAGTTATGTACTCCCAGAAACTGTCTTCCTAGGAAGCTGAATAAAGAGCCACAGTGCCCCTGCCAACTAGCACTGCTGTAGGTCTGCTTCCACGTGGGGTCACATGAGAACGTTTTTATGCCCAATAACCTTGTTAGTTCCCTTAATGTCATTCATAATGCAAATGAGACAGCGAGCGAATGGCCAGAGGCCCAGAGTGACTAAAGCTCAGCATCCAGAAAGTCTTACATTGCCTCTAGCTCTAAACTAACTTCCCTTCATAACAAGCACCATAAACTTGGCTATCAAAGCTACACATGCCCAGTCTTTGTTGTACAACAGGCAGCGATTTGTATCACTGGCTCCTATTTTTAGCATATTAATTAACTACTGCAACTGGTGAGGCAAGTGTCTCCAACTGGAGAGTGTGGCGCCATTGTCTGAAGTCATCACCTCATCTCGTGCTATTGAAAATCATGGCAGTGACCCTCCTGCTGATATGAATTTAACCTGACATGCCCACAAAGGGATGGGGGGTGGTGCACCAATTTTGTGCACATGGTTCTCCACATCACCCTGGACCCTATTAGTGTGGAAAGAGCTCATTGAAAGAAAAGAAGCCACATTGTGCTGGGCCACCTAGAGGGTTGAATAGAAAAGGCTGAGGAAAAGAGCAGGCAGCGGAATAAAGGCCGTAATTAACATATTTCCATATTCAAGCAAAGCAATAACTACGTGAAGTGTTTGTCAAGGTGCAATGAAAGCATAAATATTAAACACCATATCTGAGGGGATGCAGAACCCCCCTTTGAGTCTCTTACATTCCATCAAGAAATTTGAAACAACTTTTCTATATATAATTTCTCAATTATAAGCTCTTGTCCCACTTCCCACATGGTAACAGCCAAAACTCACCATCCTCACTCACAGGCAAAACTGCCCCCAGATTTAAGTCAAAAGCTTGCCTTGACATTTAAGAAAATAGAATCAAAGGGGAAGAGAGAGAACTTAAAACATTTGAGACATATACTTTTACTTTAAATTCTTGCTGGAGACGATGAACCCTGAATTACAGAGGCAATCTTATAAAAAGTACTGGACACCTGAAGCAAGGCTATGGCTGTGGACCTAGGTGCAACCCTGTTTAATGGGAACCCAGAGCATGCACTCAAGGCATGGCTCTGACTCTTAACTTTGTTGTGGTTTATGCAACTCCACAGCAAAGTACGAAACAGTCTCAAAAGTCAGAGGGGTAACGCAACAACATGTAGTATAAGAGAATAAGAACATGCAAATACTTTAAGGAAAGAAATGGGTTGTTAGAAAGCAGGACTTGTTTTGCCTTCTATTCCCAGGCAATAAATGCCATGAGGCATCCGATCACCATTTCCGTGCCACCTTTTTTCCTAAAGGATCTTAAAAACTTGGGACCAACCCTGCTCAACCCCACTGACTCCTACAGGTAACTTCAGTACTGGAGGAAAAAAAATAAAAATAAAATCAAATACAGTAAAGTGCCATTTGAAACACAGACAGCTCTGGACCAGACAACCAGATCAAATTCAGGGTACTGAGGACAATTGTCACTCTTCTTTCAGACGGCACACTCTGCACCCAAGCTAGAACTGACAGGCAGGGCAGGAATGTACGCACACACCAAGATCATTTTTCTGCACGTGCAGCAAATGTGACTGACGGTCAGGTGCTAGGACCCTGCACAGCACAGCTGAGCTATTTTGCTGGCACACTTCTGCAGGCAGATCCAGTGGACTTCACTACCTCTGAGCCAGGAAAATGAAAGGTTGACAGTCAGACTAAAGCAGGAGAGAACCAGAGGCAGGAACCCAGAGAGGTCCTGCAAGGGGAAGCCCTAACTCGCAGCCAATAAAGGAAAACTGCTGGAAGGAAAAGAGCAGTGACAAACACCCAAGCTGGACATGCTCCATGTGCCAAAGCCAGGTGGGAACTCCACCTTCTCACAGTGATCCCTGTTACTGTTCTGGTTGCAGGTTGCTATTTTAACAGCCAGTTTTCATCTCTAGGATTTGATAGAGGTTTGTTTGCAGAGCTGCAAATGCAGAATTGGAAAGCGCTGTCAAGAGAAAAGCAATGCTTCTCAGGGGAGCATCATGGGGGAGGAAAAAAGGAATGTTATCTCCATCAGGAGAACACAACAATGACCCTCAACATCATCAGTTTATAAATTGCTATTTAAATGCTTATCAAAACTTAACAGCTCAATTTCATTCAGCATCAAACTTCACACAGACAATGATTTTACTATGGGAACAAGCATGCATCTTTATTTTAGGAGATAAGTTTAAAATAAAGTTGTAAGGGAAACAATATAAGTCACACATTTAACTCTTGCCTGTTTTGATCCAAATGCATTTCCTATGTTCATGTGTTAATCCAGTTGGCTTTAACTGCACTGGCCATTTTATCTCTTACTCCTGCAATTCTGCGAGACACAACAATTTTTCCCAATGTTAACAACTTCTGCTTTTAAAAGCAAAACCAACTGACTCCTTAGCACTTCAAATATATATATATATATACCAGTGCCAAGAATGATGAAAGAAAAAACTATAAAGTAAAATAGGATGCAGATGTAAGTGCTTCTATCCATTGAGTAGGTGGCAGGGAAGACACCTAATTCTCTTCCTGGGCTACAGTAAGGCTAAAAAGGTTGGACTTTATACTTTGAAGTATCCTAAATGCTAATGCTATTGCACAACCTTCTGAGTGAAGTATAGACAGGCAAACTTGTTGAACACTCTACATAGGAAAGGATACAAGCACTCAATGCAGCATACATAGCTGCAGATTAAATCATAAACTATTTCTGAACAACTATCTGTACTAGTTATTATTGCCATTTGTTCTACAACTTCAGTAAGGTAGCTTAATCAAGATCAGGATTATATTAGCACTTGAACCATCAAAAGGTCAGATGTGCAGCTGGTAGGAAGAAGGACAACTCATCTTACAGCCCAGGAAATATACTAGCTTGTATCAGCAAAGGCTCTCTTCCTCAATTTCATTCCACCTCATCTTTCCAGATTTGTTGGGTCCTACAACTTACGAAGCAAGCCTGCTCATATGAAATACTCCCCAAGGCCCTGCCTACTTGCTAATGGAGCTGTGATGGCTCTTGTGGCTCCATTCTGCTGGAAAGCTTGTTACACTGATTTGAGCTGCATCTCCCAGGAACAAGCAAAAGCCTTCTTTTGTCTGGCAATAAAATCATGTGGATTATTTTTTTTTTTTTGACACATGTAATGCAAGAAGCATTTGTGCAACCACCATCACTTTCAACATGTATTTTACTTGTATGAGATTAATGCATCTAACAAAGCCTCTGTGGATGTTTTTTCCCCTCTGTGAAGAACAGGTGCTGGATAAAATGCATAGCACACCTTTGTCTTCTGCACAGACATAGCCAAGTCTTACATTGGCTAAAAGGGTAAGGATGCATAGCACATTGCCCAGCAGGACTCCTGAGGACCAAACATGCCTCTTGGTGTTACACAGCATTCTGTGTAATTACCCTCCAGATCAGCATGCCTTCACTACTCACTGTGCAGTCTTTGCTCATACAACACTCTCATTGACTTCCACAGAACATCTGTCTGAGTAAGGATCCTGGATTTGGCCCAGAAGTCCAAAAAAAAAAAAAAAAAAAAAAAAAAGCTTTCTCAGCTTGGCACACAGTACAAAACTGACTTAAAGCTGAAATTTTCCTCCTGTTTCTTAGGCTCGTTCTAGTCACGGACTTTGAAAGCCACCAGTCATGAGATGCTGCATTGTATTTGTTACAGTAACATCTCACCTGCCAGAGGACTCAGCTGAAGCACAAAAGAGAATGTGCAAACAACTGAGCCTAGGAATCTACACAGTTGCTTTCTGTCTCTTCAAGTCCACAAAGCTTTCTGCTTCCCAGTTTTGCATGCCACTTAAAAAAAAAAACACCGAGAAACTGCTGTGATTAGTCTGTCCATTACTGCTTCTGCCCAGAGAAGCACAGCTCCTCTTACTGAATCCTGGTTTGCACAGCCTCTCCTCCCTCAAAACCCATTCTTTTGTAGGTCCTGAGACAAATATATATATATCCCGTGCCAACAGTGCCACATACAGCCTCCAACAAGAAAGCATAACTTAAGGAAGCAGTCAAGCATCTGCAATTCTGAACAACCTGGAAGAAGAAATGGAGGGCAAGCTGAAGTTGAGGAAATAATAAACGATCCTCCTTCCATCTGCAGCATGGCATGTTCTGCATGCAGCTCTGCAGCCAGGGCATTTTCCTGCTCCTCCAGGAGTGACTCCACGGCTTGGAGAGCAGCACACACAAGCAAACGGACAACCCTATAGAAACATTTCCAAATTGTGGAGTGCTATGGGAAGAGACAGAGGTAAGCTCATTGCAGGACAAATGAAGAGTGAAAAGCAACAAACAGACAGGAGGTAGGGTAAGAACAGTGAAGTGACAATGACTTAAGAGAGCAAAAGAAGAATGGTCTTTTTTGGGCAAGCAGATAAACAGGATCTTCTCAAGCTGAAAAAAGAGGCAAGCATCTGTTTTAACAAGCTATAATGTAAGGGCAGGGAGTCTTGCTGCACTAACCTTTTAGCGCCTTTAAAATTCATAGGGCTCCTGAAGAAGAGTTTAGCTCACATAGGTAGCCACTAGCAGGGTAACAAAACAAATGACGCTGTGAAAGACAAGGATATGTCAGCACGTGTCAGTCTATACCGTGTTACAGTGCAGTGAGCAAGGCAGCTTGAAGAGAGCTGTCCTATGCACAGGCAATTCCCAGCCAAGAGATTGTGCTCTGCTCACTTGCCAGTACCCTGTGTCCATAGCTTTGCAAGTACAGGCAGAGCTAGGCTGAGGGTGGCTCCACTTTCAGATCCTTCTGGTGGAGAATGAGGCTTCAGAAAGCGTTACAAGTGCAGGGCAGGGAAAAGAGAAAACTTCTTGTTCAGGGAATAAGCTTCTGTCTTGCTTAGAATATGTTCAGATGGAACCAAAAGCAAGGAGGGATATGTTCCAGTTTCAGTCATGCTCATGTGAATCGTTACTCACTACAATGACGGGGGAGAGGCTGCGGATTTATATTCATGCAGCTTGTTTCAGAAACGGGGCTTGAAATAAAGACAGAGAAACAGCACCAGAATGATAAAACATGACTGAGAAGAAAATACAAAAGAACCGAGTGTCTTCTCCTTTTGTGTAGTATTCAAACAGAAATCAGAATAGAAATCATATCAAAATGATCCTAAACATCCAGCTCAACCCAGCAACCCATCATTGCCCCTTCCCAGAACTTCAATGGTTGCTTCCATCTCTGTTTGCTGATATGGAATCTTGCAGCACTGAGATCACAGCTGGCTCTGTAAAGGCAGGGAACACTTGGGAATTTCTGGTATAAAGGTTTTGGAGAAACCAAAACAGAACAGTAGGTGAAAACTAGAGGAGAAAAGATCAAAATATGTCAGACTTTACCTGTGTGGTGGTTTCTGTCCTAGCTACAACTGCAGAGCACAGCACTGTATGGGCTGCTGCAGGGAAAGTTAACAACCCAGCCAGACCCACAACATGGCACACTAAAGAAGAAAAAGTACTTGAGAGCAGAGTAAAGCAACATTGAGATAAATCAGGAAGTAAAAGCAGAGACATTGCCGTGCTCAAGACTAAAGCCATTAGCCAGCCAGCAAGGTCAAGTCTGGTAACACTGAAGAGCCAAAACTGGGCTAAACACATGCATGGAGGGAGCAAGGAAGAGGCATCCACATGTCAAAGGAGGTCATCTAGCTGCAAGAAGTCAAATGGGGAAATGAAACAACAGGCTTAACCCAAGCTGGCTGAGAGCAGAACCTTTGAGGGAGAAAGGGAAAGAAGAAATGCACTGGCTGATGAAGAGGGCTCTGCAACAAATAAAACAAGAAAAGGAAATGACAACTGGATCTGGAAGGAAGTTTGATGAGAAGGGGATTTTTTAACAGAGGAGGCTAAGAATTGCTTTGAGAAGAGTGGTAGTAAAAGGGAAATAAAACAATAATAACACAACATTTCCATAATAACAGTGTTGCAGCTTGCTAGTAAATTACGAGTAAGGTAGAAAACTATGAAAAGGGGCTTGGTCAAGGTATCTGCTTTTGAAGCTGTAATGGGCTGTGGGTCCGCCTCAGAAATAAATGCCACCTTAGCAATTTGTGGAAAACGGGGCGTGAAGAAAAGAAAAACTGCAGCCAGTGCCATGGTGCCCTGTCTTCCAGGAAGCTCCATACCTACATCTTTCATGTGCAAAAAAAGGAAACTCTGATTTGTTGCCTCTTTAAACTCTAGAGGACTTCAGTTCATGCATTTGATACCAGGAGAAGGAAATCACACAGGGGAAGCACAGGACAAGTGAATGGCTGGACCAAGGGTCGGAAAGAGAATGATGTTCTGGAGCTCAGTAAATGAAGTAGTAAAGCATGGAACCAACCATCAACGAACTCATGGACAAAGAATGGAAAGAAGCCATGGCCTTTGCAAATTCCTTCATGGCCCGCACTCCTGTGATGGTTTGGTTACTTGGAAAACTTCATGGTCAAAGAATTACAGACTAGAATCTGTAAAGTTAAATCATAATGGAATCTACTTTATTCAAGACAATATCCTCTTAGATAAAATAAAACAAAATGATGTTTTAGGGAGTGAAAACAACGAAGGAGTGAAAACTGGGCTGGTATAGAAGACAACATACAAATATGTTGGGAGAGTGATGGATGATGTTATGATGATCCTAATAATTTTGATCACTGAAAAGACCACCTTTTTCAGAAGAAAAGGGCAGTGTTAATGAACCCTAGGTAGGGGGAAAATGCAAAGCCAATATATAGCTGATGTAATAAAATAAAATACTAATTAGACCAGAAATATCTGATGGATTACCAAGAATGATCCTGCAGGCATTGAGCAATATTTCTGTTGAGCTCTGTGGCCTTTTGCCTTAAAAGGATTACACAGCAGTGTGAAAAGAAGGAAAAGCTTCAACATCTTGGTAACCAAAAAGTTAATTACCCTCACAAAGTCCATATAAACATTCTCTAAAACAGATCTACTGAGGTGGCAAAAAATAGCCTACATTGTAAGAACAGTCTCAAACACTGAGAAGCAGAAATAGCAGTAAACAGTCATACACTTGTATTACCCAAAAGCTGCATCTACTTTTCCTTTTGCCTCTGCAAACACACAGGGGAAAACAGTTCTCTCACAATGAACAGATCCCATCACAAAGAGTTAGGTATATTAAACAGTAGAGAGTCAAAACATTAAGCCATATACTACTTTGAAATACCCCTGTAAAACATGGCATGCTGCTCATCTGCTTTAGGTCTAGCTCCTATAAAATGGTCTAACAGTTAATCCTTGGAATAAAAACTAAAGTACATCTAGCCTTTAAAAGTCACCAGAAAACAACAGCATTTTACATATAAATATATATTAAAGGCTTCTATTCCTTTGGAGACATTTTTATTATCTAAGTCTTCAGAAACTGTGTTCAGTCAAAAATATGACAAAAGGGAAGCATAATGGTTCCCTACAACAGGGAGTAGTTTCACTGCTGCCTGGAGTCAAGTTAAGATTAAGAATCCGAATGTTTAAAGAAAAGTAATTACTTTTAAAAATTGTTATTCTCTTTGCTCCAGTAATGTAGTAGGATCACATACATGTTAAAATACAATCTCTATCTCACTGTTTAACAGTGTCCTGTTAACAACATTTTACAGAACACAACATTCATTTTGGGCTAATGTGCTGTTACAGCTCCTAGTTTTTTGGCTGTCCTGTATCTGTCAAAATATCTTTATATCTTTAAATATCTTTATCTTTATTTATCTTTATCCTATATCTTTAAAAACATTAGTGAATGAGGCAAAGTAGAAAATCAACTGTGTTCAGCCTTATTGGCTTTACAGCAAAAGACAACGTGTTAGTAGGAACAGGTCTGCAAGTGCTTTACAAGAATACTGCTGATACACAGTATGAGGACCTGATTCACAACACCTTTTGCAAAAGTCCCACTGGCTTGAACAGCTCTTCCCACACTGTACTAAGGATGGAGGGGATGAAAAACTTTCATGCCACCAGTGACTAATCTTTCCATCATATCTCAAGCAGACATACCCAGGGCACCTTGTCCTACCTGTGGCACAAAGGGCAATGAATGTTTGTGCATGCTTTCGGATCAAAAGCAACTTGTCTTTAGGTAGAGGCAACTTCCGTAGAATGTGTTCAATGAAGTCATGCGGGGTGACTGCTGCGAGGTTCCACTTCAACTTCCCCAGCACCACGAGCTCCCATTCCTGCAAGAGGTTGTGGGGGGAAGAAGAGAAGAAAAGCCATAAGCAAGTCTCAAGAAAACACTTATTTATCTGATTGTAATTATATCACTGCTAAATTGGTTTTGATCAAACGTTTTTTTCAGTATGCCCCTACTACTTTGAAGTTGTTGACTTTTTTCTTTTTATTCTTAAAAAACAAAAAAACAAAAAAAACAAAACAAACAAAAAAAAACACTGGGAATGTCAAGCTCTGCTGAAAATAATGAGACCTGGCAGCTCCTGCCAAGATTTTACTTTTTTTGTATCCAGTGCTGAATGCCCACCCAGAAAGTTTAGCCTGCAATTAGATATTGCCAAGGTCATTGTGGTCCTTTCCTAGTAACTTTTTTTAAATGGCTATAGTCCTTACTTTATAGCCATTTAAAGCCCTCGAGATAACCACACACAAAAATAACCTAGATATACATTCTTTTTCAAAACAGGGGAAGTTCATTTGATGGCACTCTCTCCAAAACTGTGTTCAAAAGCTCCTGCAGATAAATCTGTTGGTGGTTAAACTACTCTAAGACAGGCTTTGCAGAAAGGAAATGCACATAACACAGCCAAGAAGTAGCCTTTGTAAATTATATGCCAATAAATCATGTAGGATCCAGTCCCACATTCTTTGCACGCCCAAAACTCCCAGTGAAATCAAAGGAAAACTTGGGTGTCTATGTAACTACTGGCCATTCCCTGCAATGTGATGACACACAGGAATAGTACCTCATCAACAGATCTGACCGTGGGGCTAGGTTTGCATACTTAAACGCTTCAAATGAGTTTTGAATACCTTACAGTGCCCCGCAGAGCAGACAAAACTCAGGCCTTGGACTCATTTCTGTCTCATGCATCAACCATTAGCTATTAACTAAATTCCATGCACTGATTGTTGAGTCCTGATGATGCATAAGCCTGATGGAGCCCAGCGTGGTGGGAAGCCCCAGCTAAGTTTGTAGAGCTTGCAAGTCGAAAAAAAACGTCCTTTAATTTTGCAGCCGAGGAACATCAACCAGCGTTGCTGAGAAACCATAAACATGGACCCCACAATGCCATTTCTGCAGTCCTTTCTCTGAACAGATGTGTGCTATAACAGCAAGTTACTTTCCTACAGACATTCCTACTGGATTATGACAGGGCCCTCCATAGCTTGGAAATTTCATGTTCATGTACCTACCCCTACAGGGTCCAAAAAACAGACGTTTCTTTTCTATCCCCCCCCAAAAAGCTAAGATGTTTTAACAAAATGACCATTAACTAAGATACGATCTTCCCAACACAACAGATTCTGATGCAGAAAAGCACAGAACTGTGCAATCTGGAAGACTGGGTAGAGGGAATGCAAGCTTAAATGGACGTGACATGAAGAGGGAGGCACATTGTTCTCCCTCTTCTTGCACGGGGTCCACAGTGCTTCCTGGAACAGCCAGTGCTACCAGTGGGACACCTAATGCCTGTGACAGCCATGGCAGGGTTTGCAGTGCAGAGTTCTTTATTCTGCAGAAGCACAAGCTCCTGGCCCCTCCCCAGGGGGAATTCCCACTGGCTTCATCCAGTGATTCATAGGAGAAATTCTCGTGTGATTCGGCTCACTGTGCACATCCACCAAGGTCTGTGATAACAAAGCTACCAGGCCGAGCGTGCATCCTACTGACAGGCTGAACAGAGTCGTTACACTTGGAAAAGACCTCCGAGATCACCTGGTCCAACCCACGGCCCTATGCCACTCTGCAAATATTAAGTATTCCCCTGAATAATTGTGATTCTTTTTGTTTCTACTTTCCCAATGTCTGGTTTGAACTCCCCAACACCAATACCCTTTCACTGGCGGGTCGAGTTTTCACCCCATTACATGCCTTGCTGACAGTCTCCTGGCCACCAGCCCTGCACGAACCAAGCCACCACCTCCTGAACTTGTCACTTATCAGCCACACAGCAACTGGCACCCCAACCTTGCACAACGGCACCCTGCCACTTGCAGCTAAGCAAGCCCTGCAGCTAAGCGCAGCGCCCCGCCACTGCAGGACCGGGCGAGGATGGACATAGGGCCCCAAATCCGGTTGTGCACCCCCCTTTCTCTCCCTCCCCGCTCCCTCCCTGGGGCCGCCTGGCAGCGGTTCAAGGGGTGAAGTCATGCCCGGCTCCGCGTGTCTGCCGCCAGGTGGAGCCGCAGCGCCGTGCCGAGCCGAGCCGCGCCGGGCGGCACCGCAGCAGCGCCCCCGCCGCGGGGCAAGCACACGCGTGGGGCCGGGGCTCCCCCGGGGAAATGTGGGAACAGCAGCAGCAGCAGCCGGGCAGCCCCAGGGAATTGCACGGGGGGTGCCGGAGGCGGGGGCAGAAGCTGCAGGAGGGAAGCCCGGGACCACCGCTACCACTACCAGCGGCCCCCAGCCAGGGGCATGGTGTGCTTGCAGGTTCAGGGCAGTCGCTCTCCATCACATGGGTGTCTCTAAACACTTTTGCCAATTCAGGAGAGCGCGTGGAATTAAAAAAAAAAAAAAAAAAAAAAGTGAAAAGCATGATTTAAAAGAGGGGGGAGCGTGGGGGGGTGGCAAAAGTGGTGGCTGGCTGTGGAAGAGAGGAAGAGGGAAGGGGACGGCTGTCAGCGCAAGAGCCGATGCAGAGGATGGGTGTGCTGAAGGTGGAAGGGGGCTGCTTACCAGCAGCTCTTGGGGTTTGATGGAATTGTCCGTATATATGCACAGCTTCTCTGCTGTGAGGGGGATTGTCTCTTTCAGCTTGGAGGCCAGGAACATGCACACTGCCCCCAGCAGTTGCAGATGGCACTTTCGAGTGGGCACCACAGCTAAGAATCTGTCCAAGTAATTCATTGCCAGAGGGAAAACTTCTTCTTCACACTTCTGCTCTTCACAGACCTGCAAGCAAGGAGCGTGGGGAGGGGAGGATGGGAGGGTGGGGGGCAGAGAAAGAGACAAGAAAAAAAATGCATAAATGACTGACCCCACAAAACACACCACTGCCTCTGTGCTGCAGCTCCTGCTATTTTTGTTTCCCGGGGAGCTAAATTTTGGGGGAGGGGGAGATCTCTGGAGAGGCTGGGAAGGCTGTCAATCGGCTTTCACATTCCTTTAGTTCATTCAGTAAGAAATGAATTCAAGACACTGTGTGGGAGAGCCGAAAAGCCCCATCCAGCAGCAATGAGCAGCCACCGACTTTTTTTTTTTTTTGCGACCCAATTCTTTTTTTTTTTTGATTTCGTCATATTTTCAAAAAATCGATAAAAATATAAAATCGCCCCCGGGGGTCCCGGTTTTAGTGCCGGTGGCATCCCAGGGCGGTCTCCTATCATTTCCGACAATTGCAAAAATTCCCCCAGGGGGCATCCCCCAGCCCTGTGCCCCCAATCCGGTGCGGGGGGGAAGGACGGGAGACAGCGAGGGCGAGGTGGGGAGAGCCTGAGCAGCCTGAATCCTTAGAGCAGGAGCGAGCGAGAAAATTATTTCAAAAATTTACCAAAAATCAGCACTGCGGAGAAAACACACAAATCGCACATGAAAATCAAGCGGAGGGTCTACTCTTTCCAACCCAGGGGGGGTTGTCTGGAAAAAGTCCCCCCCAAAGGAGATCCGAAGGGGGCAAATGATGATGGCAGGGGCTAGGGCAAGGCAGTCAAGCCTGCAGGGCTGCGGGCCCGCTGCCGACCCGCGCTAAGGATCGGGGTGCAGGGGGTGTCTGCCGCCTGCTCGGGCTTCCCTGCAGCCCCCGGCCACATTTGGGGGGGCTGGGGTGCAGTGGCAGGGGACCCCCGGAGCCCCTTCTTGGAAATGAGGGTGAAGACGGGCTCAGCGCCTCCAAGCAGTTGCACGCAGCTCAACATGGCGAAAAAAGGCACGTCCTAACCGCTGCATACGTGGGCATGAAATCCTCGCTGGGCAAAATGTGGGGGACACGGGTCACCCCCTGCCCCTCACCATGCCCCGGGAGCAGCTCCCTTTCCCAGAAAAGCTCTGCAGCCAGAGGCAGCTTTTCTTTTCTTTTAACTTGCAAATGACTTGCCCAGCTCCCCCCCCCCACTTCCTCCCCTCACAGCACCCCACTTTGCAGAAGGGGCAGCCCCTGGGAAGGCGACTGCCAGGGTGAGCTGTGAGATGCTCCCCACACCCCTTCCCCCACCACACTGAGGAAAGAATAAAAAAGAACAAACAAACAAACAAAAAACACACATACACATGCAAAAAAAAATGGTGACCGGGGGGCTGAAAGGCTGCAGGAGGAGAAGGGCAGTGAGGCGGGGGCGCTGCGTCCTGGCCCCGCGCAGGCAGGGGGTTCGGAGGGGCCAAGGTGGCCAGCAAATACAAACCTCCAGCATCCAAGTGGCCACCATCCTCCTCATGAAGGGCTGGATGTCCTTCTGGACGCACTTGAAGTAGGAGCACTGGGGCAGATACCTCTCCTCGATGGTTAGTAGGTTGTGCAAAACACGGTCATCGTAGAGCAAGTTTGGGTCAGGCAGAGCTCTCCTCATGGGATCCACCTCGCAGCACAGCAGCTCCATGTTTCCAAAGAGATCTCCCTCTTTCTCTGATGGAAAAGTTTTTTTTTGTTTTTTTTTTTAGTTTTTTTTTTGGGGGGGGGAAGGGGGTGGGGAAAGGAGGGGTAAAGGAGGAGGGGTAGGTGGGTGGGAGGAAGACGGCAGGACTTTCCAGCTCGATCCTGCCTCCCTTGAAACTCGTCTCTCCCTCTCTCTTGATTTCTAGCCTAAAGTTGAAGCAAAGTGACGCAACTCGCCAGGGCAGGCAGTTCTCTCTCTTGTTATTATGGAGAACAGCAGCTGGTCAGACGTAACATCAAACGCGTTTTTTTTTTTTTTTTTTTTTTTTTCCTCTCTATAAGCTAACAAGGAACCAGGAGGCCCTCGTATAGGGACACACACACACACAAATGACAGCTTCTCTTTTTTCTCCCTTACAGCGACCGAACGAAATCAGCCCCGCACTTTTCCTCCCGCGGGAGCATGCCTTTCGTCTATTTCCCCCACTTTTCTGGCCGCAAGGGACTTACGGGCTCCTCCTCGGCACCCACCGGGGCTGCGAAGGCTAAGGACGAAATGCCCCTGCTTGGCGGAGCGCCACATGTACGTCCCGTGTGTCCAGCCCCCCCGGCCCCCCGGAGCCCTTGACCCGCTTCCCCCCCCCTTTAATCTGAGCGGGGGGGGCGTGCAGAGCTCCCTGCTAGCTCCAGCCTAAGAGCAAACCCAAAAAGAAAAAAAAAAAAAGAAAGAAAAAAGAAACAAAAAAAGCAAATAAAATAAAGCAAGATATGCCGAGGGTGCTGAAGGGCTGAGCGCTCGGCAATGCTTTCAGGGTGCAATCTAGCAACAATCCCGCCGCCACTTCCTCCGGTCTGCACGTCTTGCGAGCAGGCGAAGTGCTTCAGCAGCGAACGGCCGCAACTTTCTAGGAAACGGCGCGGGGGGGTCCGGGGGCCGGCTGGGGGCAGCGGGAGCCCTGCACCGGGGGGTCCCCCCCACGGCAAGGCGCTGCCCGGGCCCCGCCGTCGGTGCCCCCGGCTGCAGCCCCGCTGCCCCCGGGGGCAGCCCCCTGCCCCAGCCCGGGGCTGCTCGCTCTGCTCCCTCGCCTACCTCCGGGCAAAGCAGCCGGCTGGAAAAACGCGTCAACTTTGTGAGGTCTCTGCTGCAGCCCCCGCCGGGCTGGGGGCTCCCGAGGGGGAAGAAGCTGCTCGGGGGCGGCCCCGACGTGCATGCGGGTAGCACGCTGCCGGGGGCCGCTGGCCGCCCCCCCGGAGGTGGACTGGAGAGGAGGGGAGGGGATGGGGGGGGGGGGGGGGCAGAAATACCGCCTTAAAAGTGTGAGTGCAGAGTTTGGGGCGCCGCTTCCCCTCCCTCTATTTGCATAGCCAATAGCTCTGGGGCTCTCGCTGCTGCGCGCTGATTGTTACCGGGCAGATTATATTTTAAGGACGCCTGCTGCCCGGCATCCAGAGCGGCCCCGGGGGATCAGGGGCGAAGAGCAGCCCCCTCACCTGGCCTCCTCGGGCGAGGGGGTGCAGCGCTGCCCCTTCCCAGCCCGATCGTCGCCCCTCTGCAGCGCAGCGGGAGGGATGGGACAGGCTCTGCCTCCCCCCCATCCCCGCCGGGTGCATCTCCCCGCCCGTCGGGGCAAACGTGGCTTTTAGGCTACCAAAAAGCTGCCGGGTCTCCCTGGGCGCGTGACACCGCCTGGAGCCGGCTCTCCAAGGCACTGGTACCGGCGTTGCCCTGCAAGAATGGTCGCACGCCCCTCCTCCCGTCCCATCCCGTCCTTGAAGCGCTGCGTGTGGCCCCTCCGCCGCTTCGAAGCGAAGGCTCGTTGGGGCCGGGCCAGGCTCAGTGGGGACGGGGGCGCGTTTTTGGGAAGGCGAGGGGGGCTGCCGGGGGTGTACCCCCTGCCGTACGTCGGACAGGGAACCTCAGCAGCGCGGCGTGCCCCGCAATGAAAGGCTCTTTAACTTCCACCATTCATTTCCCCTTCCTGGCTACTCCCGCGAACAGGGAGCGTGTTGTGGCAGCGCACGTTTTTCCTTATCCAAACTTAAATTCGTAAGCGCTCCCGTCCGGCTTTGTAGCCCGACAATGCAGCGATTGTGATTTATGGGGGTTTCGGGGCTGGGCTGGGGGGGGGGGGGTGGCGACACAGGAGTCCTAATTGCCCAGCCCCGACTTTGGGAAGTGGGGTGATGTCTGGGGCACGGCGTCGGGGGGACGCAAGGCCCCCGCACCCCGCGATGGGATCCGCCCGCCCGAGGGCTGCCGCATCCCCGCCGCTTTGCCTGGGGGTTCCCTTCAAAAGAATAACCCCCCCCCAAAATCAGTCCATGAAAGTACGCCAGCTTTGCACACGCGGAGGTGCCGCTGATCTTCAGCGACGTAATAAAGATAAAAAATAAAGAAAGAAACGCACACCTTTCCCCGGTGCGACGGCTTTTATGGTGACCGTTCCCAAAAGGAAAACGCGCCCGGTCCCCCCCCCCGCGCTGCCCCTTCGCCTTGTCCCCCTGCCCACGGGCGCTGCCGCATGCGACTGGCAGCAGATGTTTTAACAGCCTCCGTGGAGAGATTACCGAGTGCCATATGTTAAATATCACTCTCCCTTCGGAAAAAAAAAAAAAAAAAAAACTTTTCGCCCTCGCTCCCCTCCTTGTGACGCGCTTCTTCTGCCATTTAAAAGCTTAAATTATTAAATCCAGCGCTGCCGGTGGTTTTTTT
>CM021765.1:78540686-78617994 GCA_011076525.1 Nettapus auritus | reverse complement strand
TTTTTTTTTTTTTTCCCGCGCCGTGCGAATCCGGAGTGACCCGGGTTCCTCAGGTGATGGGGTCGGTGCCACAGCTCCTGATTGCTAATCCAACATGCAGCTATCATATCGCTGATGTGTAGTGGCATTTTATTAGTGTCAGTCCCAGAGCAGTGCAAAACATATGACTCTTCTTCTTCTCCTCCTCCTCCTTCTTCTCCTTTTTTTTTTTTTTTTTAATTTTATTTTATTTTTTTTTTTATTTTATTGATAGATCCTCAGATCCTCATTTCTTCATCACTGTTACTTAGCTCATTTCTTTTTCTCTGGAAAATCCCAAAGAACAATCTTGAAGTTGCTTCCAGGGACAGCATCGGATCAAGCTTTCCATCTGAAGCACAGACCAATAGCAATGGTGTGTGCGCGCCAGGTGAGCGCAGGTTTTTTGTTTGTTTAAATGAAATAAGTATTCCCTCGTAGTGCTTGAAACCTGAAGACTGGAGTGTGAAACACAAGAATCTGAAAGTGAAACCGACTGGAAGCCAAAAAAGAAACAGATGAATGTATTTCCACTGTCCAAGCTGAGGAAAGCCCCAAAAGCAAATAAACACCATAAACAATAAAATGTGTATTAGATGCAAAAGAAAATTAGTCCAACTGCAGTCACTGGAAACAGCCATTCTTGGTGTTTTGCCCCCCCCCCCCCCCCTTTTTATTTTTTCCATATCTGATTTTTTTCTTTTCAAAGGTAAAATTTATACTGTGGAGCACAATCGGAACAAAGTGATAAAAATCATTCTTTTCTTTCCTCTGGTTTCTGACTGAAGGTTAGAAAGGAATTTGGATACCAAAGGAACTGCTGCACGTTTCCCATGTATTTTCAAGCAGATTTCTAATTATAAGGGCAACTTTTCAACTCTAAATATCTGTGCAGTCAGAGCTTTATCATTAACTGCCCCCTGAAACAAAACAATCACTGAGCAAGTGAAATATATCCTGTAATAAAACTGCACTTGCCTTTAGAGGGTCATTTTATGCAGGCACAACAGTTACAGCATTAACTAATGAGTTCTGGGTGATTGCTTAATGTATTTTTGATTATTAACACCTTTCTCTGTTATGCAAAGTTTCTTCATTATCCTTTCTCATTCCTTAGTTTTAACTTATTGAGAGGAATAGTTATAAACTCTGTTTGTGCAGTGTACAGCGTGAGGAGTGCTCAACTCCACTTATAAATCTCTTTATTAGGTGAGTTTGGAAAGGACTGAAAAAAAAAAAAAAAAAAAAAAAAAAGAGCTACAAGAATGATTGTGTACCTGCAAATTATGTTTTAGGCTTGCAGACTTTGTAAATTCACCATAGGTAGCCCAAAGACACTCTCAAGTCTGACAATAACATAATTGGAGAAATTGAAAGAAAAGCAGAGAAAATTAGGAAAGTAGAGGTGACAGATACATTTAGGCTAAAAACAAAATGAATTTTCTAGGTTTAATTAATCCCTCTATATTTCATTTAGGGCTGCATCCTTAAGGTTAGGTGAGGTTAAAGCGTGAAAAGTATATACTACAACAAATTGCAGTCAGAATGGAAGGAGTAGTTACTATGTGATGATGTTCTGTGACCAGTGTCACACACACACACAAATCTGATATGCAATCCCCGTGATATGTTCTGGCCTTAAATTTCTTGGATCTGTGAATCTATGTAGAACCTATAATCTAGTAGTACAGGTAGATGCAGAATTAGGGTAAAATCTTGCAGTTTTTCCTGGAGCAGGGGAACTGAAACTGATGAGAAGTTTCTGCTGCAGCTGGAGGTCTAGGATTATGATTTTTCTCGCTATATAGGACATGGGGAAATTTTTGCATTACTTAACTCTCCTGGTGCCATGAACTTTCCAGCAAGTGCTGCAGACTTGATCCTTTCAATGTTGAACTCAGTGATAAGGCTGCCAATCGTTTACAGGGAGCAGGAACACAACAGGTGCCTCCCACACACCAGGAAATCAATTGAAACAGAGAGATCTTGACATTTTTAATGTATTGGGATCCTGGTATACAGAACCTTACATAAAATGTCTTTTTTTCTTTTTCTTTTTCTTTTTCTTTTTCTTTTTCTTTTTCTTTTTCTTTTTCTTTTTCTTTTTCTTTTTCTTTTCCTTTTCCTTTTCCTTTTCCTTTTTCTTTCTTTTTCTTTTTCTTTTTCTTTTTCTTTTTCTTTTTCTTTTTCTTTTTCTTTTTCTTTTTCTTTTCCTTTTCCTTTTCCTTTTCCTTTTTCTTTTCCTTTTCCTTTTTCTTTTTCTTTTATTTTTTTTTCTCTGCTTTTGAATTATTTTGCACTATTCTACTTGAAATTTACTTTGCTGTTATTAATTTCTTGCATTCCATTGTGTGATTTCCCTGCCCTCTGGGTTGTTCGTAGTTCAAAGATGGTTTCAACATTAAACGTTCAATCTTATTTTCTTATTTATTGTTCAGATGTATAGAGAACATCTGAGTCATCAAAAGAAGTGGATTTTTTAAATGGAATAAAAGCTAGGTTGTGTTTTTATTTATTTATTTTTTTTTCATCGGGTCATGGCTTATATCCTCTGTAAAAACATCATAAACTATCTGTAAAGAAGTACTAGTTTCACAACTATTCTGGTTTAAGTAATCATAGGTACAGTATTTTGGATATTCCCTTTGCATCGTTCCATGTACAAGAAGACACTCACTAGAACTGTTGACTTTGGTCTTCTGAACATGGTCAGATGTGAATGTGATGAAGAGTTTACTTGCCTGACAGGCACATTTAAAAGAAATTAAAAAAATAGAGTAAACCAAAATAAATCAGTTTAAATAGATACTACTGATGTAAACAATTTTACTTATTCATTTTCTATTGCAAAACTGCTGAATTAAAACCTATTCTCACAGATAAATAGTTCAGATATTTTACGACTCTGATCTTTTTCAATTACTTCCACACCTAAGAAAATTAATCAATTAAAAATATGTTAGCCTAACCTATTATGTTGCATATAATATTAATGACTACCAGAATGCAATGCTATTACTTGCTTCTTTTTCCTCACCTCCTCTTTTGGGAATGCAATATTTTATGACTATTCCTGTAATGGAATGCCTTGGCACCAGTGTGCTACAAAGGAAAAAGTGCGCACTTTAACATTAGCCATGATATGAAAGTGTTTTAAAAGGCTGTGCCCTTTTTCACAGTGGCAATTACAGCTGTAGTCTTCAGTCACTTGCAAGGTGCCACATGGCTACTGAAGACAGTTTTCTTAAGGAGTGAGAATCTCTAGGTGGTATTAAACCCTTCTCATCTGTGAGCTCCTTAACATTACTTGGTACCCCTGTTCCTGAGGAGCTGTTGCTATCCTTGAAGCTTTGCTAGGCTTTGCACAAGTAACAGTGACAGAAGACTTCTGAGACTTGTCTTTGTGCGATGGGACAATGAAGATCTTTCAAGCTCTACCCACAACCTTTTCAGGTGTAAGCCCCTGCTATTATCATGCAGGTAGTTTTTGTCTGACCAGGGTGCCTTGCTAGACATGGTCAAAGTCATGTCTGCTTTGTCAGATACAGCCAAAGTCTGAAGATGTTCCTGCTCAGTCTGAGCAAAACTATGGCTAATATGGGTAGGAAGGTCTCTTGGGCAGGGAATGAGACAAGAAAACACCTGAACTTGTTGCTGCCCTCCTGGTGAAGTGGAAAGCAATTCTCACAGGTCTCCGTGAAATCCATTGCTGCTGCTCCTGGAGGGCTCCCAAAACACCTCCAATGCTCCACAAGGACAAAACACGTTGGCAGTAGCCAGGCAATGGTGAGTGGTTATTTGTGGGCTACCTCTTCCCAACAACCATCAGAAGGAATCTCCTCTCTTCTCTGCAGCAACTGAGTTGTTTTCCCTGATTCTGGAAGTTCATGTTCAGGGTCAGACACAACTACATATATATGATCTGATGCTCTTCACCTGTACTTCAGCTCTCTAACTGAGCATAAATATATACAACTCTAAGAGAAACAAACATTAGACACACAGACCAATGTGTCTCTAGTTGGAAGGGACCTATGGAAGTCATCTAGTTCAATCCAATGTTCTCAGCAGGGCCACCTTCCAAACTACATTAGGTTGCTCTGGATCTTGTGCAGCCAAGTTTTGAAAATCTCCACAGATGGAGATCCCACAGCCTCTTCATGCAACCTATGCCAATGCTGCACCACTCTCAGGGAATAAAACCCTTTTCCTTGCTGCCCAGTCAGTGTTTGCCTGGCTGAAACTTCTGTCCTTAAATTTTCCTGAGTATTCAAAAAACAGCAAGAAACTATGATACGTGATCGCTGTCCATTGACCTAACTCCATAATACATAGGTCAGGATGTAGGGCAGAGAATGTGGGTTTTATTGGTAAATGTAACTAAACTGCCTTATTAACTAAGAAAATAACTAGCACATGTTTCAAGGAAGGAGAGCAGAGTGCAACCTCCAAATCTCCTCCACAGTCTTCTCCCTTGACTCCATTCCTGGTTGTACACTATATGCTCTTTCCTCATCCCTGAATTTGCAATATATACCCCCAGCAAAACCCTGCTGTGCTACTGTCTTATTTCTCTCTGTGTGGAAACTCTCACCTGGGCTTTCACTTCATGGTGACATGGCAGTAGCCAGTTTGAACAGGGAGTTAGTTCCTGGGTTGATGTTGCTGTCTCCTCCTTCTCTTACTACTGTTCACCAGTTTCTGTCCCCTGGCACTGGGCTCGGGGACCTTTGTCTGAGTGGCTGTTGTGATGGCCAGACATGAATGCATGAGCTGTGTGGTGTTTTGTTGCTTTTGTTTTGTTTTGGAGTGGGATTCAAATTTTTATTTATAGAATTCATTGGTAGAAATCGTCGTTCTCAGAACAGATGCTTCACAATGACCTGTGGGTTAGGAGACCATTATTTCTATTTTACTAACGGGAAGCTGAGGCACTAGGATGTAAAGCAACCTCCTACAGGTTCTTCATGACACAGTAGTGCTGCCTGTCCGATGTTAGAGCAGTACTTGAAAAGAAACATCTCCCTCATCAGCATACGTGGGCTTTTGCGTAGCATTTTTAAAGCACCTATTAACAGTACAGAATCCTAGTCTCGTTTTATATACGCTCTCCACCCCTGTGTTTGAGGGCTGTCTTTTGTTTTGCCCTTATCTCAGAGAAGTTGCACAAGGGAAGAAGGGAGTGGTGCCAGTTCTTCTGTTCATGAATGAATGGATGGATCATTAGAGAGTGTTAGCACCGGAATGAGCTCGTTACCTTCGGAGAACAAAGGAATTGCTCTGCTCTGGAGAAAGTCAGTGCTACCCAGCTTCTCTGAAAGGCAGGGAATGAGGGGAAAAGCATCCCCGTAGAAGCAGGGCTAAGAATCCTTTTGCGAAGAAATATTGAAAAAAAAAAAAAAAAAAAAAAAGAGAGAGAGAGAGAAACATAGTTCTGTAAAAAGTGAGTCCTTTATAATGAGATAGAACCTGAGAATAGGAGCTGCAAGAGAAATACTTGAATTTAATGTAGAGACACCTTGTGCAAGTGTGAGAGAAGGCCTTTCCTGAGGGGATCTGGAAAGGAACTCAAGTGAGACAAAGGATGGTGAAGAACCAGAGACAGGGAAGTATGAATGGGATTTTTCCATTGCTTTTTTTTAGCTCTATATATTCTCTTTTACATCTCTGAGGTGGAAAATTATAAAGCACCAGGGCCCAAAAAATGTGGAGTGCATGCAGAAATATAAGCTGAAACTTCTGGAGAGCTGGGAAGGCCAACATGTTGTTCTCTAGTTCTAGCTGTGGGGTCTCAGGATGAAGTACCCAAGGTAAGGCACTTACTCTAAGAATATTCGTAGAAGTTTACTGTTTAAAGCAGTGACTCGGTTTGGTTTAAGGAAGCATGAAAAGCACATGTCCAACATGCTGAGACCCAAACACAGTAGTATTATAAATATTCAGAGTAAAAACAGAGTGGGTTTTGAAAGGATTTACCAGGTTTGGGGGACTTTGGGATTTCTTGCTCATTTTGTACTTTTTCCTGTGAAAGTCAGAGACAGATTGAAATCTGCTGACTCCAGCTCTTAGAAGATGGTTCAAAGGACCCAGCTCCTGGCTCAGATTTTCCAAACCCTGCTGGGAATCAGAGCATATGTCCAGAAGAGCATCAGGTACCTAGAGAAAGTTAGAAGGATAAATAATTTTGCTTCCCTTCTAAACTGAATCACAATTATAATGTTTGCTGTCAACTTTCTTATGCTTATTGTAACTGTAGCTTTTTTTTTTTTTTTCCTCACACTACAGAAACAACATATTCTTGTCATGCAGCTGTTGCTTACTGTGTCTTCCTTCTGCTTTGGGTGGATTTTCCCATGTTCATATCCGTAGCTTTTGAGTCCTTCTGTCACTGAACAGCTGCAGGCTGATACTAGATAGAGCTGAATTTTTTCTGTGTTCACACACGAGCAGGCTTGTGGACAAAAGATTTTAAAGAAAGCTGATAAATGAACAAGGTCTTTTGGACGATGCAATGTTGCTAACATCGCAGACGATAAAAATCCTTGTACTTGTACTTCACTTAAAGTGAAGGAAGACATAACTCAATCTGTTTTATCTGTGAACCTCCAAGCTTTTCCCTGCAGGGTTGAGGGAGGATGTTCTATAATGAACTAATCTTTCATGTGACAGAAAGGAAAATGCTATCTCACAGCCTGATGCTTACATTTCTATCTGCCATTTAACGTGCATGTTCCCTTCTAATGGGAGCCCTGTTCTCAGCATTCAGAGCTCAAGAGCGGGTCAGGGTTTCCCAGGTGGTTGCAGCTCTGACATGTGCAAATCACAGAGCTTCCCTCTGTCTGCAGGGAAAGCAGATACAGCTATCTCTAGATATGTCCATCTTGAGCACGTTACGAGGCTCGATTCAGTGAATTTTGCCAGCTGTTTGGCAGGCATAGGACAGCAGGCCCAGCCAGGCACACTGACTGCTATTGTGTCCAGAGTGGGATAGTAATAGGAGTGTACATGGGGAAGTATCACGTACACTTGTCCTGTTCTCGCATCTCTCTCATGTTTCCTTACAGCCACTGGTATTTGGCTTTTGCCTGTGAACCCTGGGGACATCAGCATTATTTGTTTTTTGGTGTCCCCCCACCCCCCCCCTCCACCCCCTGTTTCCTGAACTTTTTTCCATTCTTGAAGTAATTCTTCCACACTTGGAGAAAAACAAACAAAATGCAGAAGTGACTGACTCATTCAGCTGGCACCATCCACTGTCCACTCCTGTACAAGTGGACACAAGGACAAAGACATCCTGGTGCCCTGGGAGGGGTTGCCATGTGGGGTTCCCTGGCCAGCTCACCCTGATTGAAGTGCAGGAGGTTTTTCTGTGGAGGAAAGAGGAAGGTCAGGGTGTACAACAACGGGTTTGGCACAGAGCTGCCCACCCTTCGCCCCCTCTGCCAAGGGGCTTTGCCAACACGGACATTTGTGTGTGTTAGGGAGACACAGTGTGGGCTCAGGTTGGGGGGAGGAACATGCAGACAGATGGACAAGGGAGAGTCGTGGGGTTATGCCCAGCTCTGCTGAGCCTCAGTGAGACAGCTCCGTGTCACAGCTGCTTGGGACACTGCCAGCATGGGCTCTGGGGTGAGCATAGTGGGAGGTGGGAGGGGAGCACCAAAACCAGGCTTGATGCTGGAGGAGAAAAAAAAAAAAAAAAAAAAAAAAAAAAGCTGGGCACAGCTGTAGACAAGGTATGGGGCTTGGCATGTCCTTGGTCTGAACTGGCTCAGCCGCCATATCCCATTGTTGTCCTATCTTGCTCCTTCTGTCTCTTACCAGTGATATTGCAAGGTTGCTGGGGAAAAGATCATTCCATGGACTTGTGTTTCTGCAGCAGTTCAGACAGTGGGCACTCCTGTGAGTCAGACACATAAGTACTCGTGTCCATGTGCCAGCAAGAAGACCTGGGTTCTGCTATACCTTCTGTTACAGAAAGCTGGTCATTTTACACCTGTGTTCTGCTTCCTCAGGAACAGAACAGCTGCAAGGAAAAAATAATGTTAAGGTGTCCATGGCATTTACCATACCAAGTGCTTACAGAAGATCAGAGTGAAGTTATTACATGATTTTAACAGCTTAAGCCAGTGAAGCCAGCCTTGGGCAGATGTCAGTCTGCCAAGGTGCATTGCTCTGTTGGTGTAGGTCTGTGAGCATTATGGCCTTGTGGAGAAAAGTTAGGCTTGAGAGACACTTATCTTGTGGTTGACTGAAAAAACTGAAATACTGTGGCTGACTTAGCTCTCATGTAGACCGATAAAAAGCCAGAGAGGCAGCTTCTGCTCTGGAAGAGTTTTTTATCCCCCTATTTTTATTGGTGAGATGAAGACATGTAACTGAAAGGGATGAGAAAAAAAAGGGTAAAGGGGTTTGTGGAATATGGGACATAGCTAGTCCACTGTGGACATTTTCCAACAGTATATGTTTTATTCTCCTTTGTTTCTTATATAAGGAAAGTGCTCCCTATAAAACACAGCAGAACCTCAGACCTTTCCATACTGCTTTTCTCTTCCTCAGCCCCTACAGAATCTTGGCAATGGCAATGCATCTGGTGTCCTGTGACTGCTGCTCAGCATGCTGAATGGTACCATCTAATTTCTTCCCTGGGCTCCCTGCCCTTCAGTTCAGACCCACCTGCTGCCTCTCATTGTAATGCTGCATGTGTGGCCGGTACCACAGTGGGAGCCTGGGCTGTGGATACCAGCCCCACTTGGGACAGTGCTCCCTAGTCAGTGCTGAAGTGTCACCCTAAGAGTGGAATCTCATGCTGGGGAGTAGTTTCTGCTAGCCCTAACATATTGCAGATACTTGTCGTCTGACACTGCAAGGCTAGGAAGATGTTCTTCTCTATCATTTAGTTTTCTATTCCTAATAATGATGGCTTAATGTAGGAGGCTATTGTGATGAAAGGATGTATGTAGCAATGTGCATGACGATATACAATTGCCTGGGACCTTAAGTAGAAAGGGAACAGAACCAGTGAAGAAAAGTCAGAGGAGCAAGAGGAAGCTGAATGTGTTTTTTAGGGGGGCTGGAGGTGGGAGAGAGTTAAAAGTGTCAGTTCTGTTTAAAAAAAAAAAAAAAAAAAAAAAAAAAAGTGGAGATGTGAAGTGAATAGCACAGCTTAAACTCTGCACAGCATACTGTGCCAACAGGAGCTAAGCTAAAACAGTGGGTACTGATTCAAAATGACAGCTGCAGTTTAAGTCAAGAAAGGATTCGGGGCCATCTTCCATCACATTTTTGACAGGCTGCAGCATGGTACTGGCCCAGAGATACTGCATCATCTCAGAGGGCATGAGGGGGAATTAAGAAATCTGGCAGCAATCTGAGCAAACCAAGAAGCTGAGGTGAAGGAACACAGAGACCACCCAAATATCATAAAATGCTCTTAGCTACACACTCAAAGAAAACAAAGTATGTTGTGGGGGATTGCTTACAGAGTGACTGTTGTGAAAATATTTTTTACCAAGGAAGTACTGTAATTTATAAAGCCTTATTAATGAGCACAGTACTTCATAAGCAGGCAAGAAAACTAAAGCAGCACAGGGTTGGAAGGGATCACCTGTATTACCAGGGCGAGTCCTCTGCAAATCAGAAGCCACTGAACAGAACTGCTAAGCTCAAAAGAATTCACCATTCGTTTGTTCTCAATGACTTCACCACAGCTCAGAAGGTTGTTCAACACTCCATAAGAAAAACCTGCAGGAAATGTCCAATGCAAAGCCATGGGAACAGTGTATTATAGAGCAGGGGCTCTATAGATCAAGGACTTTATCAGAATGGTCAGCTCCTGTACCAACAGATAATTTTATTTCCCTCTTGATCCTAAAAATTGGGTCTTCATCAAACAGCTTCCAAAGGCTCTGTCAGTCATAAGACTGCTTATGTTCAGAGAATGTCAGTATAGCCACAGTCCTGGAATGTTGGAGGCTTTGGTGTACCCTGCGTGGTGACCCGTATCTTCGTTCAGGCTGTGGTTGATCAGGGAAAGGCAAAAAACATTTTTCATGGAAGCATAAAGCTCATCAGCTGGTGCAAACAAAGGATGATTCAATCCTCTTGCAAACTGTCATGGAGATGCTAACATCCATGGACTTCTGCTATGCCTGTGAAGGCACAATTCTTTCCCTCTGGGAGTTCTTCCATTTAGTCATCATCTCCTCTTTGTAAGTTTCTAAGGCTTCACCTAGGCAGAAATAAACAGAAGATGGGAAGAGTAGATTGCATATAAACTTGCTTAGTGCACAAGAAGAGGTGTCCTGATGTGGCCCATCAAGACTCTACACCATCCTGCTCAGGCTTAGCCACTCCTGGTGGGCTTAATTGTGTAACATTTTTGATAAAGCTTTTTCCATATTTGCTTTAGTAGAGCCATGGCACCAATTTCCCACTTACTGATCACAATCTGGATCCGTTGTGAGCCTTATAGTAGCTAGTCTGCACCTGCTGGTACTTGGGGTAATGTGCAGGTACACGTCTGGGAGGTGGGCAGGAACCAGGGGGAGGTGGTCAGGCAGTGGTGGACTGGCAGGGGCTTTGGGGAGAGAGCTGTCTGCTCCCACCTGTTGGTGGCTGAGAGAGGGATAGTTGGTGGTAGAGCTTCATTTGCATAAACCCTCTACAAAGAAGTCTTCTGATAGTTTGTCACCACTAAAAATTGCCTTGGTGTGGAGAACAAAGAGCTTCCAAGAGGCTGTCAAGACTTTCTTGCTTGTGTTCTCTTCTGAGCAGGGAAGGTTTCTTTGAGCAGTGACACCATTCAAGCTGGAGTTTGGTGCAGAGCTGCAGTATGGACTTCAGGATAGCAGGTAGAGATGAGGCCTTCTGCTGGGGACAGGAGAGGGCAACGGCACCAGGTGGGGATGCGTTCCCAGCTGGCAGTCTCAGGGCCAGGAACTCCATAGGTCTGGGTTGGGGTTGGGTTATCTTGGGCCAGGGCCCTGCTGTGTGCTTCCAGTGAGCATGGCTACCTCTGCCCAGAGGTAATGAGCCAATGTTCTGGGCTTGTCCTATCTTCTGTCGCCAAACTGGAGATGCAGCGTGGCAGGGAGGCAAGGGAGAGCTAAGCTGGTCTTGAACTTGAACTGAGAATTGCTCTGCTCATTTACTGTCTCGGAAGGAGAGGTGGCTACCACCAAAGATCCCAGGGACGTTCTGTTGCGTAGGTTGCTGCTGTGCCTTCCTGAACTAGCTGCCTGTTTCTTTTTCCCTCTTAGTGTTTCAAACTCCTTGTGGCTTAGAGAAGAAGGGGGGCAAGCTATTTTTATCTATTTATTTATTTATTTAAATATTTTTTTGCTCCTGGACAGAAGGAATCGAGGAAGGGCACATCTTATCTTATTCTGCAATGTATGTTTGTCCTCTTGCAGGAAGCGTAGAATGTGGGCAGTGGCCATGAGCAAAAATTTTCAAAGCTGTCTTGGGAGCTTGGACACATCATGTGCTTTTTAACCTTCCAGGAAGCTTTTAACAGTTTGCAGTTTTCTCAAAATATAACCGAATGATCATCCTCATGCCTTTGACCTATACCTTCTTGCATGGCTGGGGAGTCCAGCAAGGTAGGTCTTGGTTGTTGTTTGTATGGGAAATAAACAAACACATTTTCAGTTATCTGAGGAAGTCTTGCTAGGGATTTGGAAATTGTCTTCTTTCTGGTTGGTTCTAAAACATTAGTAACAAAAATAGTGTCTGTGCCCCTGAAGGCACATTGTTTTGGATATAGCCAGTGTCTTAACCGCATGCTGTCTTCAGAAATCCTATAGCAGAATTCTGGTGAAGACAAAACGGTGTGGATAGATTCAGGAAGACAAGCAAAGCCCAGAATTTCCTTCAACATTCTGCAGTATAAAGCCCAGGAGATACCAAAACACTATATAGTTTTAGCTACTGAGGGTAAAGTAGTAATGTAGCAAGTTTTCAGATGGGATTCTGGAGTGATAGTTACTATGCTGCCAGCATCAAACTTAACATACCACATGCAAAGGTCCCTCAAAATGCATGAGCTTAAAAGCTTAAAATCCTCTTGATTTTGAACATTGAAGTTTTACTTTCAAGTTTTTGTTTTATTTTGTTTCTCTCTAAAGGTGAAAATTCTTTCATAATCTAAGATTCTAATCTAAGATTCTTTTTCCCCTCTTTTTTTTTTTTTTTTTTTTTTTTAATTTTCCTCAAAAAACTTGACCAACAGAAATGTTTTGATGAAAGTGACATGACAAGGCTATAAAGTTTTCAGAACCAAGCAGAGTTGAGGTGAAGTTTCTGATGAAGTGGAAAAGGAAAGGTTGTTTGCTAGTCCTAGGGACTAGACAGCAGTAGGAATAGTATGCACTGGGTGGCATGTGAAGCGTTGGTGAGAATAAAAATAAATAAATAAAAAATAATAAAATGTATTGTACAAGATATGCAGAGAATCAGTAATACCCTTTCAGTATATACAATGAGAGATACAAATGTTGAATGTAAGGACAAAAGTTTTCATTAGAAAACACCACTCCTGTAAAATGTGAGTTCTTTTATAAACTGATTTCTGTTCCTCTGAAATAGTTTAAAGGAAAATTTCTGAAGATGCAGTTTAACCTTTTGTTTGTTTGTATTACGAAAAAGTTTTTTTTTTTTTTTTCTACTTTGAAACAACTCTTTCAATGAGACTATATTGAATATGTGTGATTTTGCTGTCAAATAAAAGTTGAGCACAAACCAAAATCCCCTGTGTAGTCCTGAAACAATTTATCATTGGTGATGAAATTTTCATCTTCAGAGAGGCGTGGAACTTTCACTGTTCTTTCTGCCTGAAGCTGAGCTGAAGTTTGGACTTTCAAAATCCTTTTGTGAGAGCAGAGTCCACAGCTGCTGGTTATATCTCTGAAAGAAATAGTCCCCGGTACCCATGGAGCACTATAGCCTAAACTTGTATCAAGCAGATGAAAGATGTGTCATGGGGAAAAAATGGAAGAAGGCTCAGCCTTCAGTGTGCTGAACAGTCTGGTCTCAATTCAGCAAAGATTTTATCAGGCTTAGTTTCATTCTCAGTGACTCAATAACTATTTACATGCCTAAAGTTGAGCATCTGCTTCGGAATTCTGCTGGAATGAAATCTGAATGAAGACTAGGCATTCCTGGCATCAGGTCATCGGGTCCATTTTTAATTTGCTAGTTTCAGACTGTTATCCTCCCCAGTATCACAACCCTATTCCAGATCCCCACTGATTCTTCTCCTACCCCCTTATATTCCAGGCTCCATCAGAAACTCCTCAAGTCCTCTGATCCTTTTTTTTTTTTTTTTTTTCAATACCTTGCTTTATTTCTTTCCAAATTATGATTGCCTGCAAACTTAATTTCAGCACAAATCATTCATTCATCCTTGATCACATCATGAATATGGGTTTAATAAAACTAGTACTAGCACCAACTGTTTCTAACACCTCAGGAAAGTAAAGAAAACCCCCACTACTTCCAGTTTGATTCATTGTTGTTTATGCTGTTTACCCCTTGTACATGCTGTTTACCCCTTGCTTCTGGTCTTGTAGCCAGTTTGCAGCCCATGTGTTAATACTTTTTTCCAAGCCAATTTGGACTAATTTCTCCACTGATGGTTTCATGGAACACATTGTCAAATATTTTATTAAAATCTGAACTCATTGTATGTCTTATATTCCCTTCACACACTAATTGTGTTATACATCCAAATAATTAATCAAATTAATAATAATAATAATAATAATAATAAAAAAAAACCAACAGAATTTTAAACCTCTTGTTGCCTATTTCTCACAATTCTGTTACCTTGGAGATGTCTAATGATGCACACCCACCTCCCTCTACCACCCCTCAGTTGTTTCCGTTCTGTATTTTGGATAAATGCTAGACTTACAGGATGAAGGATTCTTGTGGCCACCCTGCTTTGCACAGGGCTGTAAGCCCTTCTGGGAAGGACTGTTGCCTGGAAGGGTGTGTTACTGGATGCATCACCAGATGAAAGACTTCCCAGCCAAGTAACCAGTGATTTGGAGTGCTTTCACACACTGTTATTCTTGGTCTGTTTTTCAAAAGGCATTTTCAGAAGAGTAGGCATGAACACTGAGCAGTCAAAAGGAATGTGAACAAAATTACTTGTCACTTTTGGACATTTTTATCTCTCACTCACTGTCTGGAATGACCCAGTGATCACAGGTGGATAGGCTAACAGTATGTTATTTACATTGTTACACCTAAAACTATCTTGAAAAAGCCCTCAATGCCTCAGCTAGGGCTACAAGTACGTATTTTGGAGTTAAAGTGTAAGCAGTCTAAGAAAGACCTTTCCTTTAATAAGGTTTCTTAGGAAAAAAGCCACTGCAATGTGAGGAAGGGTGAAACATAAATGCTTGAATCAAAAGGGTCCACTAAAACTGTAAAATTTGCCAGCCTGCAAATGATGAGGAAAAGGAAAGACTGTATGGAAAGCGGGAATGAACTTTAACAGGTATCTAGCTTAGCAAAAAATCTTAATAATAATTCCAAAAAAAAAAAAAAAAAAAAAAGCTAAATTTTCAGTATTTTGCAAATCATAGTCAATGATGTGATATAAAACCATCTGGTAGAGATAAGTGAGAAACAAAACTTGATTATTGTATGTCTGGCATTTTGTATTGAGCTTTCTCCACGTGTGGTGGTGCTTCAATGGAGCTCCTTGCATTGCACACTTGATAACTATTCAGTGACCACAAAATATTTCTTATATTCCAAGGGAAAAATTAAATATTGCTGATTTTCACAAAGATTTGAAGTTTTCCATCAGTGCTCTGTTTCAGGTGAGCCTGCATTTGAATAGATTGATTTCTTAAAAGTGCCCCAGATACTTTGATCAACAAAGGCTCCACATTGAACTGCACAACCCCGTGTGGCAAGAGAACCTGGAGGCAGCACCCTAGCACTACTGAAAAGTGCTGATTGATATTGATGTAACTTAAAATGAAACACGAAAGATGAGCTCAACACACCAAGTCAAAACATATCTTTCAAGGGATGCTGATTTTTTTTAGTTTTGTTTTGATACGGAGTGACAAAATTAAGTTTTCAGTTACTGTGCAATATTTTTTTCTGTTACATTTGATGAATCTGTCTGCAGGCAGGAAGACAATTATGATATTTTTCTGAGGTTGGAATTCCCTAGCTCTGCTCTTTTCAAGTTCTGAATTATTTCATTTTCCGGTATGTGGATGTTTGCATCTTTGCATATCTGCTTTCTCTGAATGCCAAACCACAGTTCCACTTCTCTCCAAAACCATGTGTTTGCAAAGACATCTCCAAGCCTTGGAAGAAATCTATAATTATTCTAAGCATAGAGAGAGTGGGTTAAATCTCAGAGTCATTACTTAGTGTGTTAGTTTGTTTGTTTTTAGCCTTTTATCAGGTAATGTTACATTTGATTAAATGGGTGCCTATGTAAATACAACCTTGTGGCTGCATTGCTCTGGGAAATGAGTTAGAGCCAAACATGGAACTTTTACCCTGCCTTCCTGTGGGTGGATGATGTACCAGCGGAGACCTAACTGGTTACTAACTGGTAAGTCAGAGCAACGTGATTTTTTTTTTTTTTTTTTGTACCTGAGAATGTGGCCAGTTTCTTTGTATGTTTTGTTTTGCAAGCCCTCTCACATACATATCTAGGCTGATACACTGTTTCATTACTCTGTAGATTCTGCAACAAAATGCAGCATACATTGGCCTTTCATGTGCCATGCTACCAATGGACCTTCAGTCAAATACTACATATATGAGACCTTTTCCATGAAGAGAGGCTGTAGCTGTGCTATAAATGGAGCTGTACTTCTCCCTGTTCACTTGGAGTTGTCTCTTTAATCACTTTAAAAAATCACAAATGCTCACAGATTTCTGTGAAAAATAAGTTTGCAAATTTTAAACTAGACTTTCTCTATACTTTTGCTGTTTTTTAGTAAATTGAGGTATCTGTGCAGCACAGTCAGACTAGATACAGACCTAATGTGCCTAAGATATTTCCCATATGACCTAATTCCACCTGGCTGAATTCATTTCAAACGCTTCAGAGAGTCTTGGGTTTGATGATCTTGCAGTCTGGTTGTTTCTCCAATAGCAAACACAAGTATGCTGAGGTAAGGCTTTGTGCCCAATCATAAGGGTTGGAAAAAACCTCCAAGATCATCTGGTTTAACCGATGATGAGGAAATTGAAGTCTGAAACTGTGCTCCTAAACTCGCTCACCAAGTTTGAATGATATTTCATGGCTCCCAGGGGTGAAATGTTTACTTTGATGAAATAGGAAGAGTTGCCCGAGTTAAGTGAAGTGCCTGGTGCACTATCCAAGGGCTGTGTTATGCTGCTGTGCATATCCAGTCTCTTACAGGGTTGCTGGGAGGTGGCACAGGACATGGGTGTGCTTGCTTTCTGCCCACTGGCAAACTTCTCATGCTGAAGAAGAAACAGTTTTTGATCTGAAGGCATATGATAGATACTGTTTGCCATTTTGCTCTACCAACATCCACCTGGGGCACCAGTAGATTAATTCCAGGGAGCCAGTGCAGGCTAATGCTTGCTTGGCATTGATTTGCATTTGTAGATGAGGTTCACCACTCCTTTGGGAAATCCACAGCTGGAAAAATATTAAAAATCACTGTCCCCACTGGAAAAAGGCTAAGCTAGTGTACCTGAGAGTGTGGTATGCTTTAAGCTGATCAAACAGCCAGCTGTCACCTAACAGGGCAGTCCTGCTCCCCCTTGCATCACCCTGCCAACCCTCTTGTGCCAGTTGTGGAGTTTCCCTGGTCAGGCACCAAGGCAGTGCAGGGACCTTACCCAGAAAGAAGCTGTTCAGCCGTTTCTGCTGTACTAGTTTCCCACCACCTCCCTCGCCTCAACCCAGGTAAGTTCAGTAGGAGGTCAGCTGAGCTCCAGAGCTCATGGCACACAGGTCTGGAGGAAGGCAGGGAGACTGTCTCATCTCTGTCACAAGTGGTCATGAAATCAGTATGGGTACAATGGGAAATATGTTATACCTACAGAATAATATTGCATCTTTCAGGAGTGAATCACTAGTAGGAATCACTACTCACTAGTAGGAAAGAAAATCTTTGAAATTGCAGCTCAGTTGAAAGGTGACAAATCTATTTGAGTTCAGTGGGGACAGGGATTTTTATGTTCTATTGTGGACAAGAAATAGAATGTAATTAAAGGCTGGATCCCATACAAAGCAGAAGCAGCAAAGTATTTTGGCTGTTCGGTCTTCACACCAGTGTTTTGTTAATTTTCCTGCACAAAAATGCAAGTTTCTATGTGGAATGATCAGCTGGGCTTGAAAGTGTGGTCTTCACTTCCTCTGTAGTGAAGACCATACCTTCAGGTATTATTGATCTTCCATTCAGAAAAGGTGTTACGAGTAAAAATCAAACTTGGAAAGCATATCACTTTGGCTCAGCTTGTTCTTTAATCTGAAAAAGTACAAACATTGCCCTTCCCTCTCCTGCCCTCCAAAATGTGTGCTTCCACTCTGAATCCTGAATTTATCTTCTTAACTTTCACATTGACATAAATCTAGGACATCTTCACAGAAATGTGATTGGTGTATCAAGCCTATAAAACACTAAGCTGTAAAACAAGGTAAAATTTGACCCTTGTTGTACATTTCATGATTTAGCACAGATTCTGATCTCGCTTACTGGTTTGTTAATGAAGTGATGTATGAATTGACTCAGCATAGCCAAGGTATGAGTTTGTTTTGTCAATAAATCATGTTCCACAAATACAATATAAATACTTTTAAAAATAATAATAATAATAAAAAGATTCAATGACATTTTGTACCAGTGCAGAAACAAATTCATTCTCAGCAGAAAGACTTATGCAGAGAAGAAATTAGAACATTGCTTCCTGGTGTTTGTAGGGTATCCCAAGAAAATATGACTACAATCTGATTTGGGGTATTCCTGTTATAGAGAGTGGTAATCAAAAGAAGGAGGAGTGTGTATATATTTATACATATTTATATCCCCTTGCACAGTGCATCTGTACTTAACAACATACTGCTTTCAGAAACACATCCTGAATGCTTGAAGTCCTGGCTCTGCAACAGAGTTCTTGTGTGACCTGAGAGAAATTCTTCAGTTTCTCTGGATGTGGTTACTGTTTATGCTCTGCTTACTCCAGTAAACTGCACTGAAAGCAGGGATGACCCTTATTTGCTGTGATGCTATCAGTAATGTAGAGTGGCCTTGACACAAATGGAAATCAGTTTTCCACATATAAATTGGATTCATGGGTGTTTTATTCTGCCTGTTTTTGTCTGCTGTGTCCATTTAGATGATGATGTGTTTGAGAAGGGACAGTCTGGAACAGTACGAGTGTGTTGTGTCTAGTGCTATGAGACTTATGCCTCAGCTGAGGTCTCTAAGCACCACTGTAATGCAAATAATAACACTTCTGTAGTAGTACAACAGGGATAAAATCACAGAGAGAGATCCTTAACTCAGCAAGTTTCTGAAGCACAGCAGCCCTTGGCAGGCAGGTTGGATGTGATTAAGGGCTTCCTCTGCCTCTGAGGTGAGACTTTTCTGCCAGTTTTCCTGAGGTGGAGTAACACAGGAACTTTTTTTTTTTTTTTTTTTTTTTTTTTTTTTTTTTTTTAATAAAAAGTCTCTGTGGGCTGTGAAATTACAACCTTTAACAACCTCAGTATGGCCTCAGTCAAAGAGGTTATCTGCAGTAGCCCCCAGTCTTGTGGCAGAGAAGACCAGAGGGATATAATATCTCAGGGTGGTCAGGCTATCATCCTTGCTGGCCAGGTATCCTTCCTGCCACCAGCAGCCAGTCACAGGCTGAAAGCAGGTAAGTGGCAGTGGGGCTGGAGAGGTAGCATGTCAGAGGACTTCTCCTGCCTGGGCTCCTACCTGGCTCCGTGCTTGCAGGAGCTTTCCTTGTGTTCTTCATTGTTGCTTGGGTTGGCACAGGGCAAACAGCCCCTTCTTCTATAGAAAACCTGAAATATTTGACCAACTGGTCATTTGTATATCCCAGGGTTAATGCAGGCAATTCAAGACTTGACAAGGAGGTAACACAAAGCAGGCCTGCTGCACTTGGGTGCTGCAGCACTTGGGCTGCCTCTCTCTCTCAAAGCTGAAGATTGGATTAATTGTCTATAGCGCTACGGTTCCTGGAGGCAGCAAACTGCCACCACAACAGTGTTAAAATACAAACAGACCAAAGCCTGTCTGGTACTTTACATCCAGAAAATTACTTCCAAGGCCAGGTTCAGAGCCACAGCAGAGGGGTTGCTGGACCGCCCATCTGCTGAAGGACAGCAGGCACTTGCTCTCATGGTTGGCATGTGGATAACCCAGGAGGGTTTCCATGGCTCTCTGCATGCAGTTGGTGTCATTAAAAACTGAACATTTGCCACCCTGCCTTGACAGCAGCACTTTGATTATTACAGCTCCCAGGTTTTGCATGGTCAGTTGGTGACTTGGTGAGGAGGTCCATGACTGATTTAAAAATGCTGTTTTTTTACTGAGTAACCAAAAAAGTAATTGGGGGGGGAGGGGGAGGGGGCAAGAAAGCAGCAGAACCCCAGGCAGCTGTTTCCATGTGCAGCCACAGTGATAACCTAGACCTGTAGAGCAACAAGAACAACAAATATATTTGCCTATCATGGTCATGGGTCTAGGGAATACCTTGAGAGGCTTACTTAGCCCTCAGCCAGGTTGTGGACAGCTGTTGTTCCATCCTTAGCTACAGACTCTGGGACTTTGAGGTATGTCTCCATTGTCTGTAAAGGGGGTGGTATTATGATGCTGAAACCTCTCTCAGATGTGTGTGGTGCCCTGGTATTACAGGGATTGGGAGTACTTGGGTCTCTCCACATTTATGGTATAAAAGCAGACAGATTTGGATGGAGTGGTAGTATCAGAGCTATTGATCATGAAATGTGTTGCGGCAGCCTGAGATACCAAATCTGACTGGAAAATATTTTGCATGAATGTTCTCTATTTTTACCACCTTTAAATAGTGGGGATGCAGGGAAGTGAAAGGATAGTAAATGTGCAAGGATCTTATAGGCCAGAGTATGCCAGCAAGTGTCAGTTCTTTCATTTTTGTTTTAAATTGTGCTTTTTACCATTGTCAGGTTTCCTCCAAGACCAGCAATCCCAAACAAGAGGAGCTGTATGAACCTCTACACACTGACTCAGGAAACATGACAAAATACACTATTGTAATAGTTGTAGTTCTTAGTTAGGAAACTTAGTAAAAGTCTGTGATTAAGAGGTAGACTGTGCAGTAGTCTGAGATCTGAACAGTCTCAGACTGTGGGTGTAATAATTCTGGACCTCTTCCCTCCAAATACTGTGCCTGAGTCCACCTCTAACAGTAAAATCCATAAACAAAAGTCTTGTCCAGGAAGAACTATGGGGTAAAATGGGTTTTTCTGTGGTCAACTTGGTGCTCAAAAACTACATATCTGCCACCAAAGGTTGGCTGGAATTGGATTGCTTTTGTAGAGAGTTATATTTTTAACTCCTCAGTAATGTGTTGCACTGGCCTTGATAGACCTGATTTTGCAATTAGCTGTCAAGTAATGATTTTTGGTCACTGTTAACCTTGATTAGATTAGAGACACAAAGCTACTGTCTTCACTCGCTTAGCTCTTTGGTGACTTTTGGTAGTCTCCTGTGTTGGAGATTACAGAGCTTTCTAGGTGTTCACTTCTAATACTTCTCAGGTCTGTCTTATGAGTGATGGTCAATTGATTTGAGCTTGATGAGGTGAGACTTGCAACACTGAGCATGATGAGGTGAGACTGGAACAAGTGAGAACCCAAACAGTTTGCAGAAATGCTATCATGTCTTCACACTCTTCTTGTTTCTGGCTTGAATTGATTTATTTCTCACTTTTTCTTTATACTGAGGGAATGGAGAATTCATCTTCCTGCTAATCAGGTGAGCTGTCTAAGTACTGCACTTTTCTCAGTTTGATTCTGTCATAACGACTTTATCTGTCTACCTTCTGTCCTGCATGTTTGAGTGGGAAACTGAGAAAAGACTTGGTTGTTACTGTTATTTCATTTTGCTGGCCTGAAATAAATTCTGAGGCCTCTTAAAACGTTATGGTTTAAAACACTTTCCCTGTAAAATGTTATGAAAATTTTTATGAAGATTATTATTATTATTATTATTACTATTATTATTATTTTTTAATCATAGAGAAGCAATCCCCCTCTCCCCTACTCATTATTTTTCAGGAATTGAAGTATTTAGGACAGAAATATTAGTTTCTTTGGGAGGGCTAAAAACTAGACAACACAAAGAAAAATATAGAATAAAATAAAAATGTCATTAATTAATTAAGTGGACTAAAAAGACCAAATATGGGAAAGTAAGACTATAAATCTTATTTTGCATATAGAAAGATGAATAATGAGAAAACAAGATGTGTTGGCCCCTCCCCTTCCCAAAATCATATGGATAATTGATGCTCTGTTCATAGATGTCTTTGAATACCTAACCAGACTTCTGAAAGAGTCCCTGTGGCAGAGCTCAGGCTTTCTTCAGGCCTCCATCTGAAAAACGTATTTTGAGGAATTTAAAAACTGATTTTAAAAAATATCTGTAATGTTTCTGGGGAATAAGAAACCCTTCACAATGTTTTTCCTTTCCAGGATTTCCTACTGCAACAATTAGGAGATAAATCATTTCTGGAGAAATCTATTTTTAATCCAATACGTCATGACTGAAATACAGATCCTTTGCAATAGGATGTTCTTGAGAAAGCAAAATTGTGTGAGGCCAGATGAGGAAACTCCAATGGGAACATTTGCCAGACCTGTGAAAGAAGAGAATTCTGAGAGTACAAGCCAGAAGAAAAGAAGGATATGTGAAAAAGTGTAAAACAAGCAAAAGGTTGAATGAAGCAGATCCCCAGGAACTTACACAGTGATGTCTGTTCAGAAACTTCCCCCCCCCCCCCCCCCAAAAAAAAATAGACCATGGAGTGGGAAAATAAAAACCAACAAACGGTGCCTTTTACATGTTGACAACCTGCCAAGTCCTATAGCAAAGATATCCTTGCAAAGTATCCTTGGGCCCAATGGAACTTTTACATCCCCATGCTGCAGAGCAGCACCACGTGAAAGGTCCAGAAGCTGTGCTGTCCTATAAACTCTGGCACAATGTCGTATAGGCATGCTGCCCTTGTGCTACTCTGAGGACTCATGCTGTGCCACTTTTCTTGGCATGAACTGCCCCTCCTACTTCCCCCTTTTTTTCTTCCTGTTGGGGGAAACTATTAGTATAAACTTTGCACAAAGAAGATCTTAAAGAAGCCTGCAACACAACGCCTTCTGTAAAAGTTACCTCCTATGAAAACATCCATGTAAGACTTCATTAGCCACCATGAAACACTCAGGTGAGGCAATCATAGTAAATGAACCCAAAAGCTTCAACTTCTATTAAATATCAGAGGACTCAAATATAGAAAGAATCCTAAAAGTCTGCTGAAAGTTGGAACACCCTTAGATACCAGACAGTATCTGAGATGCCACATGGAAAAGCAATCAGGAGTGTGACTTTCTGTGGGCCAATGCAATTCCCTCTGTTCAAGCACATGAAAGCGGTACCTTGAAATGACTCCAAAGCTAGAGCAGTGTCATGAAACGGTCTTAAAATGGAGCATAAATTCCTCTGTTAATACTGGTGGCCAATTGGTGTGAAATTTCATGTAAGTTTAGTTTTAATGCCCTCTGACATTTGTTTTTCAGTTTGGATTTTATTTTTTATTTCTTAGATTTTTTTCTTCTCTTAATACTCTCATAGAAAGTCTTTGAAATTAGATGCTGTGTGAAATTCAGTCTCTTTTGTTTTAAAACTCAGTGCTTATCCACATATATATAAAATATATTTATTCATATATGCATATAGTCTATTAAAATAAATAAATAAATTAGTAGAGTCCTGAATGCTAAGTTTTCCTGATTTAACAGCTTATTTAAAACTGAAATTAGATTTTCTTCCATTTCTAGCTATTATCCATGATGTAACTAAGCAACACCACCTTCATGTTATTGATGGGTCTGAGTGCACACAGATCTTGCTGACTGGGACGGGCATTGGTACACTCCCTTGTAAGCGGTAAATCCTGGATTACAACAGCAGTGCTTTTTTGTTAGTGCTTGTGGACTTGCTGATAAAGAAGGACTGATGTGGAGTTGCTTGGGGTGTATTCTTCAGTGCAAGGCTCTTCTACCCACGCTCATCTACATGCAGTTCTTATTCTTAAATGGTGAAAAAGCCATGGAAATTGGTGCCTCAGGCCTCACTAGAGGTAATCAGGCTTATGACAGCATGCAGTATACCCCATTTAGACATGTAAAGTCAGGGAAATAATAAAAGAGTTGACATTCTCTTCTCTTCTGTCACACACAAGTAGAACATTTTGTCTCTTCTGCCACCGTTTCACATCATTGCTCTTCATACCTCTGTCCCTTCTGACAAAATGTTTCCTTTTTTTCCCCCTGTAATGTCTCTTCCTCAAACACCTGTTTTCAAAGCTGCATTTCTGCACCAACTGTAGCAAAGTCACAGGGGAAAAAAGCAACCTAACAAAAGTTTGCACATCAAATGAGGCAGAGTTAAGGATAACAGCATCTGTGGTTCTCAGCCTCAGCTGAAGCACTGCACAGTACTGAGGTGAGTGAGTCCTACTGAGGAGTCCCATTGAATACTCTGCTCATATGCTCTGCCTAACTCTTGTGGGAGTAGAAATACAGGGTTTTTGAATGGAGTCAGGTGGGGTCCAAGAAGGTTTATCATCTTAGCCTCAGTCCTGACACATCTGGAGCTGGCATCGAGGTGAAGCTGACAGTGGAAGTCCTGGGCAGGGTATGTGGGTCTGTCTTGGGAAAGCTAGGAAGGTGGGATGGGAGGGAACTGGTGGAGCTACAGAGTGGGAGAGGTGGGGCTTGGCCAAGTGAGCCACGGAGCACTACTGGTTTTCCAGGCTTAACCCCACTACTCACAGCAGACTGTGGGAGGTGTGCTGTGTTAGTAGCTCTGGGAGGGGAGGAAACAGTGTTGTATGCAAACTGAAGATGCATTGTTGTATTTTGGGGGTTTATTCTGGGGATGTTATGCTCTACCTTCATCTGCCTCAACAGAGTGTTGTCAGATATATTTAAAAAAAATAATAATTTTGAAGGCTGTGGAGGGATATCAATCAAAAGTGATGTAGAAAAGCAAGGGAACCTCTTTCTGAGAGTGAGAAATTATGATCTGAGAGGACTGACCGAGACACAAAGGCTTGGTATTGCAAGGGTTTGAGTGGAGTATTTCTCATCCAGTAAGGAGTGCTTAGTTAACTTTAAGTACATATCTGTTTGCACTGGAGTCAGTGGTAGCATTCACAGGCTTAAAGCTCATCAGTTGCTTATGTACTGTGGAACGATATCCCAAATTCATCTCCCAGGATCTGCCTTGAAAGAGGGAGGGATGCAGATTCTCTTTTAAATATCAGTGGGATACACAGAAGAGGTCAAGCTAAGACAAAAACATTCCCAGGATAAGGTCTATCTGTCTAAAACTTCTGACCTGAGTTTTCTAAGACGTATATTCACTAATGCAAAATTCCATGCTGGCTAAATGGATTTCAGTTAATTTTCTGCTACAAAAGCATTTCAATTTTAACAATAGCTGTCACTCCCAATATAATACAGAAATAGTTTAGTAATATAGGCCCTAAAACACCAGTCTGATAAATATTTATATTACTTATTTTAAGTTAAAAGCTTGGTTATGAATTGTTTTCATTCCAGCAGTGTAAACATCCTTCTAGAGTACGCAATGTAATGTTGAGATTGAACTGGTCTTATTTTATCAGCGCAAAAATATTATTTGGTGGGTGATGATAAAAATATTTTTTTTACCACTTTCACTGTACAAATACTCTTCTTCTCTATACATTGTAGAAGGGAAAAATGTTATTAGACATCTATGTCAAATGAATATTTGGTCACCAAAAGCATTTCAGTTCTTTATTTGTCATATGTTACCCTAGTTTAAATTGAAATGTGGATAAATGAACATAAAACACAGGCTTTCTTTGCAAGGGGCATTTTCCTGGTCATAAGTGGATCTTGTGTATTGTTTAGTTAATGTTTTATGTTTATTCAATAAAGAAAACTCAGCTTTTAAAAATAAGAAAGAAAATCTATCTGAGGTGTTTGAAATGAAGTACATGTATAAATAGCCTCAGCTCTGAACTGATGAGCAGTAATAGATAAATAACTGTATAAAGTTTTTGGGCTGGACTCAGACATATTCATGTGGTAAAAGGGAAGGATTTGAATGATGGCAGCAGAATGCAAGCCTCCCCAGTATCATCAAAGTCTGAACTGGCTGTAGAAATTCAAGCAGTCATCTAATAAAAACACCTCTTTTACTATGGAGGCTATAAATTATACAAGCCTGTCAAGTTACAGCTCTGCCTTTGTGCTCAGCACGATTGTAATGTTCTCAGTCCATAATTTAGAAAAGGATTAAAGTTCTCCAATGCTCTGCTGTTTTTGCAATGTTTTGGTGATAATAAGATTACCTCAGCCTCTCTCTCTCATGTGAAAATGTCTCTAGAAAGACACACCATATATGAAGGTGGGGTTTTCTCACACACATGCATGTATATGAGAGTGAGAAAATATATGACAGTGATGTCTGGCACCAAACTCTTACAGAAGGGTTGGTGATGCCTCATTACCACTCATGGATGTTGAAGACCTGAACAAAGTGTATGGATTTGTTCTGTAGAAGTGCTGATAAGTCCTTTAGGTCATGTTAATAAGGTTTCTGATTATTAAAAATAAAGATTTAAAGAAAGCTTTGACAAAGTTTGCAAAGACTACAAAGCTTTAGATAACCTATTGTTTGGAAAGCCAGGTTTCCTTACTTACTGGGGCTCTAACAAGATAGGCCTCAGAGGGTGAAAAGCCTTATGACTGATGTGTGTTAGAAAGCTATGAAAAAATGCTAAAATAGATTTTCTACACAGAGTCACACTGTGTTTTTAAAAGCCTATTGTCAGTTCTGGAGGTAGAAGAAAACAATATATGCTCTGCTATGGATCTGGAAATTCCCCATTTTCAGCAGAAGGAAGCTCTGTTGTCATTTGCCACAGCATGTCAGGTCTTTGGTCTGCCGCTGGGCTTAGTCTCCATGCTGCTGCTTCTGCATTTCTGGCTGCTGTAGTTCTTAAGGTGTGTGGGTATCTTATTTTTGAAGGAAATAGAAATATATTCCCCTGACAAGTTCTGTTTTCTAAGAAGGCACTGTGAAGCAACGCAGAGATTAGGCAGGACTCTTGTGGAGGACAGATTAGACAGCAAAAGTGCTGGGGAGTTAGACAAAGATTCATGAAAGACAAAATTTGTCAGAGGTTGCTTCGGTATTACTCTGATTATCTCTACTGCATACCAGACATATTTGGGTTATGATTTCCATGCAAAAACTCAGGTCAATACCTTTTACTTGAACTATTTGAGAAAAGGAGAGAATGCTATGAGATATCAAAGCCCTAGCCCCACCTACAGCTAGAGCCTACAGCCTGTATTATGCAGGAAAAATAAGGTCACAAAAAGACTTTCCCTTCTTAAGATCAAGGACCAGGCAGCTCCCCTAGTGGTAGCTATTATTTCAGATTACTTTGCCTTCAGAAACCATAGTTTATTTCTCTGGTGCACAACAGCCAGCTCCAGAGCTATGCAGTTACCTGCTCCAGTTGTGCTGCTCTGATGTCTCTTTACATGCTCTTTCTCTGCAAGTGCAGAGAAAAATCTCTCTGCAGAACACTGAGTTCTGCATTGGACCATGATGGAGTTGAGCAAGGTGGAAAGCCTGCCACCTAGAAAACTCCTCGGAAAGACACTTCAGATGCTACACATGGGCAAAGCTGGTTTTCATTGCTGAAAATGCCAGTGGTGTTTTCTATGAAAAAAGAGAAAATAAAAAAATAAAAAATAAAAATAAAAAAAAGGAAGACAATGTTAACAGAGCTTAGTCTGGTGTTCCTGCTAAAACAGTCTCCCTTAAAGCAGTGGGAGGTTTGCTGGATCAGGAAGCCTTTGTGTCAGTAAGTGTGCTAGAATCTGACCTGTTTGGTATATGGCTGAAGCTGGGAAACTGGAGGTAGATGTAGACACCTGGGAAGGAAATAGGGAGGGACTGCACTAGGCAGGGCAGAAGCAGAAGAAGGTGCTTTCTGTGTCAACTCTAGGAAGAACTGTTCTTCTAGATCCCCTTCTGGACTATACGGCCGGGGCACTGAACTGGCATCTGCCTTTCTGCTCTCCATCGTGCCTCTCTGCATGACTGTGTGTGCTGTGTCTGAAGCCATAGCTGCAGCCAGAGTAGGCTAGCTTTAGGTGTGTTGAGTCAATAGAGTAGCAAGCACACAAACAATAATGTGGGCTACCCCAGCCTGCTAAGGGGCAGTTTTTAAGTTGACAGCCCATGGGAAAGCCCATGAAGCCCCATCCTTATATCAATTCCACTGTCACTGTAGCTAGCGGCTTCTAATTCCATCAGACTATGCTGCAGTCACACCTCATCATTTCCATGCAGTGTGACAGTGGAGCCTCAAGACTGACTGGACAAAGCCCTTTGAGATTTCAACTAGCTTTGGAATTAGTCCTGCTGTGAGTAAGGATTTGGGCTCAGGATGCCCTGAGGTCCCTTGTCACCTGAATTATTCAGTGGCTCTAAGTTGGTGCAGGTTGTTCTAGCTCCTGTAGGGCTGTTTTCCACTCCGTGTCACCACTCCTGGAGCAGGCTGCTCTGGGGTTACTTGGTCAGTTAGAGCTTACAGCTATTGCTGCAGTCTATGCAACTCCTGATTCCATGTGGAAAAGAAAACCTGCCTTATTCCTCCTTGTTATTCCTGCCCAAAAACATTTTCCTAAGCCATAAGCTAAGAAAATATAAAAAATATGCATTTTTGTATGCTTTCTTGTCACTCCCCTCCTCCCCCGCTTCCCGTACCCCAAATCTCTTGAAAACTTTGTTCAGTCAGCCTCAGATTTCCTAAAAGAACATTCTACCCTGGGATAATATCATGACTGTGAAAGTTCAGGCTGATTATTTTTCGTCTAGAGGGAGAGTAAAAATTGGTCTTATAATGGAGGTCTTGTTTCAAACAACTATGAAAGAATTTAGCATTTATGACGTCAGTGGGGTGGCATGGGCATGGAGTTGCATGAGAGCAGAGAGAAGCTGGGCTCTTCTCTGCACCAGTGGTTTTGTGAAGGAGTCTTTCACTGATGGAGGTTTATTCAAGCCCACCTAAACACATGTACATATTTATTTACTAAAGCAAACCAGATTGCAAATAGGACCAAAATCTGCATTTAAACATCCCTGCAAGAAACCTCTCTATGACAAACTCTTTATTCAGCCCTACTTAAGAAAAAGCCTGGCAGAATTTATTTTCCTCAGGCTTTACAACTCATTGTTTTCCACAAAAGCACCCCTCTGCTTTTCCAAGAGTAAGGATAATTCTGTGGCTAAAGCACATGACTAGGGCTTGGGGTTTTCTTCCCAGCTGTTTTGCAGACTTCTTGTGTGTCCTTGAGTAAATCTGATTAATCTCTCTGCACATCTGTAAAATGGATGCAATGCTCTTTTTCTTCACATTCAAAGGAGCTGATACGAGCCTTCTAGTCTTTTGCAAGACAACTGGATAGAACTAGAAAGAAATATGGGTCATTTTGTGTACAAGCACGTGCTAATTGAGCGTACAGTTGAAAATCACCTACTAAAATGTATTTGATAGAGCAGCTTTTTACTTCTGCAGAAGTTTGGATGCAGAAACTGTTTTTAGAAAGCTTATGGGATTTTCTCTCCAGAGTGGAGTGTAACGTTTTAATGTTTGGATCTTTATTTTTTTAAATGAAAATGAGAAAAATCAAAGTTACTTTGTCAATTTTATGTTTTTATTTATTTATTTAAGGGGTAAGTATTTCTTCTCCGCTATCTATTCTCAGCATGTGCTATGAGAAAAGAAATGCCATGGTGACCAAATACAGGTACTCCGAGGGCTGGGAAGGGATTGAACAAATGAACATCTAGTCCCATCCCACCGTGCTGCTCAGTAGGCAGATACTCAGGATTTGTTTTATCATCAGGATCATTGTGCAACCCTGTATCTTACCATCCACTTCTGAACTCTGCTGTGAGGAGAGAGCTATTTCCACCTTCCAGTGACTGTCCATCATGCTCACCATCCGTGTCCCATGAGTACTTCCCAAATATTGTCAGAGATATTTTCAGGAAAATGTATCTACTATCACGTGCATTTTCTGGCTGAGAGCTGGAATTACAAATTAGTCAAAGGTGTTCCCAGATGTGTGGTGTCATGCTAGAGGCAAGTCTGGCTTGAATATGAAGAAACTATGTATGTTACAAAAGCAATATGGCGTGAATGTATTCAACCCTCTGACCTTTACACAGTGTAAGTACAGCAATTCATTATGGGCAAGAGTTTTTAAATGGACTAGTGAACTCCTGTGTCTTGCTTCCAGCTGTTCATAATGTGATACCTTAGAGAGACTAGATTTTCTGTGTGCTGCATGTTCAGAGCTGAAACTGAATTTTTTCTGGCAATGGAGCTCCTTTCAATTAATTCAAGATTAGGTTCTGAAAATAATATCCAAAATTACTAGCTGAATTACTTGGAAGTTGAATATATATGATTAATATTTTTGAAATAATCTTCATGTTCAATTTATAATTTTCCTTTAGATTCATTTAAAATTATTTTTATCAGTTGTTATGTGGTAGAAGACGTTAGTCAAGAATGGGGCCAGCTCATCATTAAATCTCATCATAAGATTTAAAACAAAATGTTTAAAAATATTTTTTGAATATGATAAACCACTTACAAAATTGCAAGTCTTAGAAAAGGTGTTTGCATTTTTGTGATAGTAAATTCCCAATAATTCTGAAAGACTATAATCTGCACCAAACACTTTAAAGTATAAGCATAAGAAATATTGTTGGAGCCAAAAGTTCATACTACAAGTATTTACAGGAGTGGTTGAAAAATGAGATTTAGAAAGTAGTTCAAATTATGTTCACATTTTTCAGTTTTCATTCATCTCTTGTTATGTTTTTGAGCTTTCTCATCAACAAGAGTTGAAGATCTGCTTAAAAAATACCAATGAGTTGCTTGTGTCACCACATATATTCAGGAGCTCAACATTTTAACAGAAGAGTAAGTATCACGAAGTCATGATAAATCCCATGTGTTGGCTAAATTACTTTCACTGTAATGTGTGGCTCTCTCTATTTCTAATGTTTTAACCCGGTGCTATACACAGACAGTCCTGTTCCTGCTGACAGTAATTAGACTTCTCATTGTCTTGAGCAGGAGGAAGAAGGGAACATTTCAGGCATGTTTTTTTTTTATGGAAAAAATCCCAATGGAAAAAATAATTCCCCATGGGTTAGATACTAGCCCAGAAGATTGTCTGTACTTTGAATTCACACAGGCTTCTTGTGTGATCTTGAACAAAGCTGTGAAGGTGACAGCATAACCCTGTACATGTGCTCCTTCACAGCACCTTTGGTAAGAGTGCAGGAGATGAAGATTGGTGAAGCTGTCCCAGTGGACTGCCTGTGGAATGGTGGCTGGAAGTAGTGGAATGGGGCAGGGTTTGGGAAGAAACCTTTTACTAACCCCTTTTCAGAGTGCACCAGATACCATGGATACAGGGTGCACGTGGTTGTGGGCGCAGGTTCACCCATTACCTTCTCTGTCCTCATTTCAGCACTGCAAAACTGAGTGGTGCTGGTGTCTGCTTTGAGATACTATCAGCCTCCTTCAGCTCTGACTGTCCCCATCTTCCAGTCAGCTACAGATTACACCACCTTGTTTCTTCTACCCTTTGCAACTTCTGTTTCTCTACATTCCCAGGTCTTTGAGACAGTGTCCTGACTTCACTGGGGCTGCGCTGAGACTCTCTGGCACTATAGTTGCCACAGACTTTTGAAATTATCCTGTCTAAGCTCCTTGATCACAGTGAAAAATGCCTTGTCCAGCAGTTCCTGTGTCAAGTCCTCACACACAGAGGCTGAATTTGACTATGCATGGAGGAGGGAATGTAAGTCACTGTGATTCAAAAACACCACTTTATATTGCATCTACCTCATGCCTGTGTGCATTGTTCTGGTGGATAACTCTCATTGGAGTGGGTAAATTACCCCGAGCCTAAATGTATCTGCTTTCAGATATGAAAGCAGACACCATCAGACCTCTGAGGTCTTGTTAGGTGAGAGCTGTGTGGTCCTTCCATGCAGACACTTAGAAATCTCTGCCTGGGCACATCATACAGATAAAGTAAACAGACTGAAGTCAAGCAGCTATTTTGCAAGGGTGAGTTCAAGGCACCATGTTGCTGCATGTGGAGATGAGCTTTCTCGTCATGGAGCAGGGAGTCAGAGGTGGACCTTTTTGTCCAGGGAAAGGGAGGACTAGAGCAAAGGGCTGAAGCTGGGCTAGAAAGGCAGGAGAGATATATGTCTCAACACACTCACAGCTATGCCCTGCCTTCTCCTGCAGCAGCAGTGGCAGCAGCCAGATTGGCACGAGCTGAGCAGACCTGCTGCTTCCTGTGGTTGGCTGCTCTCTTAGCTGGTAACTTCCTGCTCTGCCTATGGTAATAGCCAGCTCTGATCTCATTGCATGTTTTGAGGACCATCACAGATTTTTTTCTGAACCATTCTCAGCTTTCTAAAGTCCTCTGTTTTAATAGGAACACTGCATCCAGTGACAACAGATCTCTCCCAGTTCTCCCTTGTTGTTCTCCCACCTAAATCTCATTTATGAATTACTTCATCACTTGGGGGTTATGCTTTCCAGACAAAGCCCTGGCAGAAAACCTTCCTGTCTCAATTACACTCATACTTGTGTGCACACTGAGTCACATGCTTACAACATGAGTTGCTCATTGCTTCTGTTTTAAGCCCAGACCTGCAAAGCGTACCACACAAGCTGATCCCTCTGCCTGGTTGGAGCCCGAGGGAGCCAGTTTGGGTGCTGTGCCAGTCCTGGGGAGCAGGATCAGAGGCTCAGGACAGCATTCAGAGCTTTACTTATTTTCACAGTCAGCAATTGCCAAGCCAATCAATAATCTGTTTGTTTCTTTATCAAGCAGACTAATAAATGTTGCTGCGTTGCTAAATCTGTCTAAAGGGGAGAAATGGCCTTTAGTCTTATTCAACATCTTATGATTATATCAGCCTGTATTAACTCAGCCAAGTATATTTACATGAAATAATGGAATGAGTTTTGCAAAGTTCTTTCCCCCTTTTTTATTGTATGTGACTGTCTAGCCAAGTTCATTTCCTCTCCTGTCTGAGCTCCTCTCTGAAATATATTATCCCACTTATTAAAAGCCAATAGCACTGTGCTTTGCTTTTCTTCCACACTCTCAGAAGAAGGGGCATGCAGGGGATGCTTGGATTAAGTGAGTGGGGCACCCCAGAGCTGGGATTCCTTATGAATGAGCTCACATCCTCTCTCTGTATGATAAGAGGAATGCCGTTTGCATCCCAGAGCTGACTGCATAAACATATACACACTGGACGGGCAAGCATTTAGCCTGAGCATAAACTGCAATTTCCAAACAAAGATCTGACTGACAACGGATCATCTGCCATCCCTCTGTACAGTCAAACCACAGGGACTGCTTGGTAGCAGTCTGGTCGGTCCTGGTGAAATCCATCCCTTCTATGAGGGGGAGGGGAAGGAAGGGAGAAGGAGAGGGAAAGATGACAGATCCCTGTTTGCATTCTTCAGAGAGAGCAGCTGCAATTGTCTTACTACAGTATATCAACATGAAATTATGACAAATCAGGCGGGGATGTACTAGCAGTTGAAAACAGTAAAGAGGAAGGCAGAGCAGAGGGAATTTAGGAAGAATGAACTATACCTAAAACTCTGGCAGCCTATGCCATCCTGGTGGAAAATGACTTTGACAATATAATAGGACTGAAGACTGCAGGTATACCTGGACATGGCTGAAGGACCATATGCAAAGTTTTCAGGTTGGTTTAAATCTGCCTCTAAAATTCTTCTTCTACGTCTTTTTTTTTTTTTTTTTTTTTTTTTTTAGCAAATTCCATAGGAACCTTTCAAAAGTTGTTCTGAGAGTATTTGGAAAGGCTAATCCATCACCTTTTCTTGTGCATGGGACACAGGTGGGATCACCACAGAGCCAGCTGAGCACCCAGCACTCCCCACTCCCACACAGACTGTGATGTCAGGCTCTGACTTTGGCACAGGTAAGGAAACTTTCCCTGGCCTCCCTGGATATCTGTATGCAGTCTCTAAGAATGCAGAAAAAATAAAAGAGATTTCCTACTCTTGGCCTCTTTTTTTTTTTTTTTTTTTTTTTTTTGTATTAAAACTGTTATTGTTTGATAGCAAAAGGAGAACTAGCAGGAGAAAGGCTTCAGCTTCCTGCTTGCCTCCTCCTTTCTATCTAATAGAAGTCCTTGAAATGGGATGCAATGAATGTTTCCTTTATTAAAAACCAAGCCTTCTCCAGCCCACACAGTTTCACAACACTTGATAGAATGCACATTTTTCCAGTGTCTTTTTTTAACAATGTCCAACAATAAAAAAAGTCAGTAATGGGGCCATATTCAGCATTAGTGTAATTGGGAGCAGCTCTCTCTGATCTCAATAGGAGATGCGCTCACTTTCACCAGAACCAGATTTACTCATTCATGGACACCTCATCTTTAGGATAGTCACCAATCTCTGCTGAGAGCAGCTTATAAACTTCCCCAGATTGCAAGTCTATTGATTTAGCACTAGTCTGCAAAATAAAGAAGGAAAAAGGCAGCAAATACAGGCTTCTAACGTAAAAGCTGGCTTTATTATTCTCCACCCAGGCTCTGCTACCTCTCTGCCTGCTGCAGCTGTCTGGCACCTCTGAGGAAGCTGCCACGTCACACCTGGCTGGATTCGGGGAGAGTGTGGTGGGTTTGCTCTGGAGGGTGGAGGGTGCATGAAAACATTTTCTGTGGTTTCAGTTTGCATGTCTGCATGGAAAGCTCTAGTGAAATGTAATAGGTATGAAACCAGGAGGGTCCACAGAAATGTGTGTGGAGAGTTTTCAAGGAAACCAGTGCAAAAAAAAAAAAAAACAACAACAAAAACTTTTCAGAGGAAGGAATATTCCCAATAAACTTTCAAAATCTGTAATATTTTTTTCTATTAAATTCCATGGGAGTTTTCCATAGGGCTGATTCCAACCTCCCCTCTTTCAGGCTCCAAGGCTTACACTATAATGAACTGAAAGAGCTTTTCTCTGTTCTCACTTACATTGCATCTGTCATCAGTGGCATTTCTGTAGCTGCGCAGAGACAGTTCTGTGCTTGCACCACTGTTCTGAGGTAACGGGAGGTCCCTGCTCATGGAGGAGTATCTGAGTGAAGGAGATGCCTTTCATCTAATTTAGTCTTTAAAACCTCAAGTAATATGACAAACGTATCCTGCAAGAGCATATCCTTCCTGTTGGGTTTGCTTCCGGACTCACAGAGCCCTGATGTAATAGTGTGCACCCATTTTGCCATTCCATCTGTGACACCCACAGCCACCTCTTCCTGGAGTTTATAGAACTGATGACACCAGTGCCACGGATAGAGACAGAGCCCCATCCTGACCCGCAGCTTGGTGCCAAGGCTCCTCTGGGCCGAGTAACCTAGTTCAGCTGCCTGTCCAAAGGGGTTGTATTGGTGCCCCTGAAATTGAAGCAATACCACATTTATCATTAGCTATCCCTTTCTAAAAGGCTCAACGAATCTGATTTCTTTCTTTGAAGGTCTTGAATATTGTTCCCATATCACTCATTCATGAACAAAAATGCTGGGATGCCAGGCATTACAAAGCACATGAGTCCAAAGGTTAGCATGAAGTCCCCTGACTTCATTGGACAGGTCTGCAGGGCTATGAGATTATGGAGCAGGCTCTTGGTGGCACACAGGCACATGTAGGGCTGGGACTGCCCAGAATTGGTGTGTAGCTCTTGCTGCCTGTTGCACATGACCTCATGATGATAAAGCACTGAATGACATGAGATTTTCCTCCAAGAGAGGGATTTAAGGTGTTATGAGGTGGTGATGAAGATCATAACTTGTTTCTCACACATCCTCTCCTTGTGAAATTTTGCTGCGGTTTTCCCACTGGTGGGGAAATTCCTCTACCACTAATATTAACCTCTCAGCCTTTTTGACAAGTAATAGCAGAAAGCCATTGTCCATGCTCTGTGCCTTTCTGTATGCAATTTTTATTTCTTCCCCAACCAGGTAGCTTAATTGTATTTCTTTTTATTTCTCCTTTATTCATAGTGTCAATTGATACAGACTTCTCAGGCTGTTTTCTTGTGAATCTAGTGTGAATGTAGATTGCTTCTTCCTCATGTAGTCTTAAACTTAAAGGCTGCAGTTCCATGCTGTGTTATGACTCCTTTGTATTGCTTTCACTGTTTGAAGGGAAGAGGATTGGAGGGGTGGGGGGTATTTTTCACAAAATATATCTCCCTGGCCTGGATGAGATACAAACATGAATGCTAGACAGCTCAGCAGAAGGACTGGAAGAGGGGTAAGATCAGGAAGGCAGGCAGGGTGAAATGATCATGTAGAGCTCACCTCAAAGCACTTTACAAAGGAGCAGGGTCAGCATTGTCTTCAAAAGTTCAAGACTCCTTAGTTTGACCTAATGTTCTACCTGCTTGGCTGTCACAAACTGTCTTAATACAAAGGTTATTCTATGCATCTCAGCTCCCAAGACTGTTCCTTTATTTTACTCTGAAGATCAGGCTGATGATTTAATGTAAAAATACACAAGGCAAAGGACAAAATTCATACACCCCAGCTGCTCTCACCCCACCCTCCACCCCACTGTGCCCTAATTCTCAGATTTTCTTCCTCTGCGTGATTTCATTCTAGCCTTGGGAATCTCCAGTCTTTGCTGTGTAGGGCACAGGATCACAAGGACAAGTCATGGTACTTCTGGCGGAAATTCATTCTGCATGCACGGTAAATCGTTCCAGGGTGCATGCAGGCAGAGAACACCTACACTGTGGATATGCAATAGCTTGTTAAGGGCTGGGAGACTTTTCATCTCCAGGTGAGCCTTCCTTGGCAATGAACAAGATGAAGGGGCAGCGTGGCCATGAAGACCAGAGATCAAGCAGAACAGAAGTCTCAGACAACCTACAAAGTATGTATTTGAGACAGTCCCATCAAACTGAGTGTGGGAACACTGTGGTGTCACCCTCTCTTGATGTTTGGGAATTGAAGCACAGGTGCACTAACCAAGGACCCAAAGGCTGCACTTGTTTCAGAAGTCTCTGTCCAGTGCTTTACCATAAGACCAAAATCTTACGGTATCCATGTTATTCTCAGAACAGTTTTCCCAGGATCTCATATTTAGTGCTACTAACTTTTCCTGTAATTAAATTGGTTTAAAGGTAATAACTTTTATTCTGAAAGTTTGATGGCAGCAGAGGGGAAGCCCTGCACATATGTAGGTGAAGGGAAGAAATGAGAATGTGTAACCAGAGGATGAGCAAATAGGTGTTTCATTTGCAATAGTTTCAGTTTTGCTTAATAATGTTAACTCCCTTTGATGTGCATTTCAGTTGTAAGCAATGAGTGCATCAGTGCCTTTTACTTTCAGTTTGAATCACAAGAAATTTTAATCTGCTTGCAGTCTAACAAGGCACTTACCCACTCTATACCACAGCCTTGTGAGCAAGCTCCTAATATCTAATGATACCCAATTATTCTCCTCCTTCCCAAATGGGGGTATGGAATATTATCGTCAAAATCCATGCACATTTCTAATGCTTTATTTTTGATGTTTGTAGAATAGCCAAAATCACAAAATAAATTTGAAATTGGAGAGGTGCATGGTGGATCATAATGCATTTAACACATAATAATAGAAGTAGAGTAAATATGTGGATGTTTCTATGAGGCAGTATTGTATTTACAGCAGCAGTTGATAATTTATCAAGAGGAATTACCTTTCCTTCCCTATTGGTAGATCTGGTGGAATAAAAATGTGATGATAATGGTAACGATGAGGATGATGATAAAGTTGATGATGATAATAATAATAAATTATTTTTTAAATTAGTCTGCTTGTTGCTAAGCTATTGCCCCTTGTTAGTGTGTTTTTAGAAACCTGCAATGAGTAGGACAATTTACTGGAAAGCTATTGAAAGATTTCAAGGACGCTTTAAACAGAAATTTGGTTTTCTTCCAGAGTTTACAAATCTTTTCCTGTGCTGTCCTTCTCACTAAATAAGTCCCACTGAAGCTGTCTGAATAAGCCACACAAGCCATTTATATAAATAAAGCTGTGCAAGGTAGAAGAATACACTTGCAGGTAGGTAGTTCTTTTTCTTGCTCTCTTCTTCAGGATCCTTAAGACTATCAGATTTGTTTCTTTTTGTTTTGTTTTACCTTGGTGAATTCTGGTGTTGCACCAAAACCTGAAACCTCTGAGCTGTAAGCAGTCAATACCGAACAAGAAAATCTCACGCACTGCATTTTTTTTTCCTAGTTCAATAGTGCTCCATGATGGAGTTAACTTCATTGTGTTTTGCATGGCCTTCTTTCTAATCATCAATCCTTTGAGAAATGTGGAGGAGGGGCCAGTCCCTTCTCAGCAGTTATGGGAAATGAAGACTGATTAAATCATAGGCTTTGCCCTGTCAGTAAAAATGTAAAAATGTCAAACATGAAAAAAAAAGTATTTCCATATTGGGTGATGTGTTTTTTTCTTTCCTTTTCTTTTCTTTTTTTTTTTTTTTTTTTTTTCTTCTCAGCTACAATTGCTCTAGCAGTATAAGAACGCAGCACAAGGTTTAGATTAGTCAAGCACATTTTTGCACTATGTATATAATAACAAAAAAACCAGACCTGCCAACCCACCCCCAGGCCTTGAATTTTTGGTAGATTGTCTAGTAAAGTTCCCTTTAGTGTCCTTAGGGGAGTCTTCAAGGTGGACCAATGAAGACGTGCCTCTTGTCCCATTTGCATTGGTACATCTTGAGCTTCATTGCAGTACCCTCTGTCTGAAATTTGTTCTTTCAGTGTTCCACTCTGTGAGTAAGGACAGCCCCAGTTACCCCTGCCCTGGAGCAACTCAGCTCCCCTCTGTCAGGGGAGCTTTTCATGTTGGTGGAATGCCACTTTAGCACCCTGATCCCACCACCCTTCCCTGCCACACAGGCTAAGGACCCATGCCTCTAGCTGCAGAGGAGACCGATTCTGATCCCCTTAATGCATTTCTCATTGACTTTGTTGGCCTCAAATGTCTGAGTAAGACCCTGAACATGGCCTGACGATGTCACTCTCCTATATTTATCCTCCAAAAAATTAGAAGTAATAAGAAATTTACCTCTGGAGGGAGTGGTTTCATTGCATTGGCCACAGAAGGTAGCTAAAAATCCATTTTGGATGCATTACTTAGATTTTAGCTGGCTAAAGACAGGAGAGACGAATCTTGCACATATAAAATATAAAATATCAAACATATACATTATGTAACACATAATACATATTAGATTATATCATATATAATGTAATATATAATATGTATTACACATTACATAATGTATGTGTATAATATATAATATAAAACGTATAATGTATAATAGTTAATATATAATATATCAAATAGGAAATAAGAAATAGGAAAGAATTGGAAATAGGAAATAGAAAGTAGAGAATATATTTATGCAACTTTATAAGCACAAGGATGGCAGATTCTGGAGTGGAAGGAGGGGTGAGAGTGTGCTGGGTTGAAGAGGCTTCAACCAGCTAGAAGAGCATTTTCCATATGTCAGACCAGAGTCTGCCAGCTTTGCTAATGCTGAATGATACCTTTCCCCATGATTAGTCCCATTGATTTTATCAGCTCTGCTCACAGATCTGGATCATACCATGGTGTTTCAGCCCCAGGAAAGGAGCCACACACTGCTGAGCTACCGCTGGGACAGACCTGTCTCCTTGCTGCTTTGGGAAGGGAGCAAACCATGACGGGTCTGTAGCTGGCACAGCACATGCTTCCTGCTGCCAGATGCCTTGGGAAAGGAAATGAGGGATCCATCGAGTTCTCCTTCTTCCCACTTGGGCTAGGGAAAGGGCATAGGCGGCAGAGGCTATTATTCGCCTGTGTGTGAGAAGCAAGACACAGGACATGCAATGGCCCCTTACTTCTTGCATTGGCATGCTGGCCATGATCTGGCCCACAGTGAGGTTCTACTCTGCATGAAAAAGGGGCAGAGCCTGGCTCTCAATGACCAGAAGGCTCTACATGGCCCAGAGCATGAGGTCAGTACAAGCTCCTTGAAGAAAGGTGTAGCAACAATGGATCCTGTGCATTTACGGGTGAACAAAAAAGCCATTGTTGGGGGGTGGGGGGGGGGTAGAGAAGCCGAAAAGGAAAATAAAAAAGGCATGTGTTTATTTTCAGAGCAGTAAGAGTGTATGTGCCATCGAGCACCCACTGAAAGGCAAAGAACTGGTTTGTCACAATGCACCATTTGCTGGGGGTTTCAGATCTCCTATGATATTATGGCTGACAGCTCAGAGACCTTTTCTTGACTACCAATGTAATTGGTATGGCTGGATGTTTTTGACTGAGTTTTAGGAGCTCCTGGTAAATCTGGTGAATGATTTTGCAGGACCTTGTGCAGGCAAAGTCCCCATATAACTCACTGACCTGCCCCTCTGGCTTGCTTGTCATGCAATTTACAATAACTAGCACTGTCCTTGTAACTCTAAGGTAAGAAGTGAAAACCCTTTCTTTTTCCCCTAATTGTTCTACTGGTTTTACAGTTACCAGGCTGTAAAGCACCTCATCACTCTTGTTAATTCTTTCTTCCTTTTGAGCTGCCAGTTAGTAATCAATTATTACCCTTGTCATTCATGCTGCAGCACAGCAGCTGGTCACAAGAAGCCTCTGTTTCATTGGGCTGGAGCCAATCAAGTCCCTCCAGCTGTCCCTTGCTGCTCTGAATCATAATGTACAGTACTTGTTGCTTTACAAGTTCCTTTACCAGACTGTTTTTTTTTTTTTTTTTTTTTTTTTTTTTTTTTTTTTTTTTTTTTTTAATTAAAATAAAATGAAATAAAGTTTTAGCTCCCAGTTCTACCCTCATAGTACATCTGGCTGCTAGATGTTGAAGCAAACTCCCTAATGCTGCATTTTTATGAAGGGTGGGAGGAAAACTCTATGTTAACACAACAGATATTTTTGTCATATTTTCCATTTTATGAGATCACTGCATTGATATAAAGACTGCTGACAGATCAAAGGTTTCACTGGTAAAATGATATGAAAGGCAGAGATATTAGCATCCATCAAGGTCCTGTTAGGATTTGCAGAACAGGGATTCTGGGCCTCCCAAGTAAAACCTAGCAGGAAGGGCTGCAAGCCTGCATAGCAAATGAAAAGAAAACAAGAGAGGGGCACACAGAATATTGGAGGAGGTAGTGACCCACAAAATGGTAGCAATTTGAGCTGCAAGGCACTCTGATTGAATTGCAGGGGAGGCAAACACTCTCAGGCTTGCTGTTCTTGTAATGGAGCAATACACAGTTCAGCATAGTGCTCTGAGCCATCAGCTAGCCTTTCAGATGACTTTAATTCAGAGGGGGAAACAACGGTACCATCACTTTCCTGGTTATCTTTGTTCCCAGTTCCCACTGATTGACTAAAGGCTGCTGAGATAAGAAATCTTGCAAAAATACCCAGCCAACATGTCAAATATCAAGGGAGAAGTTGCTGGCTTTGGAGAATCGATACTATCATCCTATCATAATAACATACTAGCATATGTTCCTCTCTGACTAATTTAATCAAAAGGAAGAAACAGATTTCACAACTCTGCTACTGATGTGGGTATTTAAATTGGCTTCAGTGGAGCAAGTCACAGGAATAGAAGTTTGGGAAACATCTTTTCCAGCAACTTCTTTTGCTCTCTGATGTGCCCCAAGCAATCAATTTCATGGGAGTATTAAGGGACAAATTAAAGCATGGTCTAACCCCCACCAATTACATCCTGTTGCTACAAGAATTTCACCCCTCCTACCCCCCCCTCCGTCCCCCCATTATTTAAGAACCCAGTCAGTGTTAACTATACAACAGCCATCAGTGATGTTATCTAAAAGTGTCTAGTTTTTATTGGTGTTGCAGCTCATACCAGTAGAATCATCTCTGCTAAACTGAGCACAAAAACTGTTACAAGAGCACTGCACACATCATACAGTGCATATTTGCTATGGTGCTGGTAATAGCCAAAGAGGGCATTATTAGCTATAGCTGTTGACAAGTCAAAAGAGATGAAATGCAGTCACGCATGTTGCGTGTGAGAAGACCTACTGCTTTCATTTGTCAGTTGTTTGTGCCCAAGTGCATGGATGGTGATGGTGTCCCAGTGTCCTTTTTACTGATGTACAAGTCTCAGAAGAGCTAAAACCATGTGGTACAGTGCTGTGCAGAAGAGTCCCACAACTTAAGTCAGCATTGGTGTCAGGCCTGGTACAGACCATACACCTTACCCTCCTCTTCAGTTTTATTGGCTCTGCTCAGAGGACTGGATTTCTTTGATATGAAGGTTGTGTGAGCCTGGGCTGAGCACTGCACTGTGGAAGGTATATTGCTTTGGATATCCTGACCGCCTTGCAGGCTGGTTTGATTATCTCCATATGGCCTAGTATAGTGCTGTGTAGATGGCCCTTTTGAAAGGCAGTGTGTTTTGTCATTGTGCACTTCAGGGATGGAATTAGTTTTTGGTAAAGGGCCAGCACCAGGGTATGCTCTGCTGATGTCTTCCTTGTTTGTGATCTGTACTTTGCTTGGGCACAGAGGTCTGCTGATGTGTGGTGCTGTTTAGCTGGCTTGAAGCTGTGAGGCCTACTGACTTTCAAGGAAAAGAGGAGCTCAAGTGGAGAGAGTAGTCCCCTTCAAACAGCAAAGTTTTCAAAGGAAGGACAGTTTCTGACGTATGAAATGATCTCATGAAGAGGTCCCAAAAGGCCTGGTAGAAAAGAGAGATTTGCAGAACTGTCACATAAACTCTTCACAAAGAGCTAAATTCCCCCCAGATGAGTGTCCTTTTCCATGCAAAAGGTTGAGAGTCTGGTGCTGTTGAAATCCTCTAGGCACAGAGCTCATACAGATTTTCACTGACAATCAATTCCAAGGGTCTTCCAAGGTTCCTGGCCTCCCAAAATCTTCTCTGAGGATGTGCTAATAGAATTAGTCTTCAAAATCTGTGAGAAATACAATGTGATGAGAGAAAGTGGGAGAGCTGCGTGGTTCTGACTTTCCATATTGTCTTAGAAGAACTACTGATAGGACTCCTTGACATCCATCACTGGAGAGATGTCAAATTGGCAATATGTATTTGATTTCTCTCTTACCTATCAAATGACAACAACGACAAAAAAAAGTAGCGAAACAGAGCAATTGCAAAAATATATTTTGGAGTTACACATGCGTTGAAAGATAAAATGTAAGCATTTACTTCTGTTTTTGATGTCTTGAAATTACAAAAACAAAACTCCTTTTAAAGGAGAAAAATTAGCTGTTGTTCCAGTGTAGAAGAGGTTTGATCTTATTAAAAACTTTATTTTAATTCTGTGTGGGTTTTGGCATGGCAACATTGTCAAGACTAGCAAGTTTCAGTGGAAAGTTTAAATTTTGATGAAATGACACCTTTTGAGATAAAAATATGCAGCTGGAAATTTTTTTGCTACCTCTGCTCAGAGACTAGTTCTTTGCTTCTGGCTTTTCTACAGACATCTTGAAAACTTGTGGGAAGACACAAATTTTGCCTATGGTAAAAGGTAAAAATGTTGTAAAATATGGTGAAGGCAAAAATGTTATCATAGGAGGTCCATCAGCTCACATCATATTTAGCATTCTCCTATTACTGTGTGCTTGTGCACATATGCATTTTTTTAATGGCTACTTTAACTGATCAGTCATGGTGAATTTCATCTTTCTATGAAGCACAAACTTTTTGTAATGCAATGTAAAAATATGATGTAATTATAAGATAATATAGAAAGATAGAATATAATGTGATATGACATAATATGACATAATATGACATAATATAATATAACACAATATAACATAATATAACATGAGCTAGCTGTGTAGGCTCCTTCACCGGTGAGAAACATGGGCTTCTTGAGAATTTAAGTGTTCTGATCTGTCTTATATTTCCTTGTTCTGAATGAAAAGTTATCTCCATCATTCAGCTTATCTGAAACTATACGTCTCTGGTTGTAGTTTGACACTGCAAAGAACCTTGCTTTAAAAACTTGCAATATCAGATCAGAAATGCTACATCCACAGAACACCAAGATAAGCATTGTGTCATCTCACCTTGTCAGTTCAAATACATGAGAAGTTGTTAAGAGCTTGTTCTTGTACAAACAGGGTCTGTGCCAGATCAGGTACTGCGTGTTGCTGCTCTCTAGCTTTATGCTATACCACAGATGTGTGATGAAATTGGGCTCAGACTTGCCTTTAGATCAAGACTAAAGGCAAGAAGCTTCTCAAAGCAGTGATCACAGCAGGAATAGGAATAATAAAACTGATAGTATATTTTACTATTTTTGGAATTAACTCTGCAATTATAAATGCATAGTTCAACTTTTGCTCTTTGTGTGAAACTTACTTTGCTGGTACTAGGCAAAATCACAGGTATAACTACCTCAAGAGAGAGTAAGTTCATGAAACACTCCCAAAAACACATTTCTACATGCAGACCACATGATGAGTTTTCTTCTCTTCAGTGTGTTTCATATAGCAATGCTTTCTGATTTCTTCAACTAATATCCACACTTTTTTTTTCTAAATCTCAATTTCCAGTAACTTTGACCTCCCTTCTCTTCCCCCAGAATCAGAAATTTGTGTTTAATAGCTTCCTGAATACATAAGATGCATCATAATACCTTGCAAATTAAAGAGAATATCCCACCAAAATAAAAGGTTAAACTTAATAGAAATGCAAAACAAACTGCAGCATAGATCAACATCCAGCTGTGAGGTACTGGACGAAATGCTCCTTGTCTTCATTGGACTTTGTACTGTGGAAATCTGAGTGCTGAAGGGTGATCATGGGAAAAGTGATACTGGTTTTTCTCATCATAATAAGCTAGTGTTTTCAATATAGTTTGATCGCTCATGTACTTTATAGCTACAATTTTCTATTCAGTTTGATCAGCCACTTGGAATTCCCAAGTGTCAGCTGCACAGTTTAAAAAGTGCTTTCCAAAGGATAATTATGCAGACTTATTTTTAGAATCTTAAGTACCTGCTTGTAGAAGCAGAAGTGTGGATTTAGGCACCCATCTTAAAAATGTAGCTCACAGCAGGCTCCAAACCTGGGCACTAAACTAGAAGTTTGACAGTGTGCATTTGTCATGAGTCAGTGTCTGTCCATGGCTTGCTTATTGCCAAAGAGGTAAGTGTTTACACCCCTCCATAAGAAAATGCCTCCATGATAACTAACACAAGGTAATACTAACCCTCCAAGTGGTGTTGGTGATTTTGTGTGAAACCTAGCCATTGCCTTCAATTTTCAGTCTTACTTTGTGCTGTAGCCACCCAAGGGTTTGTCTTGCTTAGTAGACAAGCTGTTGTGAAATTATGAGTATTAATTAGAAGTCCTTTGGATTTACCAGATCTTCATGCATTAGTTGGGAAATCTAGAAGGCACAGAGTGAAACCCATTGAAGAAAACTTATATCTGGGATTTGATTAAGAGTTTTGAATCATTTTGTGCCTCTTAGAAGAAAACAAGATGCCAATTTCAGGACATACCTGGCCTCGGTTCATAACCTTCATGTTGCCTTCTAGGGTTTTCTGAGATTTAAGTGATCCATTTTCACTGGGCACTGTCTTCAGAGTGAGTTTTCATTGAGACTTTTCTCAACTGTAGAAATCTATAGAAATCTATAGGTCATTCATCCATAGCCATATCATGTCTTTAAGGCTATCTTTAACAATGAAGTTTTAGGTCTGACCCTGGAGACAAGTGAATCTCCCTGAAGCTATCTACAGCTTTTCAGTACCTTACTTGATTCACATGTGAATCTTTTCACCATATTCACCCATTCCGCTAAGACTGCTTTTACCAACTCTGTGGTCACTTGGAAAAAAAAGCAGAATATATCCTCCTCCCTCTTCATTGGCTTCTATCACCTCACAGTTCTTATCACGTGCCTTCCTTTGAAAATTCTTTGGAGCTTACATAGTTTTCTTACTGTTTACATTTTCAGGACTATTATAATAATTCATAATTCTTCTATAGTGAGTTGTGTTCAATATCCATAGCATTATTTCCAGAGAGATAAAGCATGTCCTACTGATTTTATACATGGTATATTTGGTTGCCATTTTCAGTTTTTTAACTGCTTTTGCTACTTAATCTTCCCTCCCTTTGGGTGTATCATTATACATGTCTCCTGCCATCATGGCATGTACAACTAATCACTAAACAGCAAGATAGTGCACGCTTATTTCAGATGCATTTTCTGAGATTTATAGAGGAAGCCTTGATTTCATCAGCCCTAGGAGCATTCTTAACAATAATGCTCCATTTAAAGGCATCCTCATCATTTAACTAGTCACACTATTGGGCTCTCTGTGTCTGTTTTTCATCTGTTAAATCTTTGAGGTAGGGACAGGTTCATGCCATGGTTAGCATGAAGGTTCACAGCCTTGCTTGTAACATATCTTTAAATTATTCTGTTCTGGTACCCAACAGGTCAGGCAGGTCAGTGAGTGATCTTCATACAACTGCTGCTTTGAGTGGGACACTTCGTTCTTCCAGACCAAAAGCCCTCTCCAGATACTTGTACATGTTGACCACATTGTTCTCAGATGAAAGATTTGGGGCTTCATAGATTTGTCCTATGGCTAAGAGAATTTTATTTCATGCACAGTAGTTTCTGGTGCAAGATGTGAGAACATCCATGTAAGTCTTGCAGCAGGTGAAACATGTAAGAACAAATGAATTTTTTCTTTCCTTCCAGAACGGAAATATTTCTTTCTCTCTCCAAACATGCCTTGATATTGTAGCCTAATAGTTCAAATTATTAATAATAACCCATAAGATATTTTAATCTGAAAATCAAACATATACTCATTAGACCTCAATAGAAAAATTCTCAGATAGAATCCTTGTTTCCTTTGGAGGGCATTTATCTCAACTCAGAAAACATGTATAAGTCTTGTTCTCCAAACCATAACTGACACACAGGTGACAGCTATAACTAGAAGATTTTTAATTTGTTTAATTATTTTGCATCTTATATTTGTGCAATATGATGACCACATGAAGATGTGGTCAAACCATCAGTGCAACAGTAGTTCTATTTCTGCACTGGTAGAAGCCTGGTGGGATTCTTGCCACTGTGGCAGATTTCTGGTTCCCTACTGGAAGAGTTTGCAAAGTGCACAAATTCTCATGCTGCCTTGTTATTTCAAGTCTGATGTTGTCTTGGTGGGTTTTTCCTACGGCATCCCCTAATTCGAACACTGTAAAACCAGATGTTTCCTTTTATGTTGCTACCGATCACAGGAAAAGAGAGAAAAAAAAAAAAAAATGTACAAAAAATTTGGCAAGTGACAGCTTGAGTGCAGAATTTTGCAATGCTGAGCCTGTGAGCCTCATATTAAACCAGTTCCAAAACAGGATGTTGCAGTGCATGTCTAATATCCCTTTTCTACCACACCCCAGAACAATTTATTTTGCTATCTGAGCTATGAATTGCATTAAAAAGCAGCAATCAAAATGTGGAGAGAAAGATTGTATCCACTTCAACAAGCAGCAGGCATATGTTTCATTCATTTCCTTGTAAGAGATGGACAGAAAGGTGTTCCACTTTGAACAGGCTGTGCAGCAAAGGACCCCTACCCCCACCACTGCCCTGACAGTTGTGTCACTGCAGTGACAGAAGCAATCATACTGTTTCTTAGTCATACCTAAAACTAGCAGACTCATATAGCGGATTTAGCCTTTGTTAATTGCTGGCCCTATCATCTAAATAGAGCCAGGATAAAAATCAGATCTTAATCTTGTCAGTCAGATGGCAACTCATGCCATTCTTGATGAGGAGCATTTGCTCCCCATGAGGGGATATACCATAGCTCGTTCTGCAACAAACTCAAACAGTCTCAATTCCAGGATATAGTTATCAGCAAAGTTTTGAGGGGTTTATTAACATTGTCTCTTGATCTGTGGGCTGCCACAATTTATGTAGCTTGGGGAAAAGCACTTAAAAAAAACCACCATAGTTTGCACTTTTTCTAACAACAGGCTGCTATTTATTATTGGCAGGAACAGAGCACAGGCTTTAGAATTTAAGCAAAAAAGACCTTTGGCAATGAGGAAATGAGCCTAGACATTTTTCATGAATGGGGCAGAGCTGCTTAACTCTGACTGGCTTGTTTTCTTTTCTTCCTATTCACATCACTCAAGTCCCACCTTCCTGCCTTAAAAGGCATCTCGTTCCCTGGCAGCAAGACAAGTATCTGTTTGATGTCAGCACTCTTTTATTTGCTTAAAAGCATCTTTTTTTCAAGCCAGTAAATTGAAAATGACTACCGCGTCGAGAACTAGCCAATTTCCAGCACTCTCTGCAGAACCGGTCTGCTTTCACATTTGAGAGATATCATTAATTTTCTAATGAATAATGAGATCAGAGAGCTTGCATGCTGTATTATGTGTAGGAAAATGCTTATGTAAATCAGTATGGCTGTGGTAGCTTCCCAGGGGAACTTTAAAGCTTATCATATCATTAAAACTGATAACAATTCATTTTTTTTTTAAGTAATGCAAGAAAAAATAAAGGTCTATTCACCACCTATTTGTAATAATATGTTTATAATATGAAAGAAAAGAAGGCTACTAGATCATATACGAGAAAATGCTACCACAAATTCCTTAGGCTTTGCATGCTGCACCCTGTATCGAGGGAAAAATCAGCCCATATATTTACATAGTTTAACCTTGTGAAATACATTGAATGCAATGAAAACATTGTCATAGCCCAATGTTAGCATTTGATATGGATTTCACTTTTCCAGGCTCCCTGCATCAGATACCAAAGCTCTTCTATCACATCAATTCCAGTGACCTTAGGGATACCTTTCTCTTATTCTTCTTCTTCCTTCCCATGTTAAATGATGATCCTGATGAAATTTAAGGAAAACGTCCAGCTTCCTTTTAACATGATTTTAGCCTCTTAACGACAGAGATGCTTTTGATTTATATCCAAGCTGAAAAATATTAGGACAACTTTTTTTTTTTTTTTTTTTTTTTTTTTTTTTTTTTTTTTTCCCAGAGGAATCAAGATCATCTCCATGGATTTTAGCCCTCATGTTTACCACATAGAAAACTTTTAATTAATCTTCCTGTTTCCTTCCTCCTCTGCTTGTGCTGAGCATAAACAGCATTTATTTTGCCAGTACAAATAACTCTGCAAGTTGCAGTATATATTTTGTAGTTCTTTCTCCTTTCAATCTTACAGCATTTTGCAAAAATGAGTTTCTGCTTCGTAGGCATACAAAAATGGATTTAAAAGGATGTGCTCTCCATTAACCCAACCTGATGAGATACATCCTCTTGGTTCACATGGTGGAAGATTACGGTGATGTCCACCATCCACCCATGAGAAGTACCAGGTGAGCAGCACTGAGTGTCAGGGAAGCACATGTAGGTATGTGTGTGCCGACAGAAGATTCCTCTGTTAAAACTAGACTGTGCTCCCTTCCATGTTAAATATTAAGTGCATGTTTTTGCACATTTGTCAGAAAGTGGAGAAGAATGCATCTGTTCCTTAGGGATGATGAACTGAAATTGGCCCTGATTCAGGAAAAAAAAAAAAAAAAAAAAAAGAAAAAGAAAGAAAGAAAGAAAGAAAGAAAGAAAGAAAAAAAAACACACACCAGAAAAACCACATCTATTCAGCACAGCACTTAAACTGAGACAGAAGTGCCAGCCTGAATAGGGACAGAGTTAAGCCTCTGTTTAAATGCTTTCCTGAACAGGGGTCATTAGCACTAGCTCTCTCACTGAACAATGGATTATTACTAATGGAAGCAGCTAGCATTCAGATAGGCATCCAAACTTTTCGGTGCTTTCTTTAACTTAACTATTTTTTGCTGCTACTTGCAGGCCAGTTGGCTGCTGAACACTTACAGATCTGAAGAAGAGAAGGCTCCCAGCAACCTGCCAAGAGTGCCATTCAACTCTGAAGTGCTGGTTTGGAGGGCAATGGCATGAGGTGGTGAACTGAAAGTGGTGTGAGGCAGGTGCAGACTCCCTTTGAACTCAAGAAGTAAAGAACACCTTTTTCTATCAAAAACTTGGTCAACTCATTATCAAGTACTAATACTGAGAAAAATTACCAAATAAATTACACAAATAAATTACCAAATAAATTACACAAATAAATATATTGGCAGATTTCAGAAGTCTGATTTTTTTTTTTTTCCCTCAGTCTTATCAGAAAACTGAATTGGTTTTATTCTGCAATTAGCAAAAATATTTGAATGTCACTTGTCAAACTGTGGCAGAGGGAATGGAAAAGGCACTAAGTAAAAAGCTATAAAGGAAAAAGGAAGAAAGGAAGTTTTGTTTGGGAAATTCCTGTAGATTATGGACTTGCCTAAGAGTGTCTGTGTTGCAGAGCTGAAAAGCAGAAACACAGGTGATATCTGGAATGCATCATTAAAGATGATTAATTAGGGGGAAGAGCTGGTGTAATGCCACTGAGTGTACCCTCAGATTCAAATTGGTGAGTTTTGTGCATTTAACCTGCAGCAGAACTCTGTGTTTCCCCTCTTTCCCTAACACTGGGACAGAGCATAGGGTCCTCAGGCATTTCCTCACTGTGAACCAAGAGACTGGCTTTCTTGGGTTTCTACAGCATGGACAACAAAATGGCTAGTATCACAGAACCAAGGAGTGAAGAAGTTGTCTAGCTACCTCAGCAACAATGCAAAGAGGGCTGGCTTTAGGAAGAACTGTGTAACCCATGAGGTAATAGTAATATGTGCTTTTTTTTTTTTTTTTTTCTCTGTGCATTTCCCCTGCTGCTGCGAGAAGTATGCTGCTATGAGAAATATGGCTGTCGACTCACAGGTTGATTTTTTTCATTTCCCAGTGTTCTTGGGTGTTGTTTTTTTTGTGTGTGGTCACAGTAACAAATTCCATAAGAGCTGTTGGAGACTCAGTTGCTGTTACTGTCACACAACACGTGGCAGAAAGTTTAAGTATATATGACAGAATAAAAAGAATGGCAGTACTGTGCTGCAAATGAAACATTTCTGAATTACATTTAGATGTATGTCCTTTGTGGTAATATATTTGAATTAGACACAAGAACTACATAATGCATGAAGAAAATCAGATTGAGGGTTTTATCAATATTTGGATTTCAGTTATGTATCATCTGACTATGGACAATAATACTGCCTTTCTGGAACTAAGGTCATCTTTCATTTAGGAGGGGATTTACTATCACAATCAGAAATGGTCACTTGTCAAGATAAGGTTTTATTGGTGGATTTGACAAAAATACTCAAAGTAGTGGCTGATTAGTGTAAGCAGGTTACAGTGCCTTTACATTGCAAATTTTAAAGTTTTCAGAGGATCATGGAGCTTGGGATAAGATTTATAACAGTGAAAATAGAAAGAAAAATGAGCTCTGCATTGCAAACATTTTTAACATGTTATGATAAAACATTTCTTCAAACACTTTTCTTAGTGCTCAGATTTCTGAATTATTCTAACAGTACCTAAAAATTCTAACAGTACCTAAAAGACCAGGTTCTACTCTTGAACTCATGTTTAACTGCACCTTGTTCCACAAACAGTCCCACCACGTCTCCACATGGAGAAATGTATTGCTCACTGTGTTGGAGCAATATTGTTAGATATTTTTATATATAACAATATATATATAACAATATATATATAAGAATAACAATTGCTCATATTATTAGAGCCAAAGCTTACATTTGGTTCATGGATTCATCAATGCAATCATTCTCTATGGGTTTGCAAGACTATTGAGTTATGCAATGTGTAAAACTCTTACGTACAATTGTGTGAATTAATTCTTGTTGCCATTGCTGAAATCAGTGGTGTTCTTTCCAATACCATCTTATTACTGCAAAGAATGCCTACTTTTAAATCACACTGCGTGCCCAAGAAATAGTCATGAGTTTCACCCAAATGTTTGAATATCTAAAAATGTTACATCCTTAGCATTCCATTTTCGTGGTGTTACAAAACAGCTGATGTTCATATGAAGGCCAGCTCTAATTGCTGGCATTTAATTTGGCATAAATTTTCACATTTAACAAATTATATCAGCTTCAGCAGACTGCCTGTGAATCAATCAAACACAGACATTATTCATTCATAAAGCTGGACAGTCATGACCTCCCTTATGAGTAGGAACACATCTGAGAATTACAGAGAAGGATGTGACACAAAAATAACCACCTAATCTTCTGCAGTGCCTTTTTCAAGGTGCAGGGAATGGACCTGCTGTGTTGGTGTATATTGATGGAAAGCACCCGGAATGAGCAATGTGTCTTGTGTATGGTCTCTGATGAAGTCAGATAGATATTCCCTTCTCTTTTAAAAAGTATTCAGAGGTACTGAATTATGATTTATGTATTTGGAGTAGGTTTTATAATTATTTGAAGCCTTTGCACATTTTTAAGGTGCATTTCTTGCTTTGATGAAGGTTGAGCATGAGGGATGAATCTGGTCTTTTATTACTGGGTTTGCATAAGTCACCAAGATTCATCCAGCATCTGTAAAGAACAGAAGTGATGATAGGTGGAAAATCAAAGATCTGTCACTGAATATGGGGGGTGGTAAAAATGTCTATTTGGGCTGTTGGGATTGGGTTTGAGTTGCTGTTCGGTCAGATTTATAGGAAAGATGTGAACTGCTTCTCCCATATCCAATGGGAATCTTTCAACAGCCCAGAACAGAATCTCTCTCACAGTCTTCTTGCTTGGAGTTGCTCTATTTCTCCTTCTATGTAGCTGAAAATCTGTCAGGGAAGAAAATGAGAAATTTGCTAGTACATGACACAGACCACTTGCCTTACTTTTTAGGTCAGACTTTCTCTTCTGTGTTACCTTGACTGGGATGCATTTCCTTGGAGATGTTTGGTTTTGATGAAGTGGCATTTTTCTGCTGATGAATTCCCAACTACTTCCAGGCAGAAGGGGCCCCAGTCAACCGGAAATTGCACTAGAGCAGAAGCAGTGGTGCAGAGGCAGCAGTTTGGAAGCTGGCTGTTCAGGAAGGCTGGAGAGCAGCGAGAAGTGGGAGTGGAGGGCCCTGAAAGGGAGACAGGCCATCCCTGCAGCTGGCAGGGGACCAACAGTAGCTGTAGCAGAAGAACATAGAGGCCTGGCCTGCAGGCAAAAAGCTGGGATGGAAACAACCCAATGGGATGCCTGTTTTATTACTCTTGTATGGTCTGTCCACAAGGGCCAGACTAGGAAGAGTTGTTTTGTTCCTTCCCTGTAACCATTACAGAAGTTCTGCTTAGGGTATTTGCAGCATTTTTTTCTGACTTCTCTGCAGACACCCATTGTTGATTCGCTGAAAACTGTGACCATTCATGCAAAACCAGTGAGGGCTGCAGCCTGTGAATCACTTCTGGAACTCTCGGTGTTTGTACCCAGTCTTCAGGTATCTCCCAGATTTGCATGTGTGGCAAGGGTCTAGAGTACCACAACACACTGAACCTTCTAGCAGGGTGGGCGGCATTAACAGCATTTTGGGTGTGTGTAGGAGACTGACAGAGTTTGCATGTGCACTGCTTCCAGTTTCTTAGGACATCTCCCAAACCCCACTCTGCTCACATTTTGGGTTCTTACGGCCTTTTTACTCTGCACCAATAGTCCTCATTCATTTTATGTTTTCAAGCATTTCTCTGCACTTGAGGGACTGAAGAACATTACTTTTTAATGTAAAAGCTGAAATTCTCACTGCTTTACAGCGCTCCAGGAGCTCGAGATAAAAATTCAATAAACACTACAAAAATATGATGGGAAGCAGTAATATTTTATGCTCTTATGCTGGATGTAAATCAAGGACCTCTACATATAAGTGTTATGTAGATGCTGCCCAGTGGGTATGCCTTTCCACTCCCATAGAGATAGATAGAAATTGAAGGTGTTGGACTTTTTTAGAAGGTAGTCAGAACATACTAGTAGCAAGCAACATTTTTCCTTCTAATATGACCTGTTTTTTTTCCTTCTCCTGCAACCTGTTTCCTCATGTGTTTAGGTATTTATATCTTTAGCTGCATATGGATAATGATTGTTTAATGTTTTGAGTGTACAGAGGCCTTAACTAGTCCAGATTCCTGTGTTGCTAGTTACTGTCCAGATTTGTAACTGCCTTAAAGATGTCTGTCTAAAAAGCCATCACTTTGGAGGCTGCCTAGTCAAGAATGACAAACTCCTCCTGTCCTGTAATCCTAGGTCTTTATAGTTAAAAGCATACAGTACTAAAGAGCATGATCATTGTCCATGCTGTCTCATTCTTGGATTTTCCAGAATAAATCGTTGTAGCTTGCCCACAATGCCACAGTTGGAACAACAATCATGCAGCTGTCTGGAGCAGAGAGTTAAGACCATGAGGATGGTGGCTGAGAATAAAATTTTAATTTTCCCTGTGTGAGAAACATGGGAAATAGCTAATCCTGTCTCTGTCTGCACCCACAGCAACTCCATGGGCACAAAAAGATGTAGGATATTACATTAAAGCATTACATCATCAGGACGAATCCTAATTGGCTTATTTATGGTCAAGGCAAAGTGAGACAGAGCTAGATTCAGATCTCTACTTACCTGGTGTAAATTGGTAGTAACTGCAGAGATAAACTGACATAAGCAAGATTAGAGTCTGGCCTCTTTTTTTGTAGCTGTTTTTGGAAGCAGCTGGCTTTTAGAAGTTAAGGATGTCACATAAATCACTGCTAACAAAGTGGTTCTGGACTTCAGTCTCTAGCAGCTTCTGACCATCTATCTCTGTAAAAGTGATGGTTCTCCATGCAGCTGTTTTGTGTCCAGAGGCTATCAGTCGAATGGAGTGGACAATCCTACATCCCCTGCAGCCTCAAGGAAGCAGTGATATTTGTGTAGCACAGGAAATCAGAAAGAGGCAGCTTGTGAAATGCCATACAATCACAGATGGGATTCTAATAATGGAAGTCTGCAAAATATGACACAGTTATATCTCATCTGTTTAGCCATGGTGGGAAAATTATGCTGGTCAATATGTAGCCCTGATAACAAAGTAGATCCTTCAGTGATATATAGCTTGTTCATGACTTTAGGCACAATTTATTGAATACAGCCAAGGTAGAGGAGGGTATGTGAATAGATGTGAATACATGTATCTCACCCATACTTTGGCACCTTCAGAACAGGAACACAGAGGAATTTGTTGGTCTTTTACATTAAATGTAGCTTTCACTTAGAAAACCCAAGGTATTTGACATAAAAAATAATGTGAGGCTGTATTTATTTTGGATGCATGCATCCCAGGATGATGAGCATAGGACCTTTTTTCTTTATGAGATTATTTAGACTGACGCTGTATTGTGAAGAAAGACATTTTTATGCTTAGATACTGCTGTTACAGATTAGCTAGTCAAAGGCGAATACAGGCTTCATTTTTGAATAGTATATTTGAGGAACAGTTTAATAAGTTATTCTGGTACAGTTTTCATAAGATGATGTGCATCTCGGAGCAGATCATTTTCAAATTACACAAATTGCTGTAGCCCCACTAGTATCACTTTGCATTGACTGAAGATCTTCAGATCTTCTTTGGTGTTAAATTGCAGACAGTTTCAGGTTAATGTTAATGGACTGCAGCTTTTGTATCCTTTGATACATTGCTTAAATACAAAGTTTGTTCTCTTCTCAGGACTCTCAGATCATCCATACATGCAATTTAATTAATGGGTTTTAATGAGTATTATAATTCCTGGTATTGGTTGTAATGTTTATACTTGAGAAGATCAAGTCAGGTTTATCCAAAGGAAAGTTAGGAGAAAACTTGATAATAGCTGGCGGTACCAATATGGGAAAAGAGTCCTGACAGCCAAAAAAAAAAAAGTCCCAAAGTATCACAAGCATCTGAGCAGACACAAACAAATAAATAAATAAATAAATAAAATAAAATAAAATAAAAAATTAACCTGTAAATTAATCACCCTCTGAAAGCCTTTACCACTAAATGTAGTACATTCTCCGTTATCTGAAATCTTGAAATTGGTTGTTTTTTACCAATGGCCTGCTCCTGTAGTCAGCGAAGCTCTGCTCTGTCTGTGCAGGTCACTGGGAAAGGCTGAAGGTCTATATGATGCAGAATGCCAGGATGGATAACTATGAAGTCCTGACTTGAGCATTTGCACCAGTAAGTGAGCTTAAGTTCATCACTTCAATATTTAATGGTGTTCCAGTTTGACTGAAAATATGCATTTTGTGTGTGTGTATGCATTATGCAAAAAATCCATGTACAAATTCTTGATTATTTACTTTGATGCTTTTTCATGTATTGCCAATCTCCAGAGATAAAACTGCTACCTTCTGTGTTTTTGAGAGGTATCTTTCACGTATATGATGTGTTTCATCTAAAAGTAAGCTGCAAAGTGAAATACTACTAACACTGGCATTGACTGCTAAAATAGCAGCTGAGGCCATGTGCTGAAGATGCCTGCATTTGCAGAAATAAAAGCTAAAATTCTAAGTATGTGAGGTCATCAACAATCTATTTTTATAGGTTGCAATAAGCTTCTCTGTTCCCCCAGCTTGAGGATATAATACAGGCTTGGACAGAAATCTCCACCTTCCTGGTTTGCAAGTACATTTCCCTGCACTTGCCTGTTTTCTTTGGAAGTGTCTCCCAAATATCAGGAGATTCTGATACAGCTCTATTCAACAACCAACTAGAACCGTACAGGAGGTGAAGCAGCTGCTCTGCCAAAAGTGATGTCAGGGCTTTTTGTCATGAGCGAGTACCTGAAAGTCTTTGCAGAAGACAGTTAATAGCACAGGAGTCGTTCCTCATATTAGAGCAGTAGGAGCCAGGCATGCATCCTGCAGGAGCCAGGTGGAAAGCAGTGCTGCTGCAACAGACTGAAGAAGTTGCTGACACCCGAAGAAACTAGAGAGGGTGTGATAGGAAAGAAAAATATTTTGAAAAATTTTGTTTGCAAGTGGGGGGTGAGTGGTTGTTAGAAAACTGGAGCATTAAACATTGTTCCTCTTCTCTAAGAAAATAATTTCCAAAGGGTGGAGCTGTAAAATACCTCAATATTGTAGTTAGCATTTCAGTAAAATATTGTTGTAGGTCATAGGTCTCTGCACATGAAATCTCTCCTGACTACCTATCTCTCATGGAAATTCTGGCACTTCTTTATTAAAGGGATCAAAATCTGGCCTAGGGTAGACACCAGCTGCAGCTTGAGCTGCTAAATACTTCCAGTTTTATGCTAGAGAGTTGCAATTTTTCTTGGGGGGGGGGGGGGGGGAGAAGGGACCATGAAATTTCCTGTGGAGAGCAGGAGAAGAGTGTGAAGGAGCCCGGTGTCTCCCATGCGTAAGAACAGCTATGAGCAGGGTACAGTGTCTGCACAGGGGCTGCAAAGGGCTGGTGTTGCTTATCTCCTTCTAAGGGGGGTGAGGTGCCGGAGAATGGTGGGCAGCCCCTGCTGCAAACAGAGGAGTGTGGCCCACCACACAGTGTGAGCTGGGGAAACCTGGCTGGTCCTTGCGTGGGGGCATGACCGGCTCTCCAAACGGGCTTCAGTCTTCACCAACACAGAGAGCTGTCTGTTCCTGAGGACATGGCTGTCCCCCACCCAGCACCTCCAGCCCTGTCTGCAGAAAGCATGGTGATGCTGGGAGGCCTTCAGGGCTAGGGCTGCATCTTGTTCCACCTCTGGCTCTGGGAGACCCCAATTTCTTGGGCCTCTGGGCCTTACAGTAAAACAATTTGTAAATAAGTGTATTGACATGATTATTTTTTAAAGTGGTAGCTTGGCAGACAACAGAAGAAATATGTACAGATAAAGCGACCTTGTGGTTTTGAAAGACAGCCCCGTTATTTGTTTTAAAATGCATTGCCTCAGTGACCCTGCTAGTCCCACAGACACGTCCTGCCTGGAAGTGCCAAAACAGGTTGTGCACTATATTTTTAACCAAGTTAAGGTTTTGTTGAAATAAAGAATATCAATCAAGGGCTGTTAGGCCAGAAGGCCACATTCCTTTGACTGTTGTTGATTTCACCGGTATCTTTTGTCTGAAAGCCTTTGCTGACAGGGCATCAGAGGAGAAATCCTGGGGTGGGTGAGGATGAGTGAGGGGAGCCACATGCATCTGCTTCCCTCTCACATAGGTGCCAGCAGGGGTCAAGTTCTCAAGCTCCAGAGGGGGCCCTCCAGTGCCCAGTGATTAGTCAAGGGGAGAGCCAGACATCCTTGGCAGCACAGAAAAAACACTGTACAGAGTGTTACAAGCAGAAGTGGAACATAATACATGGGGGTGTGCAAGGGAGGTGCAGCTCGTTGCTCCAGCAAGATGGGAGGGGACGTGACAGTGTCTGTCCCCCAGATCCTCCCCTTCTTTGCAGGAAATGTTCTGAATGAGATTTGTGGGTCAGGACTTTCTGACAATTGTGCTGAGATCCCTCAAGTGTTATGTGCCGGCCTTGGTTAATTGCAGTTTTAGGCATAAGGCTGGGTGAATTTCAAGCTAGGGTTTAAGAACGCATGCATGTAGTAAAACTTAACCAGGTGATTTTTTTTTTTCCTTTTCTTGGTAAAAAAGAATTTTGCAGAAAAAATGCAGTGTTGATTATCCAGAAACTCCTCACAAATTTGAATTTGTATTTGCTGAAAAGTTGTTTGGAGAAAAAATGCTAAAATACATTGACTAAAACAAAGGAAAAAAAAATGTACCCCTTTTTATCTATTAGCACCCAAGATGTGGGTGAGAGAAATTCAAAGCCTCGCCCTTCCCCGGGGGGATGTGATCCTAAATCATTTTCAATAGGAATTTCATATTTCGAATATCTTGGCTTGTGACATTTACAGTTGTTCCTAGTAGAGCCACTCTGCTTTTTCAGGAATACTTAAATATTTACCAAGCTGGGAGGCAGGGGCAGGGAGAGAAAATTGGGGATGAGTAAAAGCGATTGTCTATTCTGGGGATGCTTACCAAAGGGAGGGAAGCAACTGAGTCACAGGCTCTGATCTTTTGAGTATTTGTTTAGGCAAAGAGGACTTAGGTCAGCAAAGGGTCTGAGAATGACTTTCACTCCTCTTGAACCTGTGAAAGTACTTTGGTGGTGAAGGCACTAACCTGAGAAGTAAGAAAGTCCCATGTGAGCCTCCTAAAGCAAAAGGAAGGGCCAAAGCCTCAAGTTCTCAGAACTTTTCTGAGCAGCCCCACCACCTAGTACTGGAAAACAGGGAATACAAATACTTCCTCTCCCTGGTCAATGTTTTTAGCCTTTTATTTTATCTATCTTTATTGCTCTTTAACTGGAAAGTGAGAGCATTTTCTTTCAAGTCTAGCATGTTTTATTCAATGCAAGTTGAAGTGTTTTGCTTCGCTCTGGAAGAAAACAACTCACGAATCATTATCTGTTCTAAAATCAGCCCTACTCCTTGTCTTGGCTGGGAAGGGTGGAAGGAATTTGAAGTCACAATTTCTCAAGAGGCCACGTGGGTTCCTCAGCTTGTAAATACCCGTGGAGATGCTTCAGCTTAATTTTAGTAGGAAGCGATTGGCTCAGAGACAAGGCTCTGTCAGAGAAAGGTGTGATTTTACAGTACACTGCACAGGGTGCAGGAGCGCACAAGTGCTGTGTTGGGGTTCTCTCTATTCCCACTGGCAAAGTGGTGTCCAGTGAGGTGTCCTCCTCATCCAGCTCTCTAGGACAGCAGGAGTGTGCCAGTGCCCTGGCAGGAAAGGATTCCAATGGGAATGAGAGGTGCTTTGAATCATGTGGTTCATGTAATAATTTAGTGTCTGTTCAAAATAAAATTTTCCTTTCATGGGGAGTTTGGACACTTCTGTAAACTACGATGAAGAAATTGCCCACTGATTTTTTTCTTTCTTCTCATTTTTTTTTTTTTTTTTTTTTAATTAAAGAAATTCTATTACATTTTTAGTTGGGACTGTTGAAAAAAAAAAGTGTTTTCAAATGAAATAAAGTGGTTTAGTTTGCAAAAACTAAAGGAAAGAAGGAAAACTTCTTTGAATTGATGTTTTGAAATAGAAACTGGTGTTGGGTTAGATCTTGCTTTATAGTAAGGGTTTTCATACCTAGTCTCTCTGTAAAGCCAGTTTTTCTGATAAAAAGGGATGTGAAAACTCTCAAACTCATTTCTACAGTAATTCTTATGGGCAGATCATGTGAAAGGCAAAGAAGATAAGTGTCATTAACAGCTCAGATAACTGTCATTAACAGCTACTGGCTGGCAAGGTTTTCTAGTATTTCAGAATTGGAGACTCAACATGTTCCTTTGTTTATCACAGATAAAAACAAGATCTTTCCAATACTTCTGTAAGCACACAGACCCATCCTAGAGGAGCCAGCAACACTGAGATGAGGGAAGTCTTACTTGTGGTGCCCAAGACAGCTGCAGCTCCTCCATTGACATAGGAATAACAGAGCCGTAGTGCTCACAGGCAACACAGGCAAGGCACAGAAGACATCTGTAACCCAAGAAAATATTCCCAAGGCTTTTTCAGAACTTAGGTGTTTCCATGAAAACCTGGGTTTTGAATGTATTGGCACATTTAAAAAAAAAAAAAAAAAAAAAAAAAAGTCCTTGTATTATCATTTTTTTTTCTGCTTTTAATTTTAAAACAGAAAATGAGGAAAAGAAAGATTTAAAAAAAAAATTGTCCAGTGCTGTGGAGACATCATTGCCAGAGGCATGAACACAAGCCAGCATCAGCTACATCTTGTTCTGATGTACTGCACAATGGACTAACCTCAAGGCAACAGTTTTGTTTTAGCAGCTGAGAAGCTCAAAGAACATTCTGTGAATGTTCTTTGCAGCTATGCATGGCTTTTCACATTCCCTCGCTTTTCATGTGGCTGTGCAGATGTTGCATGTTAAAGCACTTCTGCGAAGCACCTTTTCATTTGATTGAGACTTGATGAATTCCAGAAACTAATTACGTTGAAATTCAGAAATATAATAGAATCACAGAATCACAGAATTATCTAGGTTGGAAGAGACCTCCAAGATCCCTGAGTCCAACCTCTGACCTAACACTAACAAGTCCTCCACTAAACCATATCCCTAAGCTCTACATCTAAACTTCTTTTAAAAACTCCAGGGATGGTGACTCTACCACTTCCCTGGGGAGCCTATTCCAATGCCTAATAACCCTTTCAGTAAAGAAGTTCTTCCTAATATCCAACCTAAACCTTCCCTGGTGCAACTTTAGCCCATTCCCCCTCGTCCTGTCACCAGGCACATGGGAGAATAGACCAATACCCATCGCACTACAGCCTCCTTTCAGGTACCTGTAGAGTGCGATAAGGTCGCCCCTGAGCCTCCTCTTCTCCAGGCTAAATAGTCCCAGCTCCTTCAGCCGCTCCTCATAAGACTTGTTTTCCAGACCCCTCACCAGCTCTGTAGCCCTTCTATGGACTCGCTCGAGCACCTTGATGTCGTTCTTGTAGTCTTGTTTTGGGACCCAAAACTGAACACAGTACTTGAGGTGCGGCCTCACCAGCACCAAGTATGGGGGACAATCACTTTCCGAGACCTGCTGGCCACGCTGTTTCTTATGCAAGGTAGGATTCTGTTGGCCTTCTTGGCCACCTGAGCACACTGCTGGCTCATATTCAGCCGACTATCAACCAATACTCCCAGGTCCTTCTCTGCCAGGCAGCTTTCTAACCACTCATCTCCCAGCCTATAGCACTGCTTGGGGTTGTTGTGCCCCAGGTTCAATACATTGTCTCTGTTGCTTCAAGGTCCAACAAAGAAAGCCTAAGGTTTTACTTATGTATTTATTTATTTTTCTGTAGGGATGAAGCTCTTGTATCTTATGTCTAAATAAATAAAAGCAGTTTGGGGAATACTATTCCACAGCACAGACTTTGTGGGCTCAGTTTTGGTTTATAGGTATGGTCTCCCAGTATATTTCCACTGATTTTGCAGGAATTTCTGCTGGCTTACACCATAATAAAGACCAGCAGTAGCACCTTGATGATTACCCTGTAACACATCTCTTTCTTTTCCCCCTTTAGATTTGGACTTTTAGGCTTACTTGGTGCTACCAGACAGTGTATGTTTCCCCAGTTTTAATGTTTTTGTCTTTTTGTGGTGACCTTTTCCCTGACTTTGACAAAACAATTGCCTCAGCTGGGGTTACTTGCCATTTATAAAGTCCCTTTGGGAGAGGGGGTGCAGAGGAAGGAGCCCCCATGGTATCCCCTGTCCCCTTAAAGTTCCCCCTCTATGCTTCTTTCTGGCCCTCTCTGCCCTCTTTTTTCCTTAGACTTAGACTTCCTCAGTGGCACTGGTGAAAGACAAAAATCCACATCAAGAAAAAGCTGGGGAGCTTTTGTGCCCTTTTGCTGCCAACTCCCTGTTCTCCTGGCCATGCTGTCTACCCCCTCCCATACACCCACACTGTCTAGCCACTCTGCATCAGGAGCTGTCTCTTGCTTGGGGTCTGTTTGACAACTAATGCAGCACAGCTCCATTTATGACAGTGCCTCAGGGCACTTGAAGAAAATAATAATAATAAAAAAAAACACAATGCATTGCTACAAATATTAAAGAAAAAGCCCCACTTGATTTGAGGGGCTTACAAAAGCATTTTTATTTTTCTTTAGTGAAATGCATAGTGTGTTGGCTAAGTCTGGAGACCAAAGGGCCAGGTGATTATGATGGGTGGTGGGTGCTCTGTTACTGTGAGGGAACCAGCCTGGAAGAACAGAGTGCAACCTCACAGCAGCCACCACTGCTTAATGATTTAATGGTTGTCCTCTGAACGGTGGTGACTTTGTGCATGCTCTCAGCCTGTGGCAAATGTGAGGTAAACCAGGTTACGTTAAACCTCAGATGAAAGCAGTAGAAGTTAAACACTGTTTACCTCATTCTGGCCAGGGAGTAAGAGCACATACAAATACCTAGCTACCTTGGCTCAGCTGGGGCACTTTAATCTGCCAGGCTGTGGTGACTGGTGTTGTTTGAGCCCTCCCATCCTGTCAATGAATAAGTTAAACAACAACAACAACAAAACCAGCAACCTGTGACAAATGCTGCCAGCTACACCGTGTCTGACACATCAAGGTTCCAAAGCATGCAAGTGACTTATGAGACCAAATTCAGTTTGCAATTAGACTTTGTGGCTCCTAACCACCTAAATTATTTTGGGAAATTAGGATTTTGGGCCAAGTTTAAAAAACAATCAGAATTGCTTAGCATGAAAAACAATGGTGTACATGCTCCTGAGCTAACTCAGGTAGCTTTGAAAGCATTCTTCATTTATTTCCTCCTTTGAAGGAGTTTGAAAGAGTCACAAATCTATTGTCAAGAGGAAAAAAGTTTTTGATTATAGGACGTGGCTTAAATTACTGGTTATAGAATAAGATGCTGTAAGATATATGTAGCTTTTAAAAGGGTAGCTAGTGATACACTCGATTAAGGGGTGCTCTCCCAGTCTTTTGCCTCTCCTTTGGCTAGTGCTCTGGGGAAGTTACAAATGAACCTACCTGAGAAGGGTGAAAAATGCTCAGTGAGAGGCACCAACCCCCCTGCGCCCAGTTCCTGCTGGCCCTCTGCCCCTGCTGCTGCTTTCTTTTTCTCTGCTGCAAGGTTTGCAAGCACTGAGCTCCTCGGAGGCAGAATATGATATGATAATCACCAAGATATGATAATCACCAAGATAATCTGGAAGACTATTTACAAGCACAATAATGGAAACAGATTTCCATGATCTGCTTCTTCTTTACTGCCATGCTTGCAGCCCGACCCGGTGCAGGAGCTCGGCAGCAGCGTGCCCGGGAGCATTTCACCCCAATTGGCAGGGGGCCCGGGGCTGCGAGGAGGGGGAGGAGGTTTTTGGCTACTGCCTGTAGTGGCAAATAAGCTGCAGAAGGGGGAGCCAATGTCTTCTCCAGCCTGGCACCTCCACTTTTCTATTTCTTCGCCAGTCGTCTTCACGCCCACTGAGAAGGAAATTGAGAAGGAGGAGGAAAAAAAATGAGGTGGGTTACGGAACACGGGTCTGAAGATCTCTGCCCGAGCAGCTCTTTGAGCCTCCCCACAGGGCAGGATCCTTTACCGTCAAAGGCCAAAGGCTGTGAGAGGAGAAAGAGTTCCCTAGGGCAACCAGGACAGACACCAGCTGAAAGTCTCGTGACTACCTAACACACAGGTACTCTTACTCCAGGCATCATCCTCACAGGGTGTCAAAACTACAGGAATGTTTCCTCTAGAGCACACCTACATGAGCTGGCTTGTCTGGGATGTAGTTCAGTAGGAGGCATCTCAAATAGCCTTAATATCAAACCAAGCAACACTCATGCAGAACCGCTTTGATTATGCCCTTCAGCCACACACTTCATAACCATCACCCATTTTACTTCCCACTGTAGTTCTTCATGACCGAAACAAAAGGCAAGGGAGATATTGCTAATGAGGTGTAGAGAGATGGGCTTTATAAGGCTTTGCACATATGTAACTAGCAGGTTTTGCAGAACTTGAAAGCATACAAACTACATTAACCAAAAAAATCAAAAAATCCCTTAAATTCCAAAGAGATACTGTGAATACCCCAGTATGTGATGTTCCCTGCTTCCCCTTGGCCCCCAAGAGAGCTGTGGCAGAGAGATACTTCAAGGAGACTGTGGTTTATATTACAGCTGCTAAGATAACCAGGAGCTTTCAAAAAGAATCTCAGCTAGTGCAGCTTGTTTTACAATACCAAACTCCAAGGAGAGGGAGGGGGGAAAGTAAGTTTGTTTTCCACGCTGCCCCTTTATCTTGATGTCAAATATATCCCCTGGGAAAGGAAAACATTTAACTAGCAGATCCCATGGACACACACACAGGCGCACACATGTGCCTTTTCCCCATGAAACCACAGCAGTGGCCAGAGCGTGGCAGTGTTTGGTCTGCTGCCGGAGAGATGGAGGTATGTGGGCAGGGAAAAGCCTTGGCACAAGATGTGCCAGGAGCGATACCTGCAGTCACAGGTGCTGGGATGTGCCAGACCCTGACGGGGGGTCTTGAAATGCACACGTAGAGCGCTGCAGGTGAAGTGGTGATTAGCTTATGGCTGAGAGCACCTCCGTGAGGGGTATAATTGCAGCAGGAGAGGACCATTTAATTATGCAGACAAAAACGTATGAAAATCCAGTAATTGTAAAGCTCCCTGGATAGTTCATGTCTGAAATAAGATACACATTTATAACAAGGAGGGGCACAAACTTTTTTTGGCACAGCTTCTCAGGGGAGGGCTGAAGGGGTCTTCATTGCCTGCCTGGATTACTGTAAATGATTTGATCAAACAGTATTGCCTGGATTCTCAAGTCTTAGGTGATCATAATGAAACCTCCTGGTCTGAAAATCTGTTACATCACACTGTACATGTGGGGCGCGTAGAGGGATGCTAGTCCTTCATTCATTATTCACTAACCTGACTCATGAAGAGTTGCTTCAGGAGCTCTGGACTGTAGCTCTGCTTGTTACCACAGTGTTTAAGTGACCAGAAACATAGTATATACACAAAGAGAGACTCATGTTTTTGGCTGAATTGGCAAATAATAATAATAATAAAAGCTATCACAGGGTACGAACAAATGCTGCAGCTGCTAATGTGGAAGCAAAATTTGCTTACTAGTGGATGAGGAAGTTCAGAACCAGTGTGCCTAAAGAATACTTTTGGATACAGCTTCTGACACTAAAAATAAAGTGAAAACCCTTTCCTGAGGTAGGATCAGAGAAGCAAACAAGGCATTTATATCAACACATGCTCCTTTTCAGTGCTTGTTAGCTAGCAAATGATACCAAAGGAAACATGGAGATTACTGAACATATTCATTCTCTGGAGGAACTGTACGTTCAACTCTATATCTGGGTTTCACAGAAGATTATTGTCTTGGTATTAGGTTGAAGTACATTTCCAACAAAAATTCTTCAGCCATGGTTTATCCTAAATTGAAGTATGCATCTATAAGCAGGCTTTGTGGTTTTGGGCTGCCACTGCACACACCACATCTTTACACTGAGTCTCTACTGCTGTCCTATTTTCTGAGTGGGAAAGACTGAATGCAAGAGGCCTAGTTTCTCTCTCACTTGCACATGATTTACACTAGTGTTGCACCATGTATTTCTAGCCAGTAGCACTCAATAGTTCCAGCAATAGGAAGATAATCTTGTCCAAAGCTTAAGAAAGGGGGAAGGGCTCTCTTTTGAGGAGCCTTATGACGTTCTGGAAAGACAGTCATAATTGTTAGTGTGGCAGTTATTTCAGAGGGTAGAGTCCTGGCACTACTGCTGAGAGCTGGAAGCTGTGCCATGGCTGAGCACCAGTGCTTTCATTGTGGCATTGTTCATGCCTTGCCTCTGTGGACTCTACACCCACCATGAAGCTTATGGTGTTAGTACTCTTCTCAGATGAGGTCTTATCTGGGAGACCTCTTGGGCTTCAGTTAATTTAAATGAGCTTTCATCAGCTAGTGAACTAACATTTGGGAGGTGTGACTGATGACTGTAAGGGATATACCTGAGGGCGCAGGTTCCAGAAATGAGGCTAAAAGTCTCGTGGCCATGGTACAAGGCCTGAAAAGACTATCGTGATCATCTCTATGATGCAGGCTTTAAAGCTTTATTCTGTTCCACAGAAAGACCCTACACTTCAGACAACTGCTGCAGAGAAAACATTCGGTGTTGACTGATGATGCTGGAATCTCTAACAGTTCCTCTAGCAAGTTTGCTATAATTAGCCTTATGTCTTTTTTTTTTTTTTTTAATTATTATTATTATTAGACTAGCCTTCCTTCCTGTTTCAGCCATTGGATTCCAATATAGTTATTGTTAAGTGAAATTTACTGTCACAACTCTAATCCACAATGTCTCTAGTCCTCATCTCTCTTTCCTTTTCTCAAGGTCTTATTCTTCATTTCGATTTCCCATTATCTCTTCTCTTCTAAGTACCCCAAACTATTTTTCCTTACTAATGTAATCAGTCAAAATAACACTTGGGATATTTTTGACTCAAAAAAAAAAAAAAAAAAAAAAAAGTATTTCCAAACTAAGTTATTGCATTTCCTATATCTTTTAGCTTTTCATTAGAATCTCTTTAGACTATTTCCCTCTCTCCTCGGTTGTTTGCCCTACTTCTAACACAGTGAGACACAAACCCCATACTTAGCATTTTTTGCACTGCTCACCTTCCTTCATCCCTTGGACTTTTCAGGTTGCTTCCTGAAAAGCAACTACACTCAAATCAAGCCATTAGACCTCTCCCACACTCAATACTTTTCTATTTCTGGAACTCTTTCTAAAAACAAAGCTGATATCTCAGAATATGTAAATCAGCTTCAGGATTTTGCAGTCAAAATCTCATTGGATTTTACTGGTTTTATGTGTTTGCGAGACTGTTCAATTTCCAGCAATCTTGAAGAACTTTTGATTTTTTTAAGTTCACTCGAAAAACACATGGTGGACTGAAATTCAAATACATCTCCCACACCCTCTCATCCACTGATTTTTTAATTTCATCAGACTTGCTGTCTGAAGTCTATGGTGTCAGTATGCACTGTGTGTTTGGTATACCTATCACAAGGACCAGATGTTTCATACATGTCCACAAGCGCAAGGAGATATCTTTCCTGCCATTTACCAACAGTTTACGCTCACAGGATATTCATTCCTTTATAGAGAACTCAGGCATATTGTCTGTCTTCAGAAGCAGATTTAGAAAATGAGTTCTTTATTGCTTATTTTAACTGAACAATAACTTTCCTCCTGCTTGTCCTCATTTGTTAGTGGATTTAATTCCTCCCTAGCAGTTACTCATCTGTGAATGTCTGAATTAGCTGGAAGGTTGTTTATTTGTTTGTTTGTTTGTTTCTGTAACTGGTGGTTGCTAGGAAACTTTAGCAATGGGCATTAATAGAGATGAATGTAAACTTTATTTTTATTACTATTAATATTATTATTAATAATGTTTGTACTGCTGCAATGCCAAGGGATCTCACCAGGTCAGGGTCCACTCTACACAGCTGGTACATACTGTTTCACAGAGCTTCTGAACTTTAAGAAAAGATGCACTGAATGCATACCAGGAATGACTAGTTGGGTGCGAGATAAAGTTAGGTAGCAAAAATGTCAAGATACTTTATTATATTGAATGTATTTCAGTATCTTCTGTATTCTTCCACTTGTTTGTCAGAATTAACTTGTAGACACATTTTTTTATACCTGTGAGCTAGACCTGCGCAAATAAGACAACTGATTCATATATACACATATATAGTGTGTGTGTTTGTGTAATATGCATATATACATATATATATTTTTTAATATTCATGATTTCTGTCTTGGGAAATGTTTACTAATTCAAAGGACTTTGCAGTTTCAGTGTGAATCATAGATTTTCTCCTTTCTTACTGCAAAAAACTATTTGCACAGAAGTTAATTTTGTAATTTATATTCCTAGTTTATCTAGTTACGACAGGGAAGTAATCCCAAATGCTATAGATGTCCAGCTGTAGCCACTGACTATGGGAATATAGCCATTCATGAACAGCATGTCAGCTGAAAATTGTAGAAAATTGGATTGGTTAAGTAAAACAATGGCCTGTTAATCAAAAAAGAGACAGTCTTTGACTTGATACCATTGCTACTATGTCCAGGGAAGTATTCTTCAAGTTATCCATTCTTAGTTGTTGTATTTCATCACTTCTACTGGTTTTCTTCTGTTTTGAAGATATTGACACAAACAATCACAAAGCCATATTGGACTTCATGTTTGTTTTGTCTGTTTTGTAAAGGAATTCATATGTGTCTCGATTACAGCATCTTTTAAGAATCCATAGGCTATCAGTGTGTCTGCAGTAGTCAGAGCCAGCACATGTGGTCCATGATGCAAAGTATGCTTTGGGAAGTTTGGGTATTGCAGTGGTGAATTCCACGTATCATGCTGTCCTGCTTGTTTGCAAAGAGTGTGTAGCTTAGACTAATTATATAGTGAGAAGTCTGTTCATGCCTTAAACATCCATCTTTAAATAGAGTCAATCACCCTCAGGAGGTCTAGGTGCCTCCTTGCTCCTTTCGTGTTCATTTGCTCTACTACAGCTTCTTATTTATTACAGGGGAAAGGCAAGTATGATATCCCCTCCCTTCCCTCCCAGATGCTCAGGAAGAGCATTGTTGCCCTGATACATAAAAGGAGCACATGCTGCCCTAGATACAGAGCTGACACAGAAAGGGTATGCTCTGTTTGCTTTCTCTTTGTGTGTTTGTGATAATTTAAAGTTGAAAAACATAATAACAATTTTTGAGAAGTGATTTTTGTGGTGGTTTTACCGTCCTAGGCAGCTGAACACCACAACCGCTCTCTCACTCCCCCTCCCCAGATGAGGAGGGGAAGAAGTAAAGGAAAGAACAACTCACGGGTTGAGATAAGGATAATTTAATTAAAGGGTATAAAATATTAAGGAAATATTATTAATAATTAAACAAACTAAAGCGAAAAAAGGGAAAGGGGAAAAGGGAGGGGGAAAGGGAATAGCAAAACAAAACAAGTAAAGGCTATATGGAAGTGCAGAGGAAAGAAATTACTCTCTACTTCCCACAAATGAGCGATGCCTGACCACGTCCTTGAAGCAGGGCCTCAATGCACATAGCGAGTGTTCACAAGAAGGACAGAAGTTTTCGCAACGAAAGCCCACCCCTCCCCTCTTATTCCTTTTTCCACCTTTTATTGCTGAGTGTGACATCATATGGTATGGAATATCCCTTTGGTTGGTTTAGGTCAGCTGCCCTGGTGATGTTTCTTTCTCACTTTTTTGCCCACCCCCTAGGAGGGTTAGAGAAAGTCCTGATGCTGTGCTAGCATTTCTCAGCAGCAGACACAACAGTGGTGTGATACCACTGCTGTTCTAGCTCCAAGTGCAGAGCACAGCACTCTATGGGCTGCTGCAGGGAAAGTTAACATTCTAGCCAGACCCAGTACAATTTTCCATTTCATTCCATATTTCTGGCAGAATATAATTTCTATATTCTGATGTGATTTTAATTATGATGTCTTTGTGAAGATGCATTTACCTTTTCTCAGCCTTTTTATGGACTTTCTGCTGTTCTTCTCATAACACCAGAAGGGATTAAAACTCCAGGTCAAACTGTAGGCTGTTCATTCAGCCTCAGGAAACTTGTAGCATGTGGAAAGGTCTCAGGACTTCAAAACCTTTGGGGAATTATGGTGACTCAATATGCAGAGAGCACACACGTTTTCTTTAACGATGTAGAAACCATCTCTGTTGGGATTAGCACATTGTATCAGAACAAGTATCTGTCTAGACTGGTGTCTTTGAGAGGAGTTGGTAGCATACTTTATAACAGACAGCATTGTGGCTCTGTGCTTGTGAAATAATTTCTTCCTTGCCCCAAATAGTTAATAGATCTTGTGTCCATTTTTTACTTTATTATCAGTATTTTATTATTTAATATATCGAATTGTTCATTCATTTCTGCAGCTCAGTAAACCATTGTGGAAGTCAGTTTTCAGGAAATATCTTTTTAATACTCCTTAATTCTGAGATAAGTACCTTATTTTTGGAAAGCTGTTGCTAAGTGAAAACTATATTTAAAATCTTTCTGTAACAGGATGTAAACACTTTATCCATGCATTAACATAGGCAGGCAGCTTAAAAAATTATATTCTTATGAGTTACTTTGGCAAAATGTCTATCTGGAATCATAGGTCTTGTGGTGATTTATCTACATGAGCTATTTGCACTGGATTTAAAAGGGAGCGCCTCATTCTTAAACTAATTGCCAGTTACTTATTCCAGGGGAAGTACTTTAACAAGGAAAAGGGCCTAAAGGCCAACTTTTCAAAGGTATGTAGGCACCTAAAGACAGAGAGGTTTTCTGAAACCAGGTAGGTTTTCTGAAAGCCCGAAGGTAGTGGAGGTGTTCTTGAAATATTGTGGGTGGTTGGCTGTGCCTTTAGGTGCCCATATACATTCCAGAGCCTGTTCCTAAGGGTTTTTATTTTGGCCAACAGAGAGGTCTCCAAGGCAACCGTACTCAGAGGTTCCCAGACAGGCATAGGGAGCACAGAAGCTGTCTCATGTTCTCTTCTTGTGATCCCAGGCTGTGGTTAAACTGAACAGGGTGGGAAAGCTGATGGAGCCCCAGAAATGTCATTTGTAGGCAATGCAACTTGAATCCTGTCATTTCTCAGTGAGTGCTCCAAGCAGGATTACAAAACAGCTATGCTGACAGGCTACTCTGTGAGTGGCTTTATGGTGCCATAACCCTGACACTCCTGGCTGTGGTACATCAAGCATTGCAATGAGGATTGCAATGAACATGCAATGTGTAAAGTCCTGTAGGCTGGCCTCCATCCCATGTGGAGATACCTTTTCTTGGAGAGGTTCTTTGCCTGAACCATGAGGTTGCCTGCAGGATGGTTTCCCAATACCAAATTTTTTAGGTGAACAGTTGTGCCCACCACCACCAGTGGGATGTAAAACTTGACATTCCCCACCAATGCAAAGCAGCTATTTACAGTGAAATTCAAATGCTCCTTCTCACTGATGGGAACAATGGGAAAATGTAAATGTTTATACACAACATCCTGCAATCTACAACAGTGATAAGCAAAACAATTGTTACATTTTTTTTTACAGAAGGCTTACTAAATGTTTATTCTTGGTACCAGGGTGCAAATCATTTACATGCTATACTGTGATTCAAGCTACTTTTCAGATGTTCCCTTTAGAGCTACTGCTTTCTTTCAACATGTACCTTAGTTTAACAAAGCTCAAACCAACAGAAATAGCTCTTTCCTTAGCACTGTTGTAAGGTAATAGTTCATTTTCATTTAAGTGCTTCATCATCTTCCAAGAAGCATTAATGATTGGAAATTCTGTGCTCTGTGCATACCAAATATTATACTCAGTAATTACTGTCTTCCTACTGCAGAGGAATTTGGTGGTAAGTCATCAAGATCTTCAAGTGGTTTAAACCATCATAAATGTTAGGATAGGTTAGGGTACATACCAATTTACAACACATGAAGGTCCAGCTGATATCCATACAATCACGGGGCAGTGTATTCATTGCAGTACAGATCTTTTCATAGAAATCCTTATTTTGTTCTACAATGGTAGACATATATAAAGTCATAGAATTAAGACAGAATGTATAGGGACAGTAAACACAGGAGACAAATAAAGTATTTTTCCATTTTCTGGTGCCAGAGAAGTGAAATGGATCATGTACGTATCCTTCATAGGAAGTAGGAAGACTACAAAAAGAGGAAGGTGAGAGCTTAGTACCATTCTTGGGCTAATTGGGCTGTAGACCAAAACAAGCTACTGCTTACACAAACTTGTGTTTTCTTGGAGAGTCAAAAATGGTGTTTTTGAGGTGTGCTCAGAGGCATTGCTGCTGAGATCAAACTCTGAGACTTGTAACAGAACAAGATGAGAGGGACTGGCATTCTCATCTGACCTCAAAATGGCACTATAACTACATGATAAGTTTATTAATTTGCAGTCCTGTAGAAGGGAGCCTTGAGCTACAAAAAAAAAAAAAAAAAAGAAGCAAAAAAAAAGCAAAAAAAAAGCAAAAAAAAAAGCATGAGCTACAAAGCAAGAAAATGTATGAAGTATTTTAAAGTTTTACTCAAATTGGGAAAATTCTCAGATTGTATCTTCTACATGTGCAACTATGAGCCACATTTCTTGTGTAATCTGATTTTATGGTTACCAGTATAGGAAAAATCAGTCAACATTCTTCCACCAAAAACAAAGTTTTTGCTTTTATGCACAAGTGCATATGGGTACAGTTATTAATGTGTTTGACTATGGATCCTTCAGAGAGGAAAGAATGTTATTTTTTGATGGTCTCAGCATAGTTTTATAGATCCTACTAATGTCCATTGTTGCTTTTAAGTTCTTGCACATCTGAAAAATCTAGCTTAAAGAAACTCAGCCAAAGGCTTACCATCAAGTTCCTTTACAACACAAGGATAATGATTGAGTAAAATAAACGGTATGCACAGAGAACAGTACTTCTAGATGTTAATCATTTTTCTGCAAATGGGGAAAATGGTGAAAAAAAAATCAGTGACTTTTAATAGAATTTAAAATCTTTCATACATTTGAAAATGTGACATTCTAATTCAATACTTGTTGAAAATGTGTGTGTTTATGGGGGAGGGTTACTGGGATATATTTAATATCTTGTTTTGATATTGTTCCTTAATCACAAAAATATGAAGCAAAGCGCCATCTTTCCCTAGCTTTGAGAACACCTGTGAAGCTTGCCAACATCACTAAGCTTCCGATCTTATTTTTATCAGCACTAACTTCTGAGACTTTCTTACATAACTAATAGCATCTAGTTAGGAAAATGAGTATTTGTACATGATTCATCATTTAATGCCTGAGATTTAATCTGCAGTTCTGAAGGTTTTAATGGGAAGTGGCTGATTTGGTGGCAGGAAGTCTAACTTCTGACTTGGCAAAGCCTTCTGTATGTACTTAACCTTATGGGCACAAGAAATCACATCATATTTGATTAAACTGTGAATGAAGATATGCATCTAACTGCACTGAATGTACAAGACACTAGTCTTAAGGAGAGAATGAGCTAAGTTTCCATGCTGTACTAGTCTTATAGGTTGTAGCAATTGATTAAGATTTTTCTGAAATAATATTAACATCGGTGTGCTCTTTGCATATGCCAAAGTATTCACTCTAACAAGTTTATGGTGAAGGATGGGTATTCTGGTGCTCTTAATGTTAGATTTCTTTTCCAAAAATTTGCTACATAATCCAGGAAATTTATCTTAAACTATACTTGATTGCTTTAATTTGCAATGAAGTGATTCTTGTCTTGGTCATGTTCCTCTTTGTTTTCTCTGTTTTTGTTGTTGTTGTTGCTTTTTTTTCTGTGTGGGTCCTCTTCTTTCCTTCCATGGTCCTTTCTTCCATTCTTTCATCATAAGTCTTCTTCTGACCCTGCTTTCCCCATTCTTCAATTATTTGATAGTTTGCAGTGCTTCTGTACAGTGCATTACCCTCCTCACTTTGTCCTTCTTCTCATTTCTGTGGTTCTCTTTTGCTCCTTCCTCTCTCCCCTCCCCAACTTTCCCCAGGTATCTCCAGTTTTTTAGATTCCCCCCCCCTTTTTTTTCTTTCCCCCCTCTGTCTCTTTTAAAAAGTTTAATTGGCATGCGTTCTTTTAGGTTTTTTAGAAGTCTTTAAATTTCTTTTTTTTTTTTTTTTTTTCCTTCTCTCTTTTCAACTTCTTTCCTGAATTGCAGTCACACCATTTCTGCTTTCCTGACTGCAGAGTCATAGCAGCTGTGGTGCAGAAAAGCATCTGAAAAGAAAATGCTAATAGGGGTTTTATAGTATACAGTAAAAAGCTCTGACTGAAAAAAAGAAAAAAAAAAAAAAAAAAAAGGAGAGAGAGAGAGAAGAAAAAAAAAAGAAAGAAAAGCTACACCTCAAATACTAGCTCTATCTCAGACTGTTGTTTCTTGAGATCTTCATTCTAGAACATGGAGTAGCAAAGTAGAATCCATAATCTCATATGCAATCTACCTGTCTGTCATAACCACAGGCAATGCTTGAATTAGTATTTTTCTCCACAGAGAAGCAGAAAACCTACTGTGTTTGTGTATTTTTGTGTATTGACATTTATCCTGTGGCTTATAACAAACTTGCAATTAGTGTGCAAGGCTGTTTTACAGAGGTCTTGCAAATGTGTTAAGAGCTGACTGTAAGTTGCTGCATCTCACCAGGTACTTTCAGATCAAACTGGGAAAATATATGCAAGCATTTCTCTGTAAGCATTCATTAAAATCTATACATGAATTTGCTTCAGCCATACTAATGTTTGGCACATACTCACATTTCATCTTTCTGTGAGCCTTCACATGTTTAAGTCTGTTTATAGCAAACAACTGTTGAATACAGATTTCAACCTTAGATAAGTCAGTATTGGCACATCTATGTTCATGGAAGAAGCATAGTCATCAAGCTGGGCACTATAGACATGTGTCACAGGCTCAGCAGACCAGTTACACTAAAACAACTTTTTTCCTCTAGAAAAAAGAGAAATATGTTTAAAATAATGCAAGAGTGTATTTCATTATTCAAAAATGTCCTCAGTATTAAATATTTTTTGTACAGCGTGGACAATATGACCATTTGCTGGCATATATTCCATAATCAGAAAAAATACATTGAAGTAAATGGTTTCTGTCAAATTAGTTACCCACAGAGTTACTTAAAAAAAAAAGTTTGCTCCTGCAAAATATGATAGGAAAAAAAAAAAAAAAAAAAAAAAAAAAAATAATTAAATGAAAAATTTTTTTTTAATTATACTTGAAAAAAAATCTTAGAAAAATGAAACTCCCCCCCCCCCACCCTCCCCTTTCTTTTTTCTTTTAAAATATTGGGCAAATTTTCTGGAAAAATGAAAAATTTCAGGAAAATGTTATATATGGGAAAAAGTACCATTTAGTAAATGTTTTATATAATATAGCGATGAACAAATTGTTTCCTCTATTTTGATCCCTGTTAAAATAAAACAAATCCTAACTATTTGTTCTAGGACACAACTAAGCTTTCATCTGCTACTAGCCCTATCCCATCCCAGTATCTTCTGGTGTGCTTCTGATTCTTCTGATTTTCACCTGTTCTTCTTGCATGCTGGGAGCTTATGGAGCTTGGGAGTGTTTGGTGGACCATGCACAATGAAAAACTGAAGCTAGGCTGTAGGAATAGAGGACAGCCGGGAGTTAGGAGGCTTGGTTCATGTCCTGTCATTGACTGAGCAGCCAGGGAAGAGATTTGGGGTGACCAGATCCATAAGATGGACTGTAGACAGAGTGCAGAACACCTTCCTTTGGAGTGCTCTGGGAGGCCGGAGTGAGAAATGCTATAACCCAGTTCTCGTAGGAGCAGTTTTCACTGGCTCAGTGGGAGCTGTTTGTACACAGATGCTGTGGAGCAAGTTAGTAGGTGTTTATTAACTCGGCCTGGAAAAAGAGGGGAAGGGGAGACAAAATCACTGGAGGGAGAACCCTAGCTACAAGGAGAGAAACCTCCTCCCCCCTTTCCACTGGGGCTGAGCAAGGTCCTTGTAACCTGCCTAGTAAGATTTAAAGGATGTTTTCCCATTCGGTGTGTATGTGTGTTAGGAAACAGTGATTAAAATATTCAGGCAAGAGCTTAACCCTTGATTGTTTCTCTGTTTCAGCCCCCATTTAGTGAAAAGCCCCACAACAGGGGCTCAGAGGGCATTGTGTGACACAGCTGTGTCCCTGCTGGACACTTCTCCCATCCTGAGGTACAGCCTGGCTGCACAGCCTTTGGTGGGATAAGGTGGCATGCAAGGCAGGAGATCATTTGTGATGAATAGAGCCCTTGGCATGTCGTTTAGGCCATCCAGCCGTTCTCTGTGTTCATTGTCAGGGCCAAACAAGCTCCATATCATTACTCTGGCATTCGCTTGCCCAGTCTCATTATTAGGTGCATTAGCTGTGGGAACGAAATCCATGAAAAAAAAAAAAAAAAAAAAAAAAAAGAGGGGTTGGAATTGGCACAAACAAACAAACAAACAAACAAAAAGCCTTTCCCAGCTCAGGCTAACAACTTGTGCCTATTAACTAAAAACGATCATTAGAAAATTCCCCTGCAGACTTAAGGCTTCAGCAAAAACTTGTTTCACATATGCACTTGCCCTGTTACAAGAACACACAACCAGCCTTAAAGAAACATACCCTTCCACACTCAGATGGGGGCTGGATGAGGGGCTTCCAGGCAGATTCTCCATTGATATTATTATAAGTAATCTTTTTTCTCTCTCCTTCTTTTAATATTTAAAAATACGGTGTTAATATGAGGTAATAATTGTTTATTATCATATACAAAGGAGAGGGATGTCAGAGGATAATCATTTTGGGTTGGATTGGTCAGTAAAACAAGAGGCTGTGTAGGACTTCATGTCTGTTTATTGTTTTATTTGTTTTTGGTTTGTTATAGCTACCTTTTATATAGGCAAAACTATGGAAAAAATGTGCTGAGGATCAGGTCTCCATAAATTCCACTAAGACAGTTCTCCCTAAATACCAGTAGACTGACTTTCTGAACATCCATGAAGTCTTACCTGAAATACAACTTTACCACAATTGCAGAAAAACATAAGGCAATGGGTAGATCCTTGGAGGTACCTGAGCTGCTTAGGAGCCCATGTGAAGTTCTCAAAGAGATGAGAATGTACAGAAATGCCAACTGAAGTCACATCCTAGCTTTTACGGCTCTCAGTGGTCCCTGCACATTTGAGGATGGGAAAACAAAGCTCTCCTCTTGCTCCCAGGAACACATTGCTTGGCGTCTTTGGGATTTTTGTAGGCCACACTTTGCTGGCTTACAGTGGTCCAAGGAACATGTCCCAGCTTAACACAGAAATGATTACGGAATCAGCAGGTCAGAATGGATATTAGGAAAAATTTCTTTACTGAGAGGGGGTTTGGGCAGTGGAACAGGCTTCCCAGGGAAGTGGTCACAGCACTGAGTTTTCTGGAGTTCAAGAAGCATTTTGACAATGTTCTCAGACTTAGGGTCTGGTGTCTGATTTTGGGGTGATCCTGTATGGAGCAAGGAGCTGGACTTGATGATCCTTGCAGGTCCCTTCCAGCTTGGGATATTCTACAATTCTATAATTCAAAGGCTTAAATTTATTTTTTCTCCCCTCTGAAGAGATTCTTTCTTTCTTCCTTTCTTCCTTTCTTCCTTTCTTCCTTTCTTTCTTTTTCTTCCTTCCTTCCTTCCTTCCTTCCTTCCTTCCTTCCTTCCTTCCTT
>CM021765.1:78485762-78540676 GCA_011076525.1 Nettapus auritus | reverse complement strand
CTTCCTTCCTTCCTTCCTTCCTTCCTTCCTTCCTTCCTTCCTTCCTTTCCTTCTTCATATTTGCTAATGTTAGGACATTTTTAGGCTCTATTATAGCCTTCCTAGGAAATGCTAGAAATTCCAGTCCCTCAATCATGTGAAGATGAGCATGACACATCTTTGGAGAATACACTGGAAGGAACAATACTTTATTGATAGTGGAAATAAATGGGCAAGTTTTTCCTACCCTTAATGTGCATGCAGTGATTCTTTCCTGGATGCCATATCTCAAAAATAGGTACCAAAAGCCAGTGTCTTTAAACTAGTGTAAAATAAACCTACTTCAGCTGTTCTCTGCTCAGTGTCCCTGGCATTGTCTGGTGCTGCAGAGCAGGTTGACACAGCAGAGAGGTTAGGGGTATCAGGGAGCAGCAGGAGTGGATAGCTCCCCACAGGCAGGTGATCTGGGAGCTGTAGGTGGCAACAAGGCAGGCAAGGCAGTGTGTCACCAGCCAGGGTGCTGTCCTGCAGATGTGAACACAGGTGGACAGGGTCAGCCAACAGTTCAGTGACTGGTAGACAAGTCTGGAGAGATGAGGGAGGACCAAGGTGGAGTCAAGGTCCAGATCACTGAGGTAAACAGCCAGCACAGGCATGGCTGCAATATAGCTCAGTCAAGGACCAAGACTGAGGTCCTGAGCTTAAACACAGCTACTGAGGGAAGAAGAGGGGCTCCCAGTGAGGTTTCTCCTTTTTTTTTTTTTTTTTTTTTTTTTTTTTTTTTTTTTTTTTCCAGTAGGTTCCAAGGGGTTACACAGCTGCACAACAGCAGAGCTGGCCTTGGGCACAGGCAGCCAAATCCTGGGGCTGTGCACTGGTCCCTAGCAAGGAGCTGAATGGGTGCAAGTGTTACAATCGTACTACTGCTTCTGCAAACCTGCCTTGGGAATGGTGGGATGCACACAAAGAACCCACTCTGGATCTCAGCCAGTTTTACTAAAGCTCCAACAACAGGTGTGCTTGCCCAAAGTTTTCTTTTTGGGTTGAGGCTGTAAGGTGGAAACAGCCACGCCTGTAGACACTATCAGTTGGGCAAGATGTTGGCCTTCTGCACTGGAATCTTTTCCTGGTTCTCCATTTGTTCACTCAGGCTGTTGAGTATCCCTCTTAGAGATGCCCCATCGATATGGTATCCTAAGGTCATGCTTGCATGTGGCTGTGCAAGCGAATTGCTGGATATCAAAAGAGAATTCTGTGATCTGTATCCCTCTGGCTCACCCTTACCCCCTGTGGAGACTGATCATGACATGCACCTGGAATAGATGCAAATTTAGGCAGTGTGCTATTTGAGCAACAGTCATGCATACATTCAAAAACGTGTCAGCAGTTCTACTCTAATCCCACTTTTCTTCAGCTCTCCTCAGTGTTGTCTGCAATGCCAGCATGTGAGTGAGCACAGACTTAGCAGAAGGCTTATCTCTCAGCGTTTCCCCCTGAGGGCACGTTTCTCACAGATAAAAGTGTCTTTCTATCTGGCAGGCTGAAAGGAAGAACTCTTACAGTGCTCTGACTCCTAACCAAACAGATGGCAGGGGGAGAGCACAGCTGAGTGCAGGATCAACACATTAGCAGGCCAGGATATTTAAGAAACTTCTCTGCTGCTTCCTTTTGAGAAGTGCTTATGAAATATCAGATCGCAAATAATAATTTCTTCTCTCTCCTATTGCAAAGCAGACACATTGAATGGTAGGTTGTTTGAAAAGTTAATAAGCAAGTTCTTATGCACAATTTTTGAAACAGTCCCAGTGATCAAACACAGTTAGGTTAGTTTTAATAAAATCAAACCAAAATGCCTGATGCTGACAAAACAAGTCAGTATCAAAAAATGATCAAAATTTCAGTGACCAAGTGATAGGGACAGAATTCAAGCAGCTCTGCTCCCTTTCCTCCTTGTTGGTTCAGTTCAATTTGAAACAGTAGTTCAATTCAAGATTTTGGAAAGAAACATCAGGGACCAGGATTTGTACTCCATAAAGACTTTCTCAAGTTGCCAAAGAAAGTAACCTGCAGAGATTTAGAAAACAGAAAAGTCTGGTATACTGACATAAGAAGGGATCATTTTTGCTTGTCCTGATTGTAGCAAGCATCTTTTGGGTCTGCTGTCATTAAGAATTGCAGTAATCTGTTAAAACATGTTGATTTCTGATGTTTGAAGCTTTCTAATCTCTCTCTTGCTTTTTTTTTTTTTTTTTTTTTTTTTCAGTAGAAAGAAAAGATGTCTTGATTTTGCTTTGGGAATAATAAAAAATAACAAGGATGTATAATTCTCCTTAATAAATTAATTCTCCTCTTTGATAACCTTTTGAAATCCTAAGGGTGAAGTAATATTGTCTCCTGTACAATGAGAATGTTTAGACACACCTCACCTTTGAGGATGGGATTTGCTTTCACACCAATGTAACTCTGAAGGTGCACTGGTGATTTTATTGGGCAGGGAGGGTAGAATGAATGCATTATATTTAAACTGCATTACAAGCTAAGATATAATACACGTCTTGGTTTTTCAGGAATTTTGCTGTGTCTTTTCTTCTTGGAAGTTTTCACTTCTCAGCATCATTTACTGAAAAAAATTAAGTTACTCTTATTTTTCTCAAGTTTCACTAGTCCTAATGTTTCCCAACTTGTAATATGGGAGTTCCTCAGAATTTTACTATATGAAGCTCTTTATATGGTGGTTCAATGTATCAAGTTTAATTAAATACTAGCCAGGTTTACTGTAGGTGTTCTCAAAAGCTTTGTGTATCCGTCCCTCTGAACACTTGCTCTTGCATCAGCTACTCTGACAACATGTGATGCCATTGCTGCCATATTCCTACTGATGCTGCATTGACCTCAGAGTACAAAAAGCTTGTGTAGTTTCCAGACCAAACTGCTTTTGCCATTTTTTTAATTATTTTTTTATTTTTTTTATTTTTGTTAACACAAAATAGGAAATTAAATAACTACTTGCTTTTTTTCAAAGGGTCAAAATGGTAAAATACTTTCTGTAGCTACTCATTTCTTCATGTTCAAACTCTAAAAAGACCTTTCAGACAATTGCTTCAGATTGAGAAAACACCTTAAAGACTGTGATTCAGAACACATGATTTGTGTTAAGATTAACTGAGGTGAAAGAAATAATTTAATAGACGCATTAGCATTTTTTTAAACTTGAAAATGGTGATAATATACTATTGATGATTTTTGGCTTATGTAGGGAAGTACAATTTCACTGATGTGAAGTATTTTCTTGATGGTCTCAGTTTTGTCTTAGAAGTCAACAAGAAGTACTTTTCTATGCGAACTCTGAAACATCAGATCTACAAAATGTAATTATGTACATTGCTCTATCAGGCCTTATTCTTCAAAAGAATAGGCACATCAGAAAATATTCCATTGGACTTCTGCAGGACGTTATTATCTGTAAGAATCAAATTTTGTATCTTGAATAGTTGAAACAAAACAATATCAGTGATTGGATTGGACTTCAGGAGTTGTGTTTTAGAACTTCTCCACAGAAAGTTTTAAGAAATTTAACCTTTCCATTTCTTTAGAAACCAAAATATTTTGAAATTCCAGAATTTTCTGTGGTATGGAATCTTGTTCTGACTAGTTCTATAAGTTGTCTCATTGATGAATTTAAAATTATTTTTATCAGTGTAGTAATCCATACACAAATTCCAATGGTCAATAGAAACATTGTGCTGCAAACATTTGGACTTCAACTGTTTTACTGAAAAAATGACATCAGAACTAAAGTTCCTATTTGCTCAGAAATGTAAATTCTGCATTTGATTTCTAAAGCAAATAAAAAATATGCATTGCAGCTGGTTAATGGAACTATTCTGCAGTATTTGCTTAGAATTTACCCTATGAATGAGAAATTGCTGAAAAAATGCCACATTTTTACTGAAAGTACAGAGGTCTGTTTCTCAGGTAGATGTAAATAAGTCTTGCCTCATGAATGCCAATTGATCTGGATATAGGATGAAAAATAACAGCGACACTAATCGCTGTTAATACTAGTGTACCTGCTATAATTGTATAGGTCTTTTTTTTTTTTTTTTTTTTTTTTTTTTCCCAATGATGTGAGGTACTTTATTTTGCCTCCAGTTAGAAACTTGATCTAATTCCAGGAATGTCTAGAAAGATTCACTGTATCTTTTCTGCTGGGAAAAAAATCCCTAAATTACTGTTAGCTCCCTGCTCCAAAAATAAAAATGTAACAAATTTGGTCTGACAGCATTTTCCTAGCTGGAAGGATAGAATTTTTTAATTGGCATATAAATAAATAGAGATTTGATCTTGCTCTTAAACATATATTAAACATAAAAATAAATAAGAGGAATTTTGCCATTGCCTCTGTGGCATATGAATAGATCTCCCTTTCTAACACAAACAGTAATAAAAAACAACTCTTTATTGAACAAAATTTGGATGTTGGGTTTAAACACACTAAAATAAGTGAATGTTTTGTTGTTGTTGTGGAGGAAGGTGCATGAAATTCCCCCCTTGACTCTTGACTTTTCCATTCTGTTGTAGTCCATGTCATCATTTCAAATTTCTTTAACTTTGACATGAGATCCTTAAGTGTTGATGAATCACTAAATAAGTATCTACTTAGCAAGAAGAAGCTCTTATGAATTTAAGATTATCTTGCATTTTCAAATTAAAGAAAGTAATTATTTAGATTGGGAGTTTACCAAAAAAATAATTATGTGGTATTCACTTTTGCTACCTGAAAATAAGTTGGGATAAAACATAAATACCACTTTGCAAATCCAAACAACAGAAAAGGGAAGTGCACATTGGTTCAAAAACAATAAATTATGTTTGTTTGGTCCTCAAGTCCAATGCTGTGCACCCTTAGAATCTATAATACTAATTTGAACCACACCTTAGCTCTCCAGATGCATTGCTTAGTGAAATTGCTTTGGCACCAATTTTTTTTTTTATTTTTTTAATTTTTTTATTTTTATTTATTTATTTTTTTTTTCTGGTGGGGTTTTGCAGCAAACCCCATGTTCTGAAGTTATCTACATGCCTGTTCTCCTTTGTGGGCTGAGCTTCTCACCCACACCTGCTTCACTTCTTAGCCCAGCCCAGAAGGGGTCCTCAGAAGAGCGGGCAGGTAGGAGAAGTCCAATGGACTGAGCTTTATGGGTTGTGTCTTCTTTGTTCCTGATAGCTGAGTGATTAAATATTCATCTAGAGAAATTAGAAAGACAGTTTGGAAAAAAAGAGGATACCCATATTCCCATCTCCTGGAAGAGGACCACCTAAACAAAATCTCTGAGTGAATCTCTTGTTTTATGTCCCCATCTGTGTTGTACATAGCCAAATGGCTTTGAAAGGCTCTCCCTGACAGAACATGAGATAACCTATTTGTTAGGGAACTCCCTCACTTCTATTTCTTAGGTGTTGGCACACCTTTTATTAAAATATTTCAGTTTAAAGAAATATACTGGTCTGGGCATGTAATATTTGTATAGGGCTTAACATAGTAGGGTCCTGCCATAACAATTCTGTCTCCCCCAGTGTACAAAGCTGGACGAGAAATCTCATGAGAATGAGCTTACTCATGAGATATCAGCTAATTCTGGCTTCCGGTTATACTGTAAATAGTATGAGAACTGCCTTGCTAGCAGTTTTAGGGAATTTGGCTCCTAGCCATTGCTAGAAAAACCCAAGCTGTGATCTAAGTGAAAGGGGAGAGGGAAAGAAAAACTCTTCAGACTTTCAGAAAGCTCTTCTTTTGTGTCAGAAGCTTGCTGGGGTAGAGTATTCTGCTCTAAATCCTTACATTCAGATGAATTGTCTACTGTTTTCAACTATTGTAGACATGTCTTGGTGAGGATGGGTGCCTGTAGAAGGCCCTGTGATCTGTAAGCAGGTACATGATACAGCTATTCTGTGGAGGTTTTCAGGATGAGAAGACTGTCAAAAACTGAGTGGAGAACAGAGTTCTCTGGCTACAGTGCTTTGGCAAAAGGACTCCACAGCGGTGACTCTTAATCCCATTCATTCTGTCCCCTCTGCCTCCCTCTGAGGTTTGGGAGCCTAAGGACCTACTTTTTAGTGGGGCATGCACAGTACAGTAGTGCAAGTAATGTCTTGAAAGGAAGCTTGTATTCGAAGACCAATGGCTTTTTTACTTTCAGGTAGCCCCACAGCCTCTGCAAAAGTAATCCTAGTATCCCAGAAATTAATCCCTGCCTTGGAAACTAAAGGTGAAAGTCATGGGCTGAGCTCTGTTCTCTATAGGCCCAAACTTGCACACTAGATACTATCTCATATGCAAATTATTCCTAGCCCTGGTATCAGAAATGCTACTAAGAGCATTTCTTTAAACTCCCTTGAACTTTATTCACACTTAATATGGTTGTTGGATTACCTGAATTATTGACAGGGAAAGGTGTGCTACTACTAATTCATAAGCCTGACAAGGTCAGATGGACATTATTAAATATATCAAAGAGGCAACAGATGAATAGTACATTTAAGTACAGTCTTGTCTGAAGTATAAGTAAGCAAGCTATTGTATTTTCATGATAGAAAGTGTCACTTCCAAATAATTTTCAATAGTCATCAGAAGTGTGATAGGTGACTTAAAAACACCAAAAAGACACGTGTCCCTCCAATAAGGATTTAACTAACCAAATAATTATTATCCCAGAAAATATCTTTTCTAAAGAGTGTCTCATACTCAAAAGATGGGAAATGTCAGAGTGCGATAAGGTCGCCCCTGAGCCTCCTCTTCTCCAGGCTAAATAGTCCCAGCTCCATCAGCCGCTCCTCATAAGACTTGTTCTCCAGACCCTTCACCAGCTTTGTAGCCCTTCTCTGGACTCGCTCGAGCACCTTGATGTCTTTCTTGTACTGAGGGGCCCAAAACTGAACACAGTACTTGAGGTGCGGCCTCACCAGAGCTGAGTAAAGGGGGACAATCACTTTCCTGGACTTGCTGGCCACGCTGTTTCTTATGCAAGCCAGGATTCTGTTGGCCTTCTTGGCCACCTGAGCACACTGCTGGCTCATATTCAGCCGACTATCAACCAATACTCCCAGGTCCTTCTCTGCCAGGCAGCTTTCTAACCACTCATCTCCCAGCCTGTAGCTCTGCTTGGGGTTGTTGTGCCCCAGGTGCAGGACCCGGCACTTGGCCTTGTTGAACTTCATACCGTTGGCCTTGGCCCATTGGTCCAGCCTATCCAGATCTTCCTGCAGAGCCTTCCTACCCTTGAGCAGGTCGACACACGCACCTAACTTGGTGTTGTCTGCAAACTTACTGAGGGTGCACTTGATCCCCTCATCATTATCATTGATGAAGATGTTAAAGAGGACTGGCCCCAGTACCGAGCCCTGGGGGACTCCACTAGTGACCGGCCTCCAACTGGATTTGACTCCATTCACTAAAACTCTTTGGACCCGGCCATCCAGCCAGTTCTTAACAGAACGAAGCATGTGCCAGTCCAAGCCAAGAGCAGCCAGTTTCCTGAGGAGAATGCTATGGGGAACGGTGTCAGATGCCTTACTGAAGTCAAGGTAGACCACATCCACAGCCTTTCCCTCATCCACTAAACGTGTCACCTTATCATAGAAGGAGATCAGGTTCTTCAAGCAGGACCTGCCCTTCACAAACCCATGCTGACTAGGCCTGATCGCCTGCTTGCCCTGCAAGTGCCGCATGATGACGCTCAAGATAATCTGCTCCATGAGCTTCCCTGGCACTGATGTCAAACTAACAGGCCTGTAGTTCCCCGGGTCTACCCTCCGGCTCTTCATGTAGATGGGCGTCACGTTTGCTCTCCACCAGTTGAGTGGGACCTCCCCCGATAGCCAGGACTGCTGATAAATGATGGAAAGTGGCTTGGCCAGCTCTTCCGCCAGTTCTCGCAGTACCCTCGGGTGGATCCCATCCGGCCCCATCGACTTGCGTACATCCAAGTGCTGTAGCAGGTCGCCAACCATCTCCTCGTGGATTGTGGGGGCCACATTCTGCTCCCCATCCCCTTCCACCAGCTCAGGGTACTGGGCGTCCAGAGAGCAACTGGTTTTGCTGTTAAAGACTGAGGCAAAGAAGGCGTTAAGCACCTCGGCTTTATCCTCATCTCTGGTAACTAAGTTTCCCCCCCACATCCAGTAAAGGGTGGAGAGTCTCCTTAGTCCTCCTTTTGGTATTGATGTATTTATAAAAACATTTTTTGTTGTCTTTAACAGCAGTAGCCAGATTGAGCTCCAGATGAGCTTTGGCCTTTCTAATTTTGTCCCTGCACTGCCTCGCAACATCCTTGTAGTCCTCTTGACTGGCCCGCCCTCTTTTCCAAAGATTATAAACCCTCTTTTTTCTCCTAAGCTCGAGCCACAACTCTCTGTTCAGCCAGGCTGGTCTTCTGCACTGGCTCGTCTTTGGGCATGTGGGGACAGACCGCTCCTGAGCCATTAGGATTTCTTTCTTGAAGAGCGCCCAGCCTTCCTGGGCTCCTCTGTCCTTCAGAACCACCTCCCAAGGGACCCTGCCAAGCAGTGTTCTGAACAGCTCAAAGTCAGCCCTCCGGAAGTCCAAGACAGCGGTTTTACTGGTCTCCTTCCTGACTTCGCCAAGTATCGAGAACTCTACCATTTCGTGGTTACTCTGCCCAAGGCAGCCCCTGACCACCACATCTCCCACCAGTCCTTCTCTGTTAGTGAACAGAAGGTCTAGCAGGGCACCTCCCCTGGTAGGCTCGCCAACCAGCTGCGTCAGGAAGAGTGGGTAGGCAATGGTACTGAAACTGTAGACTGACTGACCTTGAGGGGCCTCTTGCAGCTAGAAGGGTCTGAATATGTGGGACCCAATACTGCTTGTATAGGAGCCTATCTAAGATAAGGACTTTAAAGAATGTTTATAGAGAGCACCTTTGGAAATTTTTGTATATATGGCACACTAATTGCAAATAATTTTACGGTGCATTGTGTTGAAGAATGTTATGCCCTAAATTTCACACTGTATTTACTTTTCACGTTCTTCATGTGATAGCAAGTAACATATACATACACACACACAAAATCTTTGCAAACATTTGCAGACCAGCAACTATGCAAACAGTAGCCACAATAAATTCTTCATTAACATCTTAGCAGTTGAAACAGATTTTCCTAAAACCTTTGTTAAACAATGAAAATGTTAGCCAACACTGGTTTTGTAGATAGCATTTATCCCCCAAGGGCTAGCTATCAAATATTGTATTTGGTCATACAGAGGGTTCCAGGGCCCATTAAAACAGCCTGTACAGCACCTGAAAAGCAGAGACTTTTCCTCCTTCTTTGCAAATCATACTGCTGATATCAAACAAGAAGCTACAGTGAAACTGCTATGAGAAACAACTGTGACAGAATCTATTATGCTGTATATATTTGCAAGTGTAGCCATCAGACAAGAGGCAGGCTCATGAGCTGCATATGAATTACCATCACTGCAGTAACTAAGCATCTCCCAGATATTTACACATTGCACCTTCCATAACGTCAGTGTAACAGGGAATTATCTACTGATCCCATTTTACAGGTCCAGTACTTGAACACAGCCACAACAGGTCATAATGTTAAGGCTATGCAAGCACATAAAGGGGCAGAGGGACACCTAGTGGGTTTCCTACTCTGCACTTGCAAGCCATCAGAAATCTTCCCAGGGGGTTCAGCTTACACGTGACTTACCACATCAGGAAGAGTTACCACAACTTGCTCCCTGAAAGCATGAAGTGAAATGTTGAAGTTTCTGTAGAGAGGATTTAAAAAAACATGCTTTCCCTCAGAGCTCACCTGATGTCTAGTAACTTGCTGTGCTGTGCTAACTTCCTCCATGTATCAGCCTGAAGTCACTTGTCCATTTCCATGGCTGAGGTGCATAACAGAGCTATGCATCTTCAGATTAAGACCCGTAAGAACCACCTTCACTTTGTGAAGTTTAGGAGCATCAGTTTTGATTTAGGCTGTGAATCCTATGCTTTTGACCTCTGAAGACACAGCGCCTGCTGTACAAAGGGGTAAGAGGAGCTGTGACTAATCTGATTTCTGTAACAAAGCTCACCTTGACAGACTTTCAGCAGTAGCGAGTTTGAAGGCATTTTGAAGGTTATCTTCATAAAAGGACTGGCAGCTTGTACTGGAAAAAAAAAAAAAAAAAAAAAAGTGTGATTAGCAACTTATTTCTTGACATGACTGATGGCTGAGTGATTATAAGATTATAATACACTATATTGCCCTTTTGCTGCTGTCATGAAGCAGCACAGCATCATTGTCTGAAGTAAACAGGCTATAACAACTCATACAAGCAAAGGGTCTTAGACACACTCATACTGTGTCTGTGTATCAAGGCGGCAAGCTCTTCATTCCCTGTAGGTGTCCTCAACTTCCTTGTGTCAGAAGAGCAGAATTTCTCTGCCAACCCATGTATGAATTCCTTCTAGTCCCTGACCTTGTCTTTAGGTAAGGCATAATGGAAAATGAGGTGGTTTTTTTTTTTTTTTTTTTTTTTTTTTTTTTTTTTTTTTTTTAAGGGACCTGTAACTGTGCTAGAACAGAATTCTCAGAATTCTGTCAGGCTGCAGATACAGTGTAGAGTGGCTCTAAATGCACGATGGGTGCTTGGGACCCCAAGGATGGTTAAGGGCTGTATTACTGCAGGCTGTGTAAGAAGGAAGTGAGCCTGTATTTTGCCATTCTTACTTGTGCTGCACGTAACTCTTGGCCTCACATATACACCAGTGAATTCATCTGGTGGAGACCTGGCTGTCAAGCCATGTACTGGGCAATAAAACAACACAAGGACTTGCAGTGACCCTGGACAGTCCTGAACAAACAACTCTTGCACAGTGATGGGGTGAGAGGAGGCTTCCAGATGCTCCTCACAGAGGAAAACGGAATGATAGTGGGAAGTGCTCTGCCCTGATTATGTCCTGACTCTACTGCCTCTTCTTTGGTGACTAGAGATCATGATGGGACACAGGACAGTCAAATGAATATATTTGCAGGGTTGGTTTTTTAATTTTCCTTTCTCCAGGGTCATAGCTGTAACTTACACTTTTCTTCTGAATCTATGTTGACTATATTTCTGCACGTGGTATTTGATGTGATCAGAGATGACGTAGAATCCAGCAAGAGAGTGGTGCATTCCAGAACACACAGGCTACTTATTGAGGGTTCTCCTTATCCAAATTGTCTTGCAAAGAAAACAGAGCATCCTTTGCTTTGCATCAGGTTTAATTGAAGAGCTGGCCCAAATATGCTAAAATTTAGATGCATTTTCATTTCAGTTGGATTATCCTTTGAAACTGTGAGCAAACCCTGCCTGACAACACAAAGGAATTTTCCCATGGATCAGCTAAAGCTGACTCACATGAAAGACTTGCCCAAAGTGGTCATGCCCTCTGAGCAAATACCACAGGCATGAGGATCTCTGCTCTTGGCCTAACAGCAGTGTTAGGATTCCAGAGACCCAGCCTAGGAAAGCAGATTTTATTGGAGGAGGGGAAGTTGCCTACCTGTGACCTAGCCAATCTGCTCTTCTATTTCTCCATGTTACTAACTTGCAAGAGAGGTGAATGCTTTGTGCTGTCACTGCATGTTGCGAGAAATTTCCTTCTCAGCCACTGAAATACACCAAACAGCACTTGCTGTTTGCTTTAGCAGGTAAAGCACATAGCAAAAGTCATTTCTTTGACTCAAAGGGGAAAGAAAATCATCTGATCATTAAAGCTTTCAGCATCAGATTTTAGTGCTGGAGTGAAAACCCAGCGGAAACTACGCACCCTTCTAAAATAAATATTTCCTCTGCTGGAATTGCTGAGTATATCACAGATCAACAACCAGGAAGGCTTGCTTACTCATCCCTGTCATGTTTTTTTCTGCAGTGGTTTTCTTTTCTTTCAATGCTACTGTGGAGTTCATCACTCTGGATGTCCTGACTTGTGAGAAAGACAAGTACACTCAAAGTGTCAGAATAACCTACAGGACAATGATACAAACAGAGCCAGAATTTTGGAGCACCTAAAAAAATGAATGAAAATAAATTTCCCTTTATCAGACAGACAAACATGGAGTTAAAACTTCTCACAGATGTGCTGCTACTAACGTAAAGCTAAAAGCATTTTGAACTAACCTTTACATTCTCTCTCTACGCTTTTTGTTTACTTTCTGCACTTTTGCTCGGTGGAAATAAAGCAGGGAGGACAATGTCACTTTCCAGCTTGCTTCTATTTTGTTTCTAATACTCTGGTGAAAGAGTCTTGTTTTAAAACTCTCTGCATATCAGGAAAACATCTTATTCATTGGTTACTTGTCCCTTACTTTCTATTTTCTCAGCTTTCGTTGCTCTTAAATAATATTTGATTCTAATTTATTAGTTATTTTCCTTTTCCATATAGTATGGTCCATTTCTATGCTTGAATTTTGGTTTTCAGTAAAATCATGTGTTATCTATGGCAAGATGTAGCTAAAGTCTCTACCCACATTCCTAAAATATGTGGCACTGGGGGCAGCAGACTCAGAATTATGTGGCAGCTTCATTTAAACAAGAATAGTTCAATGGGTTTCACACAATTGTATATAAAAGTCAATATTACACTTGGTTGTAGTCCCTGCATTATTTGTTTTAAATCATATTAAATTTCATAGTATTTCTACATTCTCTGTTTTCAATATCCAGCAGATTTTTGTATTGACAAATGTGTGACATTTACAGGAAGCTATTGTGGAGAAAACCTGAGGTTTTTCTGTATGGGCTGGCATAGTTGTGGCTTCTGACCCTGGGGAGGGCTGTTTGAGCTAGGGATTATTCTATTAGAGGGATGTTTCTAATAAAACTACCAGCAACTGGAGAGTTTATCTGCATTATCATTGCGAGGTTTCAGAGCTAGCATCCCCCTGGATGTAAAAGGGGTAAATCCTGAATGTCATCATCTGTTTCAAACTTGCTACGGGTTCAAGGTATAGCTGAACTCCCACAATAACTGCAGCTAATCTGGGCTGCTCTGCTCCCTCATGCCCTGCTGATCCCTGCAACAACCCCCTTCAAAGAAGTGGATAGTTTTCTTCCAGTTTAGCAAGCCAGAACTACTCCTAAGGGTGAGAAAAGTGGGCACAAGAGTTGGCACAAGTTAAAGGGCAAAAATGCATAGATAAGGGCAGGAGTGAGTCTAGGACCACACCAGCCCTTAAATGAGATTAACCAGGCTGGGTGGGAGCTGTGGCTCTTAAGGCAAATTGTACTTCAGGTGTGTGCTCCCTCTCTAACCCTTGCATTACAGCTAGCTGTCGCGTGTCTGCCTTGTGAGTCACTTCCAGTGGCTAACCTGTCTGAAAACTGACTTGGCAGCATTGAGAAACAGAGTTCCTTCACTCTACAGAGACAAAGGGACTTGTTGTGTGTGGCATTGATGGCCATATCAAATAGAGGAGTGGGAAGAGAGGGTCTGGGCAGAGAGTGCCTAGGCAGTATCTCACTGTTGGTTTGGCTTGGCAGAAAGAGGAGCCTGCCTGCTAAAGACACAGCTCCCCAATGTACCAGGCATGGACTGCTCATCCATCTGGATGTCGGAGGTGCTTTAACTTGCTACAGCAGCAGAAACCTACCACAGCTTTCTGTTGAGTTACTGACTCACAGAAGCAAGAGTGTTAAGTGCTGGGGCACAAGGCTGGTAGAGCACGTGGCTGAGGAATGCAGGAGGGAAGGAGGAGCAAGGCATAACAACAGCTGCCCTCCCCTCTGTAGTGGCTTGAGGTTCTGTGCTGTAGGTCTGAGCTTTCTGAATTAAAGATAAATGTTTTCATATACATATTTTTAATCAAACGTTAAACAAAGCTTGTTCCTGCAATGCTAACTGTCAGATTTCTTTTTCAATTTTGAATTGGCAGAGTGAATTTTGTGTAACATCACAGGTTTGTGCCTCACTTCTTTTGGAGTTTATGAGCCAATGCTAGGAGCCCCAGGGCTGTATTTGTTACATCACTAAAAGACATAGCAAGTTTTATAAAATAAAAGCTGAAGTTCTAGGCTTTGGTCACCTTCAAACATCACAGAATAGACAACATCTGCATTTAGACCACTGTAAAATGATCTTCTCAGAGCTCCATAGATTTTAAAGATTTATTTATTTATTTGTTTATTTATTTATTCTTTAAGGCTTGGGCCCAGTTTCTGGCTGGGTTTGTTGTTTTTAAATTTAAGCAGGAGATATTGCCTTTTGCTCTACTGGCTAACTTTCATTTTGCTTCCTGGCAGGCTGATTAGCACAGGCCAACAGGGCAAAGCACTCTGTTATGGATTGTTCCATGGAACACTGCATTTCCCCAGATGGTGGCAAATCTGTAAGCTTGTAGCTGTGCTCGCTCCAATCATTATCTATCCTAGGGAAGATTGGTGGCAAATTTCTTGCAATAAGTAGTTTCTTTCTTCCTCTTGTCTTTTTTCTTAAAAGAGCTTGGTCCTTCTGTCAGGACAGTATATTCTTTCTATGTACAATTTTTTATGGGTCCAGAAGAAACTACTGATGAGAGCGGGCTGGATAAAAAAATCTGCACTGGAGCAGAATCGGGGCAGGGTTGGAAGAAGAGAGTACTATTTTTTTTTGAAAATATTTCTTTTGGATGAGGCCATGCTCCACCAAGGCTGTGGCTGTTACCTGTCCTGGAAGACATCTCCTGGAGCAAGAGCTAGGCACAGTTGGCTCTGGCAGCTCTGGTAGCAGGTAGGCATGCTCCAAAGGCAGTGTGAGTACCCTGCAGCCACAGCTCCATGCCTCCTCTTTGCCCCCTCTTAGTTTTCCTATTGCTGTGATTTATTGGGTTGGGTTATGTGTGCTTCTTGGCTGAGTGCAGCTAAGGTATGTAAATTGCTTTTTAACAGCTAATACTCACCCACACATACAGTTACTTAAAAACAACACAATATGATCAACGGTGAGTTACAGGAGATCAAGAAAGCATCAAGGGGTGAAAGTTACTGACAAGCTGGCCAAGTCCTGTGTGTGGCTAATGCTCTGTTCATAATACACTAAAGGGAAAGCAAGCCTGGTAGAAAGGGAGGGGACAGTCTCTGTGAATGCAATGCATGTATATACTTTACTTGGAATAAAGTACAACTAGGAGTTGGACTCAATGATCCTTGTGGGTCCCTTCCAACTCATTCTACTTTTTACAGAAATTTCAAAAATAAAATCACAGTGGTTAAATCTCCAGTAACATCTCAGTCCTTGTCCTGATTTGATCAATTTTAAACAAGACCTTTTTGTTTTGTTTTGTTTGTTTGGAGCAGAGAAGGGAATATGACTACAAGAGGATAAATTGTTACAGCTCTTTAGCTTCTCATTTTCTGGTATCAAAGCACAAGAAAGAACAGGGTGTGAGTTTTTAAGCATCGTCCGTGCTTTATTTGCCTTCTAGTGCTTGATGTGAACAGACTTACTCTGCAGTCTGTACTTGGAATTGTTCCTGGCTGTGCTCAATGCTTCTGTTTTTCAGGATGATCCTCACCACCCAGCCTAGGCACAGCATTGGAAGGAAAACATGGCTCTTCACAATTCAACTCTGCAGGTGAAATTTTATTCCCCTTTCTCGGGAGGAAAATTTTCATTTCTCTGTCAACAAATGGTCCACTCTGCTAGGCTGATACTGAGGTCAGTTTGATTTAACCCAGAATATTAGAGGGAAAGAAGGAAAGAAAGAGAGAAAAAGAGAGAGAAAGAGAAAGAGAGAGAGAGAGAGAGAGCAAAGCTTGGCTGAGCACAAAGTCACTTGGATTAAAACCTTCAAGTGGTGCTTGGCCTTTATCCAAAACTGTCACGGTTGCTGCATTGCCTGGCTCCACTGCCTGGAAAGCCCTTGCACGGGGAGCAGAGCACGGGGCCTACAGGTGCATGTGCTCTTTCTATGAGAGGAGTCTGGTTATGCATTAGGTGGTGGCTTCTATCCTTCTCTTGATAGCACCGAGACCAAAGACATACCGAATGCATTTTCCAGCTTGAACATGTGCTAAGCAAAGCACTTCCATACCTCAAGTTTGCATGTCTACCATCCTCTCACACAGAACTGATGGGTCCCTTCTGCCTTTTCCCAGCCTGAACCTTGGCACCTTGCCTGAACCTGCTAGGGGCAGAGCCAGGCACTTGTGGAGTTAGAAGTTTCAAATACCAGTGCTTCAAAGCTGTGGTATGGGCCACAAGTCCCTGCTTACAACAGCTTGCCTTTCTCTGAAGTCCCCCTTTCCCCATCCCAAGTGTGTTCTACAAGACAGCAAACTCTAGACTTCTGCTTGCAAAAAGTGAGGTCATTCACACTTTTGAGGTAATGGTGCAATTCTTGGGGACGGACCTTTTTTTTTTTTTTTTTTTTTTTTTTTTTTTTTTTTTTTTTTTTTTGTCTGTTTCTACAGCAAATACAATCCATATCAGTCTGCCATAGTGTGAAACGTTCCTTGGAGAAAAGCAATGAGAGGAGTCACTGCAGGTAGATGCAGGGCTGGAGGTACAAGGACGTGCATTTGTCTCTGCTGCGCAGACTGCTGTATTTGTCTTCATTGCAGGTGGGAGATTTTGTTATCACTGTGAAGCTTGCAGCCATTCCTAAGACCAGGCAGTGGCCTGGGCTGCAAAAAGCCAATAAAACTGACCTGTTAGGACTCACCTGGACTTGAGGTATTTTCTTTGTTTTCCCTGCACAGCCTTTGGTCCTGATTCCGTTATCATGCTCCTCTCTGTTGCTGAAAACAATCAGCTGCTCAGGCCTGTTTTCATTGCAAACCACATCCTAACCACCCTCTTCTTCTTGCTCTTTTTACTTCTTCCCTCTCATTTTAATTTTCTCTTCTTCACGTCTTCTATATCCCCTTCTCATCTTTTCTCCACCTCCAGCAATGTCTTTGTCAGGGATTATTTTTCTAGTATAAAGCTATGAGATCACAAGTTTCAGAAATTATGAAACAAGAAAAAAGATGCAGGCTTAATAAAAGCTCTAAAGTATCTAACTATGTGCCTAGGCACAGTGGTGACATACAAAAGGAAAAAGGCACCTAAGTTCTGCTAATGCTCTACAGAAGATAAGCAGCCAACACAATGAATGTGTTGTATTGCGCATTTTTATGGTGCATTTATATCAGTGCCTGATACCTCTCTGAGCATCTAAATACTTCTGAAAAGTGATGGATGATGGGGTTAATTATCCATGTTCTCATAGCTTCACTTGTGTGCTGAACATTTCTCCCACACCTTCTCCCTCTTGATTGAGAATGAAAGTTCTCCAGGGCTGGGACTGTATCCTCCGGTGAGTTTGTACGGGCCTTAGGGCTTTTTCTGGACACTAACATGTTGCAAATAAATATGCATAGAAAGGCTGGTCTTATCATTCAGACTTTCAGCTGTAGGAGGTCACCACCCCACAAGGGTCTTCTGCTAAAGGAATGTAAAATGAAAAGCAAACAACTATGGGTAATCATGCTGTTGGCTAAAATGTGTTACCAAAATTACTGATGACAAACCTCAAAATTTGGTGATTCACTCAAGCACCCAAAAAGCACTTACAAGAAACCACATGACTTACTATGTTAGAGGTCAGGGATGGTTTCATACAGTCTATGCATGTAATTATGTAGTTTTGAAAAAGCAACCCTTGTCCTCTCAAGGTAGATAATAAAAACTGTGCTGTAACTGAAAGCAGGCCATGCATTGCTTGGAGGAACAAACTCCTCTTTGGCTCTTTCTCCTATTTATTTGTTCTTTGCACAGCATCTAACACAATAGTTGGCCAGGCAGCAAAAAAACCTCAAAGAGCACAGCCTGAAACATGGAAGGCCAGAATTGCCTCCTGCCTAAGCTGAGTTTAGTGTAGCCGCTTTTCGTGTGGGTAACTTCAACCACATTATGCACATGAGGGCGAAAGCTGACTCTAGGTTCCCAGCTGAAGTTTAGCCACACAAACCCGATCTGTGGGATGATTATCAGAGGAGAGATCCTGAGGAGCCTGTGCTGAGTTTTAAGTCATGTCCCCTCAAGGGAGGTGCAATGCCATGACACCATCTGCATGGCACAGCATTGCTTCTGCCAGCTGAAACACAGCTTTGAAAATATTAAGATGTTCACATTTACTCTGGTGGAGAGAAAAGCATGTCTAAATTTGAATGGGTCTGACTATTCTGCTATAAGCCATTATAACCACCACAGGAAGCTGCCAGTTCAGTTTATTTCAGCAAGATTTCAGTGCCTATGTACCTTTGAATTGCTGGAACAAAGCAACTGGGTTTCAACTTTCACAGTTTACCAAATGTGGCATTGATGGTGAGCCGTATGGTGATGTAAAGGACAGAGCTGTATTTGTTTAAGGAACCTTCAGGCTGAATTTCCAGCCTCTCTCAGCCTGTGAGTGCTGAGAGAGAGGGGGAAGCTCTGAGGAAAACAAATGTTTCCTGAACTTTGAGTTTCTTTGCTTTGATATATTACCAGATTTTTTTCTGTCATGTGACCAGTCCTCCTTTATAAACTTTGCTTTATCTCGGTGACATTTTGTGTCTAGAAAATGATTAAGCTGTCATATTTGGGGACTGGAAAGAGCAAAGGGCTGAAAGAGTTTGTTCTACCTGTCAAGTTACTCAGTTACAGCTGAGTCCCCTTGCAGACATGCATTTCCTCTGGCATATGCATGCACCACATGCTGGCCCCTGCCTGCTGCTCACACTGTAGGAGCTATAGATAGAAAAAATCTATATGTATAAATCTCTATGTATTAAAAACATATCACCAGATCAGGAGGACTGTGGGACTCAGCAAAGTTCCCTATTACTTATTAGCCAGCCAGTGGTCTGGCTTGTCTGTCTCTGTCCTTGGCAATAAAACAGAGATGAAAGGTAGCCGCTTATTTGGAGGCAGACTTAAAAGTACAGTAGCTATCTGAGGCCCTAGCCTTATCAAAGGCTGGGACAGCAATAACAGTACTGTGTGGAGCAACAAGGACGTAGTAGGCTGGGCTGTCAAACAGTTACACCTTGTGCGCAAACAGCAGTTTCACATCCCCATGGGCACTGAAAACAGTTGGCAGCTGAAGGTAGGCTACAGCAGATGGTGCCTGGTTGTGGAACCACCCTCCTTCTCCAGGCCTGAACACACACACACACACCAAGGCTGGGCACGGCATCACCTCATAAAGTGGGGGATCCTCTGCTGTAACCGGCTGGTGAAGTTCGAGGCTCCCGGGCAGAGTTTAGCCCCAGGCTCTTAGGGGAAGTTAACCAACGCTGTCACAAACCTGGGTCTGAGAAACTGGGAGATTGTTTTGTACAAGCTTTCTTGCCTGTGATCCCACAGATCAGTACCTGATTTAGCTGAAAGCAACCAGCAGCGAGAGCATCCTTCTGTAGAGTTGTTAAAACTGTTGTCTTAAATTCTGGCAGTAGAGTTGGACATGGGATGCTCCACATTTATGTTTTAGGGGCAGAGGATATGCCCTTTCAGGGATGACCATTAGAGTTTTGAACTACAAGCACCATGTGGAAGCCATAAGGAGTCCTGCTGGCCTTAGGGGAGAACTGCTGTGCTTAGCAGAGACCCAGGTCAATTATTTGAACAAAAAGGAAGAAATCGGCTGAAGTACTGAATCAATCACTATAGGCTTTGTTTGCCTCATAAAGCAATTTTTAAAAATTACACATTCATTTCTATAACGCACTATGGTTAGATATGTCTGATAAATTGTGTCTTGCAAAACACAAACAGCAAACATAGCATAAAAGTCAGAAACAAGTGCTACCCATAGCACTGTACCACTGGGACAGTCACCCAAGAACACCCTGAAAAATGAAGGCTGTCTGAGGAGTCCACGGGTCTGAAATTCAGCAGATCGATTTTGACAGTGAAGGTCAGAGACATGCATTAACAGGATATCATAGAGAAAGTGGGTGTGGTGGACAAACTGCTTCAAACCCACTGGGTAGCCGGGGTCCAAATGTTAGCCTGGTGCTAACAAATAGCTCTTTCTGGAGCTTTGGTTCTTGCTCTCTGCTGTGAAATTACTAAGTGAAAATCACAAAGGCATTTTCTTTTTGTTGGATAAGTCAACCGAATATTTGGAGTTGGAAGCACTGCAATGCAGTGTTCATGCTGGAGTTTGAATGTTTCTTATTCCCAAATCCTCTCCAGATCAGTTTTTCCCCTAAAGAAAGGAAGCAGAAAGAAACCACAGCAAATCTGGTAAAGACACAACATGGACACCAAAGATACTGAAATGGCAATAGCAGCATAAAAATATGTTTGCCTTGAGTCACAAGAACCTCATTTGGAGAGGACAAAATATCCAGATGTAGTTTCCTCAGAAGACTTCATGAATCTTACAGGCAGTTGGTACCAGCAGAAGCAGTTGTGATACTCTTTTAAATGCTAATTTTGGTGCCAGACACACTTTTATTCTGGAGAATAATAGTGATGTGTTGGGTGAATCTAGTAATGATCTGGTGAAAATATCTTGATAAGTTCACAAGAGCTTTTAATAAAATAGTGGAATATAAAAATGCCCTGTGAATTATCTCCCATCTTTGAGTGATGTTTCAGGTAACAAAAACTGGAGGTAGTAGGTTGCAGAAGAACTCCCAGGAAAAATCTCCAAGTATGCTTTCTAAAAGCATGTGTTGGCCTTGCTTAGAAGCCTACCTGTTCTGCACAGCTGATGTTTCCGGCAACCCTAGGAGCTGCTGGAACCAGGCTACAGAGCATTATATGAAGTGGTTTGCTTCATTTTAGTACTGATAAGAAAATTCTTGGAAGTTGCTTAAGGGACAGTAACTATAGTGCTGATTTCTTTCATTTTGCTGCTCTGAAGAAGGGTTCTAAAGACAATGTGATGGGAGAGGTGATGGTTACTGAGCGATCCTCCCTATGTGTTTTCTCAAGGGTAAATGAAGAAAATTGTTGAAAACTCGAGCTTGGAGCATTTTTTCCTATTCTTATCTGTCATGTGGTCAACATTAATATTACAGACCATGATTTTAAATCATTATTTAATTTGAACACATCTGGGGTGGCAGAGAGAGAGGAGGAATATGAGAAATAAGTCTGTAAATCACATCGAAAGTTGCTGAGTCTTATTTTCAGATGTCATGGGAAACCACATACTGTAATTCCTTTCATACATTGATCAGTCTCTTTCAAATTGGGTAGAAAGTTTTCTCATGCTGCTCCTTTTGAAAGTTCTTCCAAAACTTCCTTCCTCTGATGGTTTGAAACATTCTTCTACTTCCTGCATATATTTCTCTAAGGGTAGCTTATACATATTGCTCTGAGCAAACATTGTCTTTCGTTTGAACAGCTCTTCTCTTTCCCATGTTTTCAGAAAGGAAAGTCATTAGCTAAATAAGCCACTTTCTATTGGCTTTACTATGTGAGATCATTTGTTCCATTTGTCTTGATTTCCTTTAATTTCCTTTGATAGAACTAACTCAGTTGACCTTTCAGAAATTATCAATTTTATAATAATTTTGATTTTTTTTTAATTTTAATTATCAATTTTATAATTACTCTTTTTTTTTTTTTTTTTTTTTTTTCCTCTTTCTGTGCAGTCACTCCTTGCATTGAAGTCCTTTTCCGCATCTCTTCCAGTCTGAGTTCATCAGCAATGGACTTGAGTGACCAGAGCTGCATTCAGCATGCAGGAAGACCTCTTAACAGTGCCTGCTACAGAAACTGTTATTACTCATTGGTAACTAATGACCTACCAATTTAGAGTAAAAATTCTCAAAATATATGGCCTTAAACTTTACACTGAATTACTGCATATTATTAACACCATTTTTGGGCACAGTTTAACTGTTTCTGCCAGTTTCGGTGCACTGAGCCTCATCAAGTTTACTTTTGCTGTGGGTAAAACAATTTCCATACCTATGGAGTTCCTCCCATTTATCATACTGCTTTTTTTACTGCCATGTTCAGTCTTATCCAGGCTGAAGATAGCTGCAAAGAAAGTATACAGGCTTTAGACCACATTTAGGAGGTGTCTAATCTCTGCCTCATGTCCTCCCTCTTTATACAACATCTGCTGCTAGTTTCAATGTTCTTTCATGCTTTAACTCAGCTCAGCTTGGAGAAGAATTCTCACTTTAATCTCTAAATGTTTTGAACTCCAAGTCTCTGCTTATTAGTCTATTTTTGCAGTCCTAGTAACTTATTTTGAATTGGTCCAGGGACGTATGAATAAATATGAAGACAGCAAGTGGAGAATGAGTGCGAACATTACAAGTTGGACCTGTGTTAGCCTTATCTCCCTATTGCCTATGAGTAGATTTAGTACAGAGATGCCTGACTCCATTTCCCATGAGCAAATGGCAAGTCTATCTGTAATTCTGAGAATGGTGTGCTCCCAGTGAACACCTTTATGGTGGAAACAAACTAAAATAAAATTATCTCCAAGATTTTATTTTTTCTGTCTTCAGCAGCAGAAACCTAGTGGCCTTTCACTGAAGTTACAGGAGTCACTGATTAAAACTGAGAGTGGGGGAGCCTAGCTACCAGTCCGTAGTAGTAATTTAGATGGGAAATTTGTCTGGTAACTGTTCCACTGTTAAAAGGTCTCTGAGGTGGGGATCAAACCAACTCAGCACTGCAGATAACTGTCATGAGATAAAAAATAAGATGAATGAGTTTGTGTTTGTATAGCACTTGGACACAGAGTCCAATATAGATGTTAAATATTATTATTAAATACACGAGTGTTCTGTCATGAGGAATTTTTTTATTTTTATTTTTTTTTTTATTATTATTTTTTTTTTGCAAAAGCAACTGAATGGGTAAACTCAGAGACCTGGACAGGTCATGAAAAAAAGTCACATCAATCAAACTGTACCCTTTCTTAGACTACACCCTACTCTCCCATAGTAACGTCACTTGGGAAAGATTTATACCCACATGCAGTGGCCATAGCAACAGGACTGATTACAAATATAAGAGCTCAGTTGTGCCAGGTGATCCCTAGGTTTCCATGACAGCGGGGGACCTCTAACACCCAATTGTGGTCTTCCTGTCAGTGCCAGCTAGGGGCTTTAGCATGTGGCTGTCCAGTGAAGAGGGTCCTGTACAGCCAGAGAGTTAAGGATGATGCCAAACCCCATGGAATTCTGGATATTCACCTACACAGCAGAAAGAGTCTTCCTGAGACACTGATCTGGGTGATACATGTGTCCACCAAAACATTCAAGCCCTTTGGAACATGAGGACTTGCACAGTGACCAGCTGCGGGTCCCCATCCTTACTCTCCTCACCCACCTCAGTGGAATGAGCACTTTGCAGTCACACCCTACGGGATGAGGAACAGCATCAAGATCTAGCCCCTGTGAGATTCTCTGGACATGAGCAGCCTGCCTGCTTGCAGGGCAAGCTCCTACCCCTCCAGTAGCTGCTGTGCTCCGATCAGCAGCACGGGGCAGGTGCTGGAGCAGAGGGAGCAGATCCATGGCTGTAGTCAGCCAAGCTGTGCAGAGGCTGAATGCCTTTGGAGATGGATCCATGGGCAGCCTCTGTGCTTGCAGCGTGTCAAGCCAAGCACTTTGCTGGCTGAGCTGCTCTGTGTATAAACTTTCCCATGATGATCTGGGCAGCTTTTCTTATTCCCTCAAGCGCAAAGCTTGTAAATGGGACCAGTGCCACTAAAACAAATTTCTGTGGGCAGAAAGCAACAGATATGCTCAAAGTGACTTATTTACATTTACCAATGCGATTGTCTATTCTGACAGTTAAGAAGTCATTACAGAGTCTCTCCCAGAACAGTCAGTTTAGCCAATGTTTCAGACAAGTACAAGCAAAAGCAGGAGGATTACTGGTGGATGATCTGGGGTTCAATCACATATCCAAGGCACACGTCAGGATTCAGCCTTACTAAGGTTATTCTTGTGCATTGTGCTTTTATTGCATGTTTTCTTTCCCATCATGATTTTGTGCTATGGAAAGTTCTCACTGGAAGATTTGACACTCCATGCACATCTTCCCAAATGCAGAGAGATAAAAGGAAGGTTAAAAAGAAAGCAGTGGCATTGAAAATCATGGGTGTAGATGTTTAATACCAGGTAGACTTCTTTGTAACCCTTTGGTATACTATATTGCTGCAACACTGCAGAGAGGCATACTGCAAATGAGTACCAGGCTAATTGAGAACACAGGCCCCAAAATAGAGGTGTCTGGGAAGTGATGATTTTCCCACAGAAACATCAGGTTTTCATAAAAAAAAAAAAAAAAAAAAAAAAAAAAGAGATGTTTCAAGTATAACATAGAAAGGTTTTGAATTATTGCACTTAGAATTTATTCTTCTTTCTGACCAACACTGAAGATTTTTGTTGAAAAACATTTTTAACAAAAAACATTGCCTTCTTCAAGAAAACCATGGCTACTGACATAATAATTAATCTTTAAAATTTTACATTCAAACAATATTTTTTTTCTGCTTATCTCTCTCTTTTTTTTTTTTTTTTTCTATTATCTATCCTCTGCTTCTCACATGCAACACACTGACTGGTACTCAGGTGGTAACACTAAAGTGACTATTTAAGGTGGCTATTTTAAAAAAATCTTAGATGGTTCTAAGGGAAACCAACACTTAGTTCTTTCTTCTTAACTCAAGTCTTCTCCCACTGCTTTTTCTTTTTCTTCATATTTGCTAGTGCTTTTTTATTAGTAGTTTTTATTTCTCTTGATTGAAACTTTTTGTCTTTCCTTATTGTATTAATTCCTTTATTCCCTTTTTTTTTTTTTTTTTTCCATCCATCACTTTGGCACCTCTAATAGCTGTTGCTTCCTGATTCCATCTTTTTTTTTTTTTTTTTTTTTTTTTCTTCCCTCTGGCAGGTTTATTTTATTTTTGTTTCTTTTTTATTATTTTTTTTTTTTTTTTTTTTTTTTTTTTCTTTCTGCCACCATATTTGTGCTTTAATTACCTTGCCTTCTCCTTAGATATTGTGGTCTGCTGACAATCTTACAGAACATATTCCATAGGGCTTTAAAAAGGCTAACCAATTTGTCCTCATGATACTGCAAGTGCTCAATAAGTCTTATTATATCCATTTTGCATGTGAAAAAAATACAGGCAGAAATAATGACTAGTGTGACCAAATCCATGAAGTAACCTGTTGACAGAGCTTATGTCTGTTTCAGTCCATCCTCTAGTTAGTCTATTAAACCACTTTGCTCCCTTTGCTTTACTGCTGTGATACTCTCTTTTAAACCTTCCTGGAAGCACTTTGACACTGGGCTCCTGCAAGCTTTAACCCCAAATTACTCTTTGCCTTCCATCTGTTGGAACTTGCCCTAAGAGCTGTTCACCACCTCTAGATCACCAGCCAACAGCAGAGCATCTTGCCCAGAGACTGCTCAGTCAGAAATGCATCCTTTAGCATCTGAGGTCGCTACATGTGGTCATACAATGAGAAGTGCAGCAAAGTATTTGTGAAGATCAAGGAATCTTCTTTTCACCTTCTCTCTTTGAAGACATGGAAGAATACAGGTTTGAGTGCATGGGCCAGAGACGTGAATACAGTCTGGGGAACTGAAAGCAAACTGTCATTCCAGCAGAAAATTTCAGATATGGTAGGATGTTTTGGACTGTTATGAGAATAAGCAGTCTGCTCTTGAGAGGAGGAACAAGAATGGGTTAATAGACAGAGTTTTCATTTGAGCTGCTCAGGCTGAGTTTCACATTCACTAATCTGAGTATTTTTCATGTGAGTTTGAGTTTCAGAATGAAAGCTTGCATAATGACAAGAGGCCCTGTGCGAACAGAGAAGGACCTTGCCCCTGCTTCAGGCTGTGAAGGGTTAGTACTTGAAGACTGCAAATTACTTACATGTGCATGACGTGTGTAAGTTGAGGATTTTCTTTTTCTTTTTCTTTTAAATCTTAAAACCAAAGTATGTTTCTGGGTCCAGTCTGCTGGGCATGCAAGTATACCGTATCTAAGAAGTTTTTTCCTTTGGTGGCTGAAGATGAGAAAAATCTGATAAACTTGGAATGCATATCCAAGCAAAACTTCCTAACTTTGAGGGGCCACTGTGATTCTCTTTTGTGTTAGGGCCATATGTTAAAGATAGACCTTCTATTTCTAGGTCAAGCCCAGTTCTTACCACCACAAATGTGTTCAGCATAGTTTCAAGGAAAAGATATAGGCTAAGCACAGTTCAGATCAAACATAGCATGGGTTTTGTGCTTTCCCTCTTCCTTTTTGTGAGGTTCAGACATTTCCAGAGGAGAGGGATGGGACACAGATGTATTCCTATGCAATTGATTCCTTCTGCTGCATGGCACAAGCTTGGGCTCAATGCAGCCCTCGTGTAAGCCATGCTTGTGGAGGTGCTGGAAAGTGGAGATGAAAATCTACAGTGTGCTGTGTCTTCTTGAGGTGAGTATGGTGTTTATACCACAAATCAAACAACAAACCTCAGAAATAGAAACTTTACCATGGGTTACCTTGACACGTTGGCATCCACAAGGCTTTTATTCTATGCCACCCAGCCTTCTCAGGGCTGCAGTCTTGTTAGCTCTTGTAAGCTAAGCATGTTTGGGCCTGAGTGGATAACCAGCAGAGAGAAGCCAGTGCTGGAGGAAGCAGGGCTGGTGACTCAGTGGGTAGCATTCTTCCCCGAGTCAGTGTTAAACCGACTGTGGTGCTAAGGGGGGGCTATTCTACAAACGTTGCTGAATTTTGGACAAGACTGAGAAACCAAGCTCCTAACCACTTATGGATCCTGAAACATCTCAGGTCTTTTCTCAGCAGCAGTGGCATTTACCCAGTATCCTGATCACATTCCAGCATGAAAAAATGTATTTCATTCACCCGCAACTCACTCTACTACTTCAGTGAAACTTATCTTCTCTACTACAGCACAATGCATTCACAAAGATATGCTGTATTTCATGTCACCTGACTTTAATATTGACCAAAATGGTTTGCAGGCACATGATAAAACTCTTTTTTATATACCATTTTTCATGTATCTCAAGGGAAATCCTAGGTGTCCAGCCCATACACTCACAGTACTCCATCAAATGTTAATCAGACATTTGCATAGGTGTAAATGATATCACTTTCTACAAAGGCCAGCTTGTCTCAGGGCAAATAATATCAGGGAGTAGCTCTTGACTTCATCATGCCAAGACCTTTTGCCTCCTCAGTTCACAGTGACGTGCAAATATTACCTAGTGCTATGAAGGCAATAGCCTTCATCAAGAGGGTTCACATAGCTTCTCATGAAGCAGCACGCCTAGTCCAAGTAGGTCCAGGTACTCCTCTGTGTCCCATTGCCATTGCCATCTACTGCAAGAGTGATCTTCAGTTGTGACCAACTCTGAAACATTGTGCTTGAGCCCACTCTGTACCTGCTTTGCTCCCTTGTCGTGGCTAACATGCCTGAATATATGTCTCCCAGTCATGGCGAAAGAAACCTTGTAAACCAGCACTGAAACACACACACTGCCTGATTCTTACTTTGTTTGGTATGTGATGACAGCTCTTTATAGGTGTCTGAGAAAAACAAATAAATGAAGAAGCAGTTCCTGGTGTCTTCTGCCAGCTGTTGACAATAACCAGTAATTTGCTTTTCCTGAAACAGACCTGATGCCTCTTGTGGATGATGTGATGCGTAGGTGTTGTGTCAATCAGTAAAAATTAAAAGTTGCTGAAGGGCAGGAACAGCAGCTGTGAGACTTCTTACTGCGTTTTGTTCACAGGGAAATGGTATCAGACTCTGTTTAGTGGCTTGCGTGATTTAACGTCACATTTATCTCACACACTTTAGCAAGGGCTTTCACAAGCAGATTGATTTTAGACCCCAGCTTTTAAAGGTGTAAGATGAATGTTTCATTCATAAAAAAACAAACTTGTGAAACCTTGTTTAGCATCTAAGCAGGTGGCCTGATTTGTAAAGTCTACAACTCAATTTGCTCTGTGGTAACAATTTTATTTTTCAACCCAAGTCAGTCTTCCCAGTTAGGTTTTGCTTAGAAATCATATGACTTAATAATTTTATAGTTCATGAGCATACAGGACAAAAGATGAATGCACAAATGATTTCACTCCTCTTGTGGCAGGTAACCGTATTATGCAGTCCTCTTTACAACAACATCAATCTCATCTTACAGGTAGGTAGAGTTCTTACCCTAGTGGCTTGGCTCCATCACCTGTGCCAGCACCTCATTGCTTTGATGATGGTGCATTCTGTTTTACATGCTCTTATTATCATTTGCAGTTGGGCAAGTTCTCCACACACCATAGGGCTAGAAGCATACTACTGTAACAGGAAGGATCAGATGTTCAGGTAAAGCGTTTTCCCAACAGCATCAAGGAATGCTTGCTATCAGGGTTGTGTGGTTTTATGATGTACTGAAGCCCCAGCTGCATGGAAACCCTTTTCTGTATCAACATGATAATATTGTAAGAGTAGGTCTGTGTCCCTGAACTAGCTAGAACCCCCATCTTTTTCACATCAGCTCTTTCCCCCGAGCTACAAGAACCATGACACTTGCAGTGAAATGCTGGAAAATGGCAAGGCTGGAGCCAGAGGTGACCAGAAGTTTTGGAAGTCAAACCCAGTAATTCAGTACTTCTGTGTCTATTAACTCTGTGCCTATTAACCTGTGTTAACCCTTTGTTAACCCTGTTAACAAAGTAAATTATGTAGTTGGAGTGCTGTTGTCAAGCTTGGAATTCAGTAGCTTCCTCTGCAGCTGCTGGTAGGGTTATCTTCAGAAGAGAGAAGCAGCACATGATACAGTGGTAGGCCCCAGACTCCTCTACAGCAATGTCTATTAGCAAACATCTCCAGTGCTCAGCAAGCAGCGAGAGAGGAAAGCTGTGCTTCCCTCCTGCAGCAAACGTGTCAAATACATCAGAAAAAACATCATGTATGAAAGTAATGAAATAGCTATATATAAATATATATAAATATAATCTATCCTAAGATGTAACTGAGGGTTTCTCTTCTGTTTGAAATGACTTCACTATGAGGTCTGGTTAAAATGTTTCTGTTGAGATTACTCTTCAGGAGGAAGAGGAGTTTCAAGCAGAGTGGATTTAGTGAAAATCACCTTCATGCTTCAGAACATTTAGATGCTTCACTGAAATACACAAGTGTCTCTAACAAAATAATGCATTCCATGCAACTTTTGTTCTAACACAGCATGAGAAATTCTACCCTAAAGGTGATACACCAAGATGTCTAGGATTGCCAGGTTGCTTTCCCTTTACAATAACTTCTCTTAAACCTCCATGTTATCTGTAGTCTAATGGTGATCTACAACCAGTAGTGGAGAAAGGGCACGCAAGGCATTCAGAGTTATATCGTCATAATATGGCCAATCTACCTCCTTTTGTATTTCATTTATTGGGCGATGTAGTTGAGGTTTTGGCTTCCAGTCAAAACCAAGAATTTTCCCAAGAGAATAATTGGACGAGGAATCAAAGAAACCCCACCAAATGACCAAAACATCTCCCAAACACCATTTTCCACTATTCATATTTTAAGGAATTAAACACGGTTTTAGTGCAAGGAGTAACTGTACTCTAGCCCTAGGGTTATGAACTGGATAAGCTATTAGGAATTTTCCATTTCTAACTGATTGTGATCTCACATAATTGTAACTCTGCTCACTGTAACTCTGCTCACTTTAATGGAATTACTTCAGAATTACTCTGATGTGAAAGGAGAATAAGGTCCTGTGATTCTATAACAACTCACAGTAAGCTGTTCATATATGCCTCCAAGAGGAGGAGCTTTTAAGAAAATATAGTGGAATTTAGAACCCAGTTTTCATCAGTTCATTTAATCAGTTTACTTTGGTCGACTGATCGCTTCTGCTGCTTTGCATGTGATTGTCCTTTTAAGTGAGGTCAGGTTTATAGGGAAAAAAAAATCCTTTATAAAACCAGCTGATATTAATAGAAGAAAATGGACAAGTTATTGGGTACTCCATGACCTACAAATGTTCATGTAATCTTTTAAAACTCAATGTTTTACCTACAATTAAACATTTATTATTCCAAGTTATAGTTTCTAAGGAAAGGTGGATTGTAGTTTAAAGACCACAAGACAGATCTTAATTATTCCTGCTTCTGTCAAGAGAAAACTAATGCTTACCTGGCTGTCATGACAAGTCATTCTTTAAGGATTGTAGAAACACTCCAAGATCCTCACTTACAATATGATATATGGTTCTCATCCAGCTAAATAACTAAGCTTGTGCTTAGCTTTAAGCACTGTGAGTAGTCTCACTGAGAGGATGAGTGTGCTTATATGGTTCGGGACAGTGTGGGTCTTGTGCTCCTTCTTCTTCTATTACAGATCCCCTGAAAATCTCAAGAGGATCTGTTGATCTGCTCTTCCCTTGTGCTCCTTTTGCGTTACCCCAAAAGGAACTACTTTAACATGGTATTAACAGAGTTGTTAGGCTGAGAATGGCTCTTCAACAGTTCCTTGGCTGCACTGTAAGCATGGGGAGACACAGCACAAATGTTTGGAATGGCTGAAGGTCATTCTCACTAGCCCTTTCCTGCACAATATAGGTAGTGTGTATATGAATGTTAGGATGTGGGCCATACAGTCAGAAAATTGCAGAATAATTTAGGTCAGCAGAGACCTCTGAAGTCCTGGACTTCAGTAGGGATAACTTCAGTTCTAGAAAAACATATTGGTGTCTTCTCTAGTCAAGTTTTGTATATTACAATATTCATATGTAATATACCAGTAAGTGCCAGGCCAATTGTCTATAATGGAACACAATAGAGGATTGAGGTTTGGAATCAGGTGTGGTTCAGGGCTGGAATCATATTTCAAATGGACTTAAGCTTCAGGGATTTAGCACTGCTGCCTCGGCCATTTCACCTAAGGGTCTCTTAAAATTACTTTAAATGGAAGGGAACAATTTAACCAATTTATTTCAATAGGTCTGAATCCAGCATTTATCAATATCCCCAGAGGAAAAGAAGTACCTCCTGCAGTCTCTTGATTAACTGAGCAGAAAATGAGCCACCCTCCCCTTTCTGTTTAAACTGGATATGAATGAACCAGTTCAAACCACATAAGAATTGACTTCTTGACTCCTCTGCGTGTACATTAACCACTAAGTCATGGTTTTATTTTGTCTCTGAGAAAACCAATTTCCCCTGAATGGGAAATACTTCCACTGGGTTTCCTCATCCCAGAGCTTTCCTGTGCATAGCTATTTAAATGTCAGGAGGTCCCACAGTGAGGGCTGGGCAAGCACAAGCAGATGTAACAGCTTAGGTAGTCATACGGCTCCCTTACAGCTGCAGAGCAAAGGAGAGCAGGTTTAGGTGCGCAGGTTCCTTGCAAGCCTAGAGGCAGGTTTTTTGTTTGTTTGTTTGTTTGTTTTGTTTTGTTTTGCTTTGTTTTGTTTTGTTTGTTTGATTGTTGTTTTTTGGGGGTGTTGGGGGGAGGGAGGGGGGTTCATAAGGGCCACGACTTTCGACCAGGAGCTGCGTTAGCGTGGGCATCGCTGCCCTCTGCTGGGTGCCAACGCCCGCTGGGCGTCCCTCTCGGGGACTATTCCTCCTCCTCCTCCTCTTCCTTCTCCTCCTTCTCCTCCTCTTCTTCCTCTCCTCCCTGTTACGCGGCTTTGCCAAGCTTTGCGAGGGTCTCTGCGAGCCCCACACTGCCTTTGAGTGTCCCTATGCAAGGGCAGAACGGACCGGCACAGGGGGAATAGGGGTTCTTGTGGGGGAAAGCAGTTACCCCAGGCAGAGTGTGGAGGGTGAGCTCCAAGTGCTTCAGCAGTAACTACCTGAGGCCAGACTTTTACCCCAGTGCAACCCCCTGGGATGGCAATGCTGCTTTGCTGCTTTTTCACTGAACAGAGAAAGCATGCGTGTATTCGCTACAGAAGAAGAGCTGCACTGCAAATTTGTCTGTACTCTTATATTCGTACCTTAAAAGTCTGTTTCAAATGAACCCTGAATTCGTTCCTCCAAACACTTTCATTTGTTTGCTGTAAATACCTTAACCCAACATTCCTACTGATGCTCCTGCAGAAGTTGGAGTATGTCTGAAAAGAGCTGATGGATCTGTCTTGCATTTTGGAGACATGCAGGTTGGAACTACATACATCCTGCATCATCTCATCTGACAGGACAAATTGTACAGGGGGAATAGGGAAGTTAAGAAGAGCTGAAAGCTCTCACTGAAAGCAAATAATGTGGCAAACGCTTTGAGAGGGATTTGAAAATGAGTCTCCACAAAACATCTTCATGCCGTTTCAAGCAAAAATGTATGAAAGTCCCTCTATCATAAGGATGTTGCCTATGCAAGAAGGATGCAGCATTTAGGAACTACACAGGGTGAGAGAAGGTAATCCACCTCACCTTGGACAAGGACAACTGTATTGAGATGAATGTTCTCTGGTCCAACTTGTTTTATGTAAATTGTTGCTGTCTCCTTTGTGCAGTCAGATGCAGGATGCTCTGTGTCACTCACTCACTGTACTTGTATCAGAGCCTGCCAATTGTATGAGGGCCTGCCTGGACTGTGCTAGAGACCTGTGGGGAGATGGGAGAGAACATGTTCAACAAAAAGCAAGAAAGGAAAAGGGGGCAGAGACCTAGTCCCTGTAGGGTGTACAAGCTTTCCCACAGGCTACCTGAATCACAAGGGTTGCCAGCTGGCCAGCATTGGACTAAGGGCTTGACCCCCTGCCCTTCCATACTGAGGCATGCAGTCACTTCGCAGGTCATAAAATGAGCCATGGTGCCTGACATGTACTCACATATGGGAAGGGAGAACTGACCTCTGAGTGTTGCCTCAAGGAAATGGTGCAGACTGTTCATTTCTGAGGACCCCTCAAGTTTTGTCCTTCATTTTATAAAAGCCAGAATGCTGTGGAGCTCAAGTATGCTCTTTCTTTCTTGCCGCCTGTTCCAGTGAGAACATTTACTCATAAGACCAGCCCCTGTGCATTTTGGCTAGCTACAAAAATGTGTATAGCCTTATTTCTTTAATGAATTCCAACAAAAGTCTCACCCAACTGAGTGCTTTAAAAGAACATGAAACTCACGTAATTAAAGTACAATTTAAAAAACCTCGGTCTTTTAGATAAACCTGCCCAAACCTGCCCACATAACTAATGAACAAAGATGTAGGAGAGACAGAGCCTCGAAATGGCGTTTGTATTGGAAGTGATGTGAAAACTAAATTCAGTCTGACTAGGTAGACAGATGCACACAGGGAACTGAAAATTGTTGTACAAGGGGTCGTGCTTAGAACATACCAGAATCAGGTAAGGGGCAGAGAGGGTCTGCTCTTAAAATTGGTTGTGTCTGTATCTGTAAAGGAATGTGTGTGGATAAGCAGTGCTGCAACGTTGTGCTGGTGCCTCTTACAGTGCAGAATGGATATTCAAAAACAGCTTTGAGCTACTGAAACATCTTCTGCAAGTAATGACTAGATGATATGAGTAAGAAGATCAAACTTTCGGCAGATTATACAACTTCACAGTGATGGGTATGGACAGAGTACAGCAAGAACTGGAAGTATGATTAGTAGAAAAGAAGCTTGTCCTACATCTGGGAGAAAATACTCAGAAATCTAATTATTTAGTCGGAGAATGAAACTCGAAAAGCATTCAATCCTGAGGGACTCCAGGGAGAAAAATAGACATGAGTTTCTACTGTGATATAGCAGAAGGAAATAAATGTAATTTGGGGCTTTACATGAATGGGCAAGTGAGGATTTGAGGAGCAGGAGATGGGCAGTTCTGCGACAGGCACCAGAGTGCTGCTTATGGTAGGATTTGTGAGCAGACATGGGTTCCTTATTTAGCCAAAGACTCTTGTGTACTGTAAACTTGAACACATTAGACTTCAGGGGACCTGGACATATTGAGAAGTAGAGGAATTTGAAGACATTTAGATACATGTAGGTAACTGGAATACATCTAAAAATCAACCCTGGGAGATGGTTGCATGAGGAGTGAGGAATATTTCTTGAAGATTAAAAACCACAGGGACTCCAGCAGTGGCAAGAAGACAGAACAATCTGGAGTGCTACTGTTTAATGTCAGCTCAGGAGAAGGAAGAGAAAAAGTGATACACCAAGTTCTGATCTCAGTTTTCACTGTTTTTGCACCAGAATCACTTCTGAGAAGTACTGGGAAGGTGGTGCTCTACCCACGAGCCATGCGAGTCTCCCATAACTCAAGATATGGGAAGCAGCTCATGTTTCAGTGGCAGCCTTCACAAGAGTCTGAAGCACTACCCTGATATTAAAGCAAAGAATTCCCAATGCTACGGTGAGATACTTTGTCTGAATTCACCCAATGGGAAAAAAATGTATGGAAAGTTTAAGTTACTTGCTTTATTTTGCGCAAATCTGGGGCCCTGCCAGAACAGAAATAGCACTCAACTCCTTTGTTCTTAACAGCACTGAGCCAAAGGAACCTCTACTAGGATCTCCAAGGATTTCCTCCTACAGCAAAAGCTTTCAGTATCAGTTCAGTTCCAGCAAACTGGGGGAGCCTGGGAGGACTAACCAGAGGAATGCCATGCATTCATTACTCACATGCTTGCAAACAGCTTGGTTTGTGAAGGCTGAGATGCAGGAGGCAGCAGTGCCTGGCTAGGAAAATGCCTGAGCAGTTCAGGTGGCCAATTGGCAGGGATCCACACAGTGAGGGAAGGGTGACTCAACAACATCTGGGGGTACTCAGCAAAGCTCTGCTGTGCCTCCTGCCTTTCAGCCAGCTGGTCTGGCCGGTGGAGAGCAATGCCTCCCACCGAGGTCACCTCAAGGAAGCAGCATTTCTGAGGGAAGTGGAGGCAGTACTGCTGAATGCCTACCCTTCCCAAAGACGTGGCAGGAAACCTGAAACCCAGCTCACCAAACGATTTAATTTTGTGCTTAAGCCAAACCATATATAAAAACATATAAACATGCTTTACAGTTTTGGGCTCTGCCACACTGAAGGCATGGTGGCAGAAAGCTCTGAAATGTTTAATTAAGATGTTGCTTGATGAGTTAGTTACAGAAAGGAATTTTAGGACAAGTTTGCCTGGGATTACAATGAGCAAGCTTAACTGTCCAAGAGTTCCACACCTCTCTTAAATACTTTGTGCATCCTACAGCAGTAATTTAATCCTGCTTGGTGTCAGTTTTCTTAATTATGTAATGTGAAAAATTCTCATTCTACAGGTGTTGGTACTGGACATTGAAACAGCTCTATGAATAGAAGATGCCATAAAACAACATATCCTGTGGCTATTACTATTGAAAGTAATAGGTGTATATATATATCTTCTTAATGATGAAACGTGTAATTGTTTTAGTGGGTCAAAGCCTAACAAAAAGATAAACCAACTTGTTCTGCTGATGCATTTGAATTACTGCTAAAGAATAACTGCCTGAGTAAAGTCTGATTCACTCAGGTGCAGATTTCTAACAGCAGTGACCTAGCGGATTAAGTACCCTCGTAAATTTGGCCCTATATCTTTCCTCAATGCCTGGGACACCTGTGGGCAGATAGGTGTAGGTGGCTGAGTTAAGTCACATTGTTCTCATCTTAGGAGTGATGCAGAACGGGATTCTGAAAAATGGTAAATGTTATCTGAAATCAGTTTTTTTTTTTTTTTTTTTCTGTCAGGATTAATTTGAGTCCAGTGGGAGAGGCATTAGAATTGCGCTGGTGGTGTTAGTTGAATTTGGACACATAAGTGGCTTTTTAGAATCGGCAAACATTTTTGAATTCTTACTGCATGTGTCTTTCCCTTACTCCAGAATCTTGTCTAAGTGTCAGGAGAAAGTAAGGTCTCTGGAATGTTCATTGAAAGGAAACACTTCCAAAGTGATGCAGCTCTCCAAAATGCATTACCATTTTTTTTTTTTTTCACCTCAGTTAATATTGGAAAAAAATATTTCAGTATTTATGTAGTGTTACCACTATCATTTCAAGAAACCCTGAAGTTTAAAGGGGCAATTGCACCAAGTATGCTTTCAATCAAGTTAGTTTGATTCCTGGTAATTAGAAGGTCACATGCACATTCTGAAGACATTTTGACTCTTTTTCCCCAGTGATTTGATAATAAAATTTAGTGTGTCTACTTATTAAATGGACAACAGAGAATGAAGCAGTCATTCAAGATCTTTCTCAGCATCTGTGATGACAGGTCAGCTGTAAAGGGACAAAAATCACATGTATAAATAAGATAAATTGCCATAAATATTATTCTGTCAGTGATTACAATTAGGTGATGTGGCTACTGAATGTTAGAAGACAATTATTATTTCATTTGCACTATGTGGAGAGCCACGTCAGAACATGACCCTGCTGCATAAGACACTATACAAGGACAATACAAAATAATTCCTTCTCTGAAGGATCATCAGTCTGAAATGTCTTTTGTAGCTAATTACTTTCCACCATTTCCCTATTTCTCATGTCTTCTGTTTCTAAGCTATCTGTGCTATCTCCTGATAGTTTTCTGAAGCTTGAGGTTTTACTTCTTCCTCTCCATTTCTTTATTTCTTTTCCTTGTTTATTTTTTCTAGTAAGTAAATATATCGTTTGTTTATTTATTATTCAATCTGAACATGGTCATCTCCTTCCCTTGAAGGAATCCTGCTTTCCTTTATTCTTTTTCTGCTATTCTTCACCTTTGTTTCATTGAGGTCAGATTTTCAACAGACATGAATCAGCAGTTACCCTGCCAGCTTACCACTAGTGAGACTGGCCACTTGTTCTCTTTGATCTCAATGGCATTTTACTGTCTCCCACCTCCATCTTACAATAACTTGCAGTTGCATGACATTGTGCAGACCTTATCCAATGAAACATTACAGAGCTGGGATAAGGTAGATAAATATTATGCTTATAACACAGACAAGTAAACATAGGCAAAAATGTAATAAGGGTCAAGGTCATGGGAGTCAATGTACAAGTTTATATTAATCCAGAAATCCTTTGTTCTCAACTCTCTGATACATCAACTACATATCACACTAATGTACTACTGTTCTTTGAGCCCAATGCACTTCCTGCTTCCAATGGCTTCCTACCAGAGCAGCCAGAAAACAACAGGGGGAAAACTGCTTGAAGTTATTCTAATGTTATAGTAGCCATGTCTACCCTGGATGTCTCCTGTCTGCTCAGCAGCGTTAAACTTCAGTAGACTCACAAACTGCCCTCATTTCCAAAGACAGAGTAGTTTTGCTTCCTATTGCCATGTGGTTGAATGCAGTTCTGTGTCTACATAGAGTTATTCTTAACACTATAAATAGTCTTAAAGAACTAAGGAGGCCCACACTGACATACTCTGGAGGGTGTTTGAACAGCAAGAAGAAATCTAGAAGGAATCCTGTCAATCCACAGGATTGCTGCCAAATGTACGCGTGGGCTGTGGTTTAGTACAAACCACTCCCTGGGCTGCCATGGCCAGAGAGAAAATTTAGCAAACAATGCCATTGACTGCCTCCCCCCATCCCCAATGGATTCTTTTCCAAAAAGATAATTTGCTATTGAAGTAGGTAGCTTCACAAGCATGTGTTAAGATGTAGATTATAGAGCACAGAGATGAGTTTCTGGAGACTTCCAAGTGTTGCCCCATGGTAGGAAAGCTTTCCATGGGCAGAACCAAGGACATTTCCCTTTAAGGAGAGTGTTGTAATGATAGAGTTGAATCACTGCAGTGGATTCAGAAATCTTCTTCTCTTTGGAGCAAATTGCACAGGTACCTTTGTAAGTGAGAAGAGAAAGATGTATTAGAAAGATGTGATAAGAATCTGCTTTTGGGGAGGAAAGGATAAGTAAGCTAATAAACCTACAAAAGGCCACCAAAGACAGTGGTAGGATTTCATTGCTGACTTTAAGAAATGTAAAACTCAGCTGAATAAAGATGGGGGTGGATGTGAACAAGAATTTTTAGAGGGTAAAAGACCTGCTAAAAACTATTTTGAGTTGTGAAGAACAAGACTAAATGTGCTTAGAAACACAAGTTTGTGCAAAAAGTATCAATTTTCTGTATTCAGTTCTAATAGCTAATCAATTAAAATTAAACTTGGTAGGATGGTGAGGAAGGAGGAGAATTTCATCTCATGTAAAGAGTGTAGGTTAATATCCAGTTATTCTTCAGAAGAAGGTGAGGATTGTCATTGCCTGCTACACAGAAAATTTGAAAAAGCCTGATGTTCGTAGTGGTTCAATGGCACAGGACACAGCTCTAGGGTATGAGGGTGAGAGTTGTGATCCTAGTTTGGGAGAGCTGGGGTGCTGCTCCAGTCTGCTTCCTCCCTGGAGAGCAGACAGGCTAAAGCTTCAGGTTTTGACTAGAGGCCTAATTTGATCCCCAAATATGCTTCAACGCACAACACAGTGTAAGTGGTCTGGGAATTCGGCCACAATTTTATGGCTGGAGGTGTTGAATTAAAAGGGAGTAAATGCAGCTGATGTGTCTGGTGGAGTCTGCCAGAGACATGGTATGAAGGTGGTGACTGAGAAATTACCCTAGGAGAAGAATAAGGAAGAAAATAAAGAGAAATGGTAGTGGGTATCAGATATACACAAGCCCCTAGGACAGGAGGAGGAATGTTTAGATGGCTGTATTCAATTTCAAGCACAAGCTAATACAATCAGGAACATTAGAGATACCTCCATGCCTAACGGGAAAACAGCACAGCCAAACATGTCATCACCACAGCTCCTGAATTACCGGAGAGATAATTCATGATCTCAGAAACAGAGACCTAATCAGTGGAGAAGCCTCCATAGACAAGCTTTTCCTGACAGCGCTACCATCAATCTACCATTGACCATGGTACACCTAGATTCAACCTGTAGTTACAGTGAGCAATGGGCCTGAAGTATTATAACATGAAATGCCAATGTCTGGGAAAATAAAACACATTAGGTTGGAGTCAGGTTTAGCCATAAAGCAGGAGCAAGAGATGAGATGAGCCCAGTTCTACTGCTCTAAAGTTGGTTTGTGATGAGAATTAAGGCCCTGTGTTTTTATTGATGGATTAATGCTCCCCTCCCTGCCTTTCTACCTTCTCTCCTACTCTAGCACAGAGATCCTGGAAGCTCCAGGCATCCATGTGGGGTGGAAATAGGGCATCTAACACACATGGGTGTACACAGGGTACTGCATACAGGGGTCAGATGAACATCCTTTCCACGTCTTTTTTTTTTTTTTTTTTTTTTTTTTTTTTTTTTTGTAAATTACTGACTTATTTAAGAAAGTGCATCTGTCATTCAGCACAAAGTAATTTCTGGGGCAACATTTGTTAGCCATGGACACAAAACTGAGCCCTTCATCCTTAGGGCAGTAAGATGAAACTTGGTTTCTACAGCTGAGAGGTTCTAGTGTCACCTCTCCAGCTGCCATGGGCCTGGGGGGCATCCAGGCCAGCTTATTTCTCTCCTGTATCCCTTATCTGAGAGGGTTCACTATGATATGATTGCTAGTGGGTAGTGGTGGAATAAAGTGGAGTGTTGTTTTTGTTCCAGGTCACTCAAGAAACTTTATAATTGGAAGTTCTCACATTCTATTTATTATATTATTTCTAGTAGCATGTTTTTTATATATCACATCCTATTCAATAGATCACATCTCATTTTATAGATCATATCACATTTATTTATGTACATAGCTAGACAGTATTCTCAAATGAATATCTCCCTAAAGTCCAGATGTATTTCTCAGTCAGTTTTCCAGTGATGATAAGAAAGCCCAGCCCCTTCCCACAGAGAGAAATGTTTCACTTCAGTTTGGCTGTGCCCATAACACATTGCTCTACCTGCCTCGTGCATTTAGTTGCTTGTAACCCAGGATGAGTAACTAGAGCAGTAGGTTAGAAGTTGGTACTGACATCTGGGCTTAGCTTCTTGCTCCATAACTCACTCCTTGAGGTCAAATCAATTCTTTGTTCCTTTTTCTGCCTGGCTGCAATGGGACTAACTTGTTCAATGAACTCCAGAGGTCATGGTCCTTCCTGTATTTTTCTGAGCTCTTTCTGCTGATCCAAATTATTGTTGCAGTTTAGACCTCCCAGGTGAGATATTGCAATTTCCAGCCAAAACAAACAAAAATAAGGAAAAAGAAAAGAAAATAAAGATGTATAACTCTTACCTTTAAATAATATCAGGGCAAGCATCTGCTTTGAAAACAATGACAGTGTTTAACTAAGAATGAACACATGGAAATCTGAGTGTTTTTTTTTTCTAATTACTGTCAAAACATGTGTTAAACAAGGTTTTCCTCACCAATATTTTCTCTTTGACTAGACAATTAGTAAAGGATAATATCCATGCAATAAAACCCACTCATCACAGTTGTGCATTGTGTGAAAGATTTGCAGCTGGAAGATTATTTTTATTTTTTTCTCCACTCAGCAGACTAAACATTTTTGATCAGATTTTTTTTTTTTTTTTTTTTTCCCCAAATTAAAAATATTGGGAGTTGTTTTTCTATAAACCTAAAAAATGTGCCACCCAAAACTGTTCATGGTATCCTACAGAATGAATGGGTCAGGTGTAACCTTTTTTATTACTGTTTTGCTTCTGAAACTGACTTAATAAAAAAAGCAGTCGAAGTTCTGGGAAATTTTAGTGAAGCTTAGGGAAAAAGTAAAGCTCTTGGCTCACACTGTTATTAGTGACAATAATCAATACCCAGACAAGCATGGCTTCAAAAAGTGTGTCAAGAACCCACTTTATGTTTTAAACAGATCATGAAAGATGTTCAAATTCTTCATCTGGAAAAAAAAAAAAAAAAAAAAAAAAAAAAAAAGAAAAAAAAGAAAAAAAAAGAGAAAGAGAGAGAGAAAGAGAGAGAGAGAGAGAGGAGAGAGAGAGGGAGAGGGAGATTTCCTTCTACCATGCAGCGAGAGATAACTTCACGCTTTCCTTTGGTATGTTGCATGGCCAATTGTAAAGCCATGTCATGAGAACAGATGGAGGCAAAGGATCTCAGCTTTCACTGGGAATGGGTTAAAGATCTGATGCCTCGGATGGTGGGTGAGACAGGGCCCAGCAGTGGGAGCTTTCTGTCCCCTGACAGTGAGATGCCTCCAAAGCCTGCTGGGGTGGCAGCGATTCTTACAGGAGTACCTCTGCAGGTCCTCAGCAAACCGGTACCAGCTAAGACTCAGACTTGTATAGGCTCTTTGCATTTAAGAGCATGTCTAATCCAATCACCAGCAGATTGGAAGCTATCTGTATACCTCCCATATAGCATATTCTTGTAGGCTTGAAAGCAATCTTATCTTCATCAGCCTTCACACTTGTCTTCCTATCAGTCTGTGCAAGCAGTGGCACTCCCGCTTGGGCACACAGAGCTAATCCCATTTACTCTGCCCATCAATTTAACAGCTTTGTGAATTTAACCAATTCACATTGGTTAGATGGATGCAACTGAAACATTAGCAGCATCACTTGACCAGCAAGAGAGGGGGAGAGCAATGTGGTGAGCAGTGTGAGGCAGCCTTCCTATGTTGGCAAAAGCAGAAAAAAGTCATTCAAAATGCTGAAGGCTTAGGCTAATCTCACCCTCACACGCAGAGCACAGCAGACTGCACATGTGCAACCCATTACCCATGTGTGCCCACACAAGCAGATTTTCACTTTCTCACTCCACAGTCCCTGTTTCTGCTAGTTAGCCATTTCTCCCTGTTTGTAGCCTTCAGTTTTCATTCACCCTCATCTTTGCCTTCTGTGGGCCCACCAGCATGCCTGTATGTGGTGGGGCCAATGCTGCTTAATCCTGCTCGCTGTATTATCACTGGTACTGGTATGAGTGACACAGTCAAGTGGGATTTAGCCCCTGCCTGTGTCAGCACATGATCTCACACATGCCGCTTCCCTTCTCTTAGATAAACTCGAAGGACTGAAGCAAGAACAAATGCAGAGGATGTCATACACCCCTTAAGGAAAGCACTGACCTTATGTGCCTCCTGCTTGAATGCAAAGCTACCTGCCAGTTGCAGAGTGCAATGTGACCCAAGGAGGCTTTACATTAAACTCTGTTCTCAGCTATCTTTTTGCAAATTCTCAAATGGACCTTTCCCCCTTTCTTTAGTTTATCAGTTCACAGCATCCTTTAGCATCCCTCATGGTAGCTGTAGCTCTTCAGCTCTGTCTGTAGATTAGAATAGTCCTGAGAAGGCAAGCCCTTTTACAAGGAGTCAAGAGGACAATCAGGAAGCTGTGAGCTCCCAGCCTCTTGCCAGCACTCCAAATGATCCTGTGCTTCAGGAAGAACCAGCATCTGCCTCCGAAAAAAAACATCGGAGACTTCAAACAGTCTTTGTTCACCCCTTCTCCAGCACTTGTCCTTTCACTATTCACTTCCTATTATGGAACAGACCCTGGCTTATGGTTTAATTCACCTGCACGAGTCACGCCTGAGTTCCTCTCTTTACCTGCTGGAGGTTAAATAGGATTGGAAAGGCTGTTATCTTTCAGGATATTGCAGTCTTTGACATGCAGAGGGCATATATCTCTCCAACATTTCCAGCATATTTTTGTCTTTTAACCTGTTTTCTTTGTTGTCCGGTTCTCATACTCTTACAATTTATATATAGTATACATATATATCTATATTTTATGTATATTGCATTAGATAGGTAGATAGATAGATAGATAGATAGATAGACAGACAGATTTCCTGCTTGTTCCAGTGAAGAGCTTGTGCTGACACAAAATAAATGAGATTTCAAGTGCCACAAACTTGGAGATTGGCTTTGATGATCCAGAACCAGCCTTTGCCACTAAAATAGGAAGACAGGATAGTATTATTCTGAACTTAGACTTAAGGCTGAAATGGAGGAATAAAAAAAAAAAAAAAAATTTGCAGTGGATGTCTCCTCTCCCCATTCTACTCCTCAAGGCCTCTCTGAAGTGATCACAGTATTTTTATCTATTAGAAAGCACCAGTTTCACCAGGCTGAGATCATTTGGGGTGAAAACCATGTGGTGACTTCACAATTCAAGAAGGGTATTGAAGACTTCCACCTATTATGGAATAAGTAAGATGAAGTGAAAACCCTTCATTCATCCCATTAACAGTGGGGGGGTAATGAATGGCAGAGGACAGCACTCAGACCTTGCACTTCCCAGCTGCTGGCATGCAGCTAGCCTGACACGCCCTGAGGAATCCAGATAGAATTCTTGAATCATGAGAATCACTTTTCCCCTAACAACCCTGCTTCCCCTTCTCCTCTGGGGGCCTGGACATGCAAGCAAGATCCAAGACACTATGAAATCATTGGCATCCCTTCTGTTGACTTCATGGGGCTTTGGATCAAGTCCTGAGTTTTCAAAGGCAACAGACTTTTAAAACTGGAGGATGAGAAGGCCAGCTGAAAGTTTGCTTGTGCTGTTAAGGACTGTATCTTCATTTCTCCATGGTGTTTATCAGCAGTCTGTATCATCATTGGTGGAGAAAAAGATAAAATCTTTTTGCAATAAACCAATATATATCCCAGTACCCAGTTTGTTTGTTTGTTTGATTGTTTTGTATGTTTTTCATTTGTTGGCCTTAATTCTTCATACTGTTCACTATGTTGGTACAGTAAGAGCAAGTGTCCTCATGTCCTAAAAGGCTGTGGATGTACATGGTAGACAACAGTGGAAAAATCGGGCAGCGTAGCTTCAGCTAATTGCATGAGTGCTGGTGATATTCAGCCATTGGGGGTAATTTACTGGAAAAGGAATGAGAAGATCTGCACATCAGAGGACATCAGTGTGAAGATAAATTCTAAATTGAGAAAGCAGAAGATCCAAACTGAAGGAAGAGTGAGCTGTTTAGAGTGGCTGGGTGAGAGAAGACAAACAGGAATATATGGAAAGGGGCAGCTGGATTCAGGATACAGGGTATTAGAGTTAAGGTCATAGCAAGGATGCTGAGGTGGAATGGGTTTTAGCTGGGAAGCCATTTGAAGTAGTGGTCCTCTTCTTCTTCCCCTTGACCCTGGCTATTTGCTATCAATGCCCTGTGTCATACCTCTGCAAGATCTCAATGGTCAGCTGAACAGGCGAACCAACCTGGCTGAAAACAAATAATTTTCTGCCCTTCAGGTTTAGCTGTCAATGGATCAGGCCCCAGACCTGACTCTCACATATCTCTGCAAGCAATGATGCTTGCACAGGGGAGGGGATGGCATCATCCACGGGGCAAGGTTATCCACATTCTGACGTTTCACACACTCCCTGTCTTGAAAGTGTAAGGCTAAAACAGCTAACAGATTAGTGAGAGTGACCACCCCAGTGTTTATTCTTAAAGAGATTGTGTGCAGAATTGAAAAACACTTTAAATGTTGAGCAGGCCCAGGCAGAAATGAACAGTCATGTAACAACCACAAGCTATTGCTCTTCATGGGCTGTACAAGTCATTACACGGCCAGTGAGAAAACCACACAACAGCTGGCCTTGCTGGGCAAAACCTGGTCAGAAGGAGCTGTAAGAGGCAGTCCTCAGGACCCTGCCTCACAACTTCTGCTCTGAGCTTCTGCAGCCTCCGTCCTCCAGCAGCTTCGCTTCCCCAGTAGGGAGCAGCACCAGCGCAAAACGCTCGTATTTCTGACTGGATATAATTAAATTGTTAAAAAAAAAAAAAAAAAAAAAAAAAAAAAAAAAAAAAGCGCTATGGTTAGACCAGCTTTAGATGGAAGCAGTGATATGAGCAATATCCCGGGAGGCAAGATTAGCAAGACAGATAGACAGAAGACAGATAAGAGGCGAGACAGAGATTTCATCCAAAAAGGGGGAGTTCCTCTGGATATACTTTCCAAACAGAGGTTATGTGGCTTTACTGAATGGAAACCACAGAAGGTGAGACAAATCCTTACCTGGAGTAAAAAGGGAAAGCCCTCCTGCCAATGGGCTAAGGATTTATCCCAGGTGAGATATGATCCGGTGTGCTGATTGCAACAGTCAGCCTTTCCAGGTGTCTTCTGCACATTGCTGCTTCTGAGTCTGTGGCCAACTCCTAAGGAGGGAGAGGTCAAGGAGCCATGCACCTTTGGGGCCACACCATGATTTAATAGCAAGTTCAGCCCCAAAAAATCTTCTCTAAGATTCAGTCCCTCTTGCCCTGGTCAGCTGCCTTTTGTTAAAAAGGCTGGGTCTCACTCAGAGAGGCATGGTGATGCTGTTGAATTGCTCTCCCTTATTCTCAGGATGCTGTTTTTCTCAAGAGCTTTGACATGAAAAGGTAAGGGCCAAATGTCCCACACCCTGCCTTCCACCTGTCAGCTGCTGTGTGCTGTGGTTTAGTGCCTTGCTGGGCTTCAAGCAGCATTAATCTCCTCTTTACTCCCACTTCCTTCCCTCCTGGGGTTTGGATATCAGCTGTGAGCTTAACTGGAGCTATATCACACACAACACTGGGCTCCCCTTCCCTGAAAATAGAAACCAAAGCGACCCAGGCCAGCCGCAGTAGAAGAGAGGTGATCTGCAAGTCCCTGATGGCTGTGGTGTTTCTGCCTGACACTGTGCGCCAGCACAAGCAAGCAAATTCCAAGAAGATGCAGTCATCAGCAGCTCTGTGAAGACAGGAAAGTGGTTACAAATGCTCTCTGCCTCAAAGAGAGAGAAGAAACCACAGTCTGGCTGTAGCCTCACATCATGCTTTCTGATAATCTGCTGTTTAGAAATATTTGCTGAGGCACTATGGTACTCGTGGCTATGTAGATGTGAAAACAAACATGCCAATTGGTGCAAAGGGACTGGTTTATCTTTGGCCAGCTAAAATGCAGCCTGCCTTTCAGCACACACACAATAGCACTTATGTACAAAGGAGAACAGAAGAAGATGTTTCTTCCTCAGAGCTGTCTACAGGTTGTGATCACTAGGGCACACAGTGTAACTATCACCTCCAGTCAATGCAGGACCACTTTGACCCAGCGTGGGCTCTAGGGTTTCGTATAGTGATTCCAATACAGCATATTCTCAAGCTTAGGAGAAAAAAGAGGGTTTATAATCTTTGGAAAAGAGGGCGGGCCACTCAGGGGGACTACAAGGATGTTGCGAGGTGGTGCAGGGACAAAATTAGAAAGGCCAAAGTTCATCTGGAGCTCAATCTGGCTACTGCTGTTAAAGACAACAAAAAATGTTTTTATAAATACATGAATATAAATTTTATAAATACATAAATACATGAATACAAAAAGGAGGACTAAGGAGAATCTCCACCCTTTACTGGATGTGGGGGGAAACTTAGTTACCAGAGATGAAGAAAAAGCCGAGGTGCTTAATGCCTTCTTTGCCTCAGTCTTTAGCAGCAAAACCAGTTGTTCTCTGGACACCCAGTACCCTGAGCTGGTTGAAGGGGATGAGGAGCAGAATGTGGCCCTCACAATCCACGAGGAAATGGTTGGCGACCTGCTACAGCATTTGGATGTACACAAGTCGATGGGGCCGGATGGGATCCACCCGAGGGTACTGAGAGAACTGGCGGAAGACAAATTGACCTTCCTGGTCAATTTGTACAGTCCTTCATGAACTGTTTCATCAGCTGAAGTTCCCATCACATCTCTGGACCTCCCTGGTGTGCCCTTGTTTCGAGAACTGTAGGGGAGGGCATGCATCTATGCTTTTCTCCGACTACTCCATTGCTGCGAAGCCATCTGGTTCCTTTCCTGCCCCAGAATGAAAAGGCCACAACAAAATGCAGAACCTGGCCTCCATTATCAATATCTGAGATTCCATATTTTCATTATCAAAAGGTTTTACTGAAGTCTGGAATCTGCCACAGTGGGTGTCCTTTCAAAATCTGCCAAGTTTGCTTTAGAAAAAACAGATAACATTACCTTGGTATTTGTGGTATTCCTTAAGCTGCTCTTCCCACTTCAGTGGAAGACTGCTGAGGATGTTTAGGGAAAGGCTAAGATAAACATGCTTTAATATCAAAATAAATAATAGAGTCAAATGTGCAGCTTGTATTATTCACGTTCATACTGGATTCCAGTTTGGGTTTAAAGATAGCTGCCTCAGAGCTTTTAGCCTGCAACTCTGAAGTCCAGGAGGATCAAGGGAGCTCTGTCACAAATAATGGCTGGTCTTGCCTGTGGGGCACACATGGTGTTGAGCACAGTACTCTAAAATTATGGCTGTCTTTGGCTGAAGCCTGTGTTGGTAAGAGCTGTTCCACTTCCCACCATCCCTTGTGTTGGTCTCCAACTGTCCTGGAACCATTGCATCTCCTCTGAGAGATGTGCACAATGGGATTGCCATTGTTTTTGTTGTTGGCCTGGAAATGGTCAGAGTGGCTACATCTGGAGTGCAGTCAGCCATGACTACACAAAGGGTGGCTCCTGGCTGGGGCTGCTCTGCACAGCTGGAGGAGGTGGTTCTGATGATTTTCTCCCACATGAGAACTCTCATTCCGGAAGACAGACATTAACTTTCTTGATCAAGTCCATACGTAGAGTCTTGGACTGCCTTTCTATTCAGGCATAGTTCCTGTAAGGGCAAGTCATGCAGACACTCACAGGGAAATGAATACTTCACTGGATTTGAAGTAGAACTGAGGACATACATGTATTCATGTGCATATATAGATAAAGAAGTTTCCCAATGTAAAGTCTCTCTTCTGAGATGGCACCACGTTGCCAGCACTCAGCAAATAATAAATAATAGTAACTGTACAAGAATTCTTCCACAGAATAACTCATCAGCCACAAAAATTACCATAACTACTTACCAGCCTCTGGTCTGGCAGAGCAAAAACTAGAAGCTTAACATGCTGCATAAGGGGAAAAAAGAAATTCTCCAGGACAGACCTTTAGGGATCAGAAGAGATCATGGTTTTTGTGCTCTGAACTGTGTGCAATGCAAAGAACGAAGATCAGAGTCAACCAATTGATTACGCAAGCCTAAAGTTTGAAAAGATCAGATACAGAATCCTTGATGCAGTGTCTCTCATTCGATATTGTTCTCACTCCCATGTATTTGTTGCATCGGGGATGATGAGTTCAATATAGCATCCCAGCATAAACCACATGGAATTTAACAATCTTAGAGAACAAGACTAAGACAAATGATTGCTAATTTAATCCTAAATTTGATGGAGTGTGTCACTGTTTCATAGCTAAGTGAGCAGACAAAACACACAAAGCTATTGGTCCTGTAGGGCATATAACATAAACTATTCTATGGCCTAATCCTGCAACTCTCATGGGATGCAATCTGATGCCTCAAGCATCCTGTTCATACTGAAAGGCACTCTAAGAAGTACCTGAAGGGAGATGCTCATCCTTACAATCTGGAGCAAAACAAAGAAGAAACTGCAGAGTTCTGGAAGCATCAGTGTAAAGCACAGCCATACAAAACTGTGTCCAGAGGGGGATGACGAAGATGATGAAGGGCCTGGAGAGGAAAACATATGAGGAGCAGCTGAGGTCACTGGGCCTGTTCAGCCTGGAGGAGGCTGAGGGGAGACCTTACTGCAGTCTACAACTTCCTCGCAAGGGGGAGTGGAGAGGCAGGTGACCTCCATAAATACCAATGATAGGCCCCGGGGGAACGGGATGAAGCTGAGGCAGGGGAAGTTAGGAGGTTCTTCACTGAGAGGGTGGTTGCGCACTGGAACAGGCTCCACAGTGAAGTAGTCACTGCACCAAGCCTGTATGAATTTAAGAAACGTTTGGACTGTGCATTTAATCACATGGTCTAAAATTTTGGGTAGACCTGTGTGGTGCGAGGAGTTGGACTTGATCCTTATGGGTCCCTTCCAACTCGGGATATTCTATGATTCTGTGATTCTATGAAAACAAGTTCTCATTTGATCTGTTTTAAAGAAAACATTATCTAAGAAACATCTCAATGCATAAGGCACTAAGTTGATAGCTTACCATCAAGCAGTGCCTGATGGACTGAGGTGTTGGCCTTGCAGGCATTATCTTTTAGATGTTCTATTTTCTCTGTTGCCATATTTAAATGTTTGGGTTTAGTTTCAGTGTGACTGCTATCCTACTGCAATATTACCTGTGGTCCTAAAGAAAAAGCAGGAGGCAGCAGTGCTCCCTGTTGTGCCTCAGCTCCACAGGACAAAATACTGGCCAGTTTCTACTTTTGCTTACACAGAAGTAAGTCCACTGGCCTCAATGGAATAACACTGACAGCTCCAAATCAAGCCTGCTGATCATGCTGAGTATATCTTCAGAGAACAACATTGCTGCTGTTTTCAGCATTAAAGTATTGAGCAAAGATGACATATATTTTTGTTTTCTTTTGTTATGGGGTATCTTTGAAATCTACCTTGTAGAAGACTTAATATGAAAAAGCCTTCTGTATCTTAGGGAATACCACATAAATGTGGCTGATAAGAAATGGCTTTAAAAATCCTTTTGTTCTTTCCTTGTGATTGCTAGGGAAATCCTGGAATCTCACACAGTACCACTGAACATGGATACTTATGCTCCCCTTAGTGGCATGAAACTTAATTGGTGTTCCTGAAGACAAAGCATAGACTTCTGTGCTACAGTCCTAGGTACTGGGGGTATGAGCCTTTTCTCTGGTGAGGGTGATAAGCAGGATTCTGAAATGACAGAACTGGAAAGATTTTACCTCTAACTAAATCCAAGACAGCTACCTACAAAACCAATCTTACTAAAATAGCACAGCTAAATGTCTGAAAGTGAGGAAGTGACAGATTCTGACTGTCCAAACAGCCTTAATTCTACTTGCTTGGGTGTATAAAATAGGAGACAATGTTTGGCAATATGATCTCCCTTACCCCAGGACCTCAACCTCTCAGGCACACAGCTTGAGACAAGGAAGGAGAACACGAGATTTTCCCCAAAAGTATCCAAACTTGAGTTCACTATATTTTGTGGGATTGCTTTGGCAAGTAGTGGAAATGGGGATCAAGGGAGGGCAGGTAAGTTCACCTATTCCTAAATGAGGCAGAGTCTATCCCTTTCTGCCTAGCAGATGAGTTAGCTCCCTTTATATTTTGTTACATCACAGTGCTACAGATAATCACAATGTAAACGGTGTTCTTTTAGCACAGTTTTTTATGTTTTCCGTAGGATGTAGAATCTCCTTGTGAAAACAGACTGCCATACCAGGCACTGAAGAACACACATGCTAAGAGAGAGTGCCTCCTCAGGTTTTAAGACTAAATAAAACCAGACCGAAAGTGAGGGGAAGCTGTAGCCTGGGTGAGCAACTTGATGGAGTTCCCACAGCAAGATGGAACCAAGTCCAAACACCTTGTACGCTGCTTGTAGCAATCATTGTGGGTCAGATTTCCAAGCCCCTTTGTACTGATTATGAGGCTATGATTTTCATGCTTGTTGCTAAAATACAGAATCTGGTTTGTAAGATATATGAAAATTACGGCTTTGTTAATAATACGATACAATTTTATTTGCTGGCCATCTGGTCTCTTTCGTATATCCAGGAATACCAGTACAGATCCCTGATAACCTAACAAGAATTACATTTGCTTATTTTGCCTCACTTCTGAAGTCCTGGAAGTCTTTATCCTTAATCATAATTATTTTCCTAGCCTTGATCCTGTTCCCAGCCCTGACCTTATCCTAGTTTAAAAACAAATATATGGCCAGTTTCTTTCTTTCTTTTTCTTTTTCTTTCTTTCTTTCTTTCTTTCTTTCTTTCTTTCTTTCTTTCTTTCCTTTTCTATGTCTCTGACTCTGTCTCTCTGTTTCTCTGTCTCTCTCTTCTTTCTCTTTCTCTCTTTCTCCCTTTCTCTCTTCCTTTCTTCCTTCCTTCCTTTCTTAATACAGTTTGATAATCTCAGATTTGGAACACAGTACTTCCAATTACCACAAACTGCTGTGATTATGTATTTGCTTTGTATATTTTTATGTTAAATCTATACAGCCATTTCAATTTAAGAGCAAAGAGAGGAGGCTGTCTTCCATTTACAGAGCGAAAGTGTTAAAAGCACAGGTAGCCTGATATATTTATACGTAGCATTCAGAAGTAGGGTAATTAAAGTTGAGAGAATTATAAGACATTAATATGCTTGTTGTAGTTATTGTTTATTGTAATGGCTGTATTGCAAGTTCATGGTTGGTGGTACAATGCCTTTTGTAATTACTCTACAGTTATAGCTGTGGTCAGTGTTACACAGGACCTTGACAAGTTCAGGGTGAAGGGAATGAAAAGAAACAATGGAGTAAACAAGTTTCCTGTTGTCTGTCTCAGGAGCTGTCTATAGTCAGAGAGCCTTTCCTGAGGATAGGTGGAGGACAGAAACTTTTAGAAGCAGCTAATTAACCTTTGGAGCTGGCGTCACATTTGGCTTGGGCTTTTAGGAGCCTACATCCCCCAGTCTTCATGTGGACTGAGTCTGTTCAGAAGTGAAGACAAAAGCACTTTTGCTCCTGACTTCAAAAGAGAGAAAACCTGGCCCTATCTGCAATCAGATCAAAGATGCTGATGGAGCAAAGGCTGAGAAGGTCTCAGAAGCAGAGAAACCCCAGGTTTGTGGTGACACCTGTTGGTTGGCACTCCTCAGCATGACTCATGAAGTGACTGGATGGGCCAAAATTTAGCTGCATGTAGGTTTCACTACTTAGCACATGGGTGTTAGGATTTGAAGCTGGAGCAAACACAATGCTGTTATCCACACTACATATGAATGTACAGAAAAATTCTGTTTAATGTGTCTGGTGCAAAAGCTCACCCCAGCTCATATCACAGTTTGCTATGGTAGGGTCAAGGAGTCCTGAGTGCAGCAAACTTAGAAAGGACTGTAGAAAATTTATCTGTGAGTATTTGTGCTAAAGACTATTTTGAGCACTTCTGTGTTGTTGGAGTTGCTTTTACCTACAAAGCTGGAATAGGGCAAATGTTCACTGAGGTGCTGAGAAGAACCACGAGGTCTATGGCTGAAAGGAGCAGTGCAAGCAGAGGGCCCTACTAAGGCTTTCCCTAGAGCATGGAGACTGTGTTCTCCTTACTTTGCCTGTGTAGCTCTGCCCCGGTGTAAACTGTGCCTCTAAGGAGGTAAAAACTGACCTAGCAGCTGGACTCTGTGAAGTCTGGATAATGATGCTGACTGGTATATAACTTGGGGAGAAGAGCACTGGCAGAGTGCTCCTTGGCAAAGCACACCAGTGGAGTGGAGTAGCAACCTGTTTCATCAGCAGACTGCAGTATGCAACAAGGAGGGGAAGATGCCACATATCTGCATCCCTGACCACAGACAGCTGCAACAGGAGGGCTGGCATAATAGAGCAAGTAGTGCTGGTGGCATAGGACTAGGGATGTCACTTAACCTAGTGCTGGCTCATTCAGCTCTTTGCAAGTGGCTGTCAGCTGCTTTTCCTGTCAGCTAGTTTAGTTTAATTCTTTTGCTTTTTATTTGCAAGTGAGAAGGACATCAGGACATGGCTAGGGGATGTGGTGGTTGATACATTGTTATTCTCAAGGTTGTGATGGGGAAAAAAGGAGTACAAAGGTGACTCATTTGCCATTTGCTCTATTGTATTTACCTTGTTTCAGTCACAAACTTCATGATTCTGCTGGCTGCTTGGGAACTAGGAAGAAATCCTCTTTACAATTGCTGTGGTTTATCACCTGCAGTGTACAGTTTAATTTTACTTTTGAAGCATTGGAGTTGCCCTGGCTGGAAAAAGGAGGCTGGACAAGCATGCTTATGCTTGTAGTGGTATTGGAAAATTTCTCAAGTACCTGTAGGCAGGTGTGGCTCACATACTTGGGTTAAACCAATCACCAGATCTAGGGTCAGGAAGGAATTTCGCCCTAGGTCACATTGGCAGGAGCTATTGTGTTGTTTTTATTTTCCTAGCTTTGCACTGTGGGTTGTGGTTGGCTTCCTAAATTATCTACTGCCATCTTAAGAAATGCTGACGACTCAGCATTTGGACCTACAAATGGAAAAGTAGATCTAACTCTTAAGGTCTCAGGCCTGCCTCATATAATCATGCAGTCGCTTTGGCTGTGCATAGACTTCAGTCTCAAAAGTGCACAAGGTGTCCTCAAGACTGTCAGCATCCTTCAGACTGCCCATGTCATCTGGGCATCTCCCCCTAATAAATTCCATGCAATTATGTAATTTGGAATTCTCTCTGGTTCTTTCTGTGAGGCACAGGAGGTTTGGTGGCAAAAGTTTCCAGCTTGTTTTGGGTGACAGAGCATTTTGTGATACATGCTGTGGGAGGACATGGATACTCCCTGGAATTTTTTAGGCTACAAGACACTCAAGGCTACAATTCCCTGGGCTTGTGGATGTGGGTGATCTTGCCTCAGTGCCACAGAGCTGTCATTTTGTTGCCTGTGTTTCATGGTTGGGTCTGAGTAGATACTTCTTTAGTGGGATCTTATAGAAACTGTTGGAAGACTTACATTTAACACTGACTGCTCTTGTGCCCCTTACATGGAATTACTTGGGCCACATAGGGAACATCACTGAATGATGGAAGAAAGCTGGAGTAAGAAAGCATCACTTCAGAGAGATGGCAGTCTCATAAGCAAGCATCTCTTCTTTGTTAATCAAAGCATTCCAGGAATGACTGCACTGTTAATTAATTTCAAATATGCTGCTGTATCTGAATTTCCTAACTATCTGGTGATTAAAACAACATGCTTATTAGAAGTCTCTTGGGGAGTGGCTTGTGTAATGTTGGTATTAATTGGATGAAAACAATCAGAAAGTTAAGGGCATTCTTCTGAGGTACTGAAAACCCTTAATGAGGCCCTTAGTTATGCAATAATTTCTTTGCAAGGAAACACATGCCTATTATCATTATTATTGTGCTGATTGTTGATATCCCACTGACACGAACAATTTAGAGAATTCCAAGTATTATGTAGCTCTCCTGCCAGCTCAGAATAGGCTGAAACAGCTACAACTACCTATTTAAGAAGATTAGACACATTTTATTTGCATAAGAATTTAAAGCGACAAAACCACTTACCACACCCAGGAAATGATAATTAAAAATGAATTACTGCACATTCTTTTATTAGCTTTGTAGTTAAATTCTGAATGCTACACTAAATGCCAAACAGAGATCCTGTAAAATATTTCTCCTAGGTTTTCCAGGTTCTTGGACATGCCACAAAATCAGCTCATTACCCATATTGGCAAAAAGTGATAATGTGTACAATATATGTAAGTATCCTAAAGTAGGCATTCCGTAACTGAGATGACAAGTAAGTCTTTGCATGCTTTGCGTTATGTATGCACAGTTCTAGCAGCTCTGCATGGTTGGGTCAGCCCATACATAACACCAGCAAAAACTCAGGCATCAGACTAAAGCAGTCATGAAGCTGTGGGCTTCCTTCTCATCTAGTTTCCCCAGAGTACTGTTGGCAGAAAAAAAGGAGCCCTTCAGGTAAGGCTTTATTTTTTATTTTGTGCTGCAGACTTCTGCTAAAGGGAGTTTGGTTGCAGATAGGAATCTCCCCCAGCAGCCCCAGTTTCAGCAGGGAAGTGAGAGCAGAGAAGGAGCGAGAGGAGATGCAAAAGAGCACGCAGAAAACTCTTTAAGAAGTCTCAGCCACTCTTCTCATTGATATTGTCTGGCACCACAGTGACAGCCAGAGGCCCCTGCCGAGGCCAGTGCTGTGCCGTGCCAGGAATGAGATTCAGAAAGGAGAATTTCCTGCTCTTTTCCAGGCGAGAATTCCCACCGCTTGCCCAAGGACAAGGCTCAAACCAATCTCACACTTTAAACCAGAGCCTGGTGTTCAAAGCAAGAGGTGGGCACCCTCCTCCTGCTGCCAGACATCCCAGCGGCCTGATGCTGCTGCACACCGGGCCGTTTCCAGAGGCGTCGGGAGCTGCTGGGAGGCTGCCCCAGCTGCCAGGGACAAGCCACACCCATCCTCTGCAGGCACCAGGCACTGTCCCTTCCCTTCCCTTCCCTTCCCTTCCCTTCCCTTCCCTTCCCTTCCCTTCCCTTCCCTTCCCTTCCC